>MNCI01000394.1:680594-753890 GCA_015680685.1 Gnetum montanum | reverse complement strand
GGCCATCTCCCCCACGACTAAGTTGGAAGGAGGAGATCTAAAATATTGAGTAAGGTTGTCCATCAACAGAGGTAGCATGTGTACTAGTTGTCCTAAACTCATGAAAAGGTTTGGTTTGTTGTATGTTAATCAACAGTTTCTTGTTTGGGCTCTCAGGTTTGTAAATTGTCATGGCCCCTAAAGGAAAAGTTGCATAAATAATATAAGGTCCTTCCCAAAGTGTTTGAAATTTACTAGGTTGTGGCACATGTATGGGATTCCACTAGAGAACCTTATCTCCTGGTTGATATTTAACTTTCCTAATCCTTAGGTCATGACATTGTTTATTGAATGCCTTGTGCAACTTGTTAGATGACAAGGTAGTTAGTCAATTTTCATCTAGTAAGTTAAGGGTTACTAACTATTGTTTTTGTGCTAGATCAAGGTCAAGGTTGAGGTCACATGCCATGGATAGTGTACAGAGCTCAATTTGAATGGAAAGCATTGGTAATTTACCATACACTAACTCAAAGGGAGAGTAGCCTGTAGGAAGTTTCCATGTGGAGCGGTATGCCCAAAGAGCATCATTCAGTTTAGTGCTCTAGTCTTGCCTAAACTTGCTAACAGTTCTTGTCAATATCTTCATAATCTCCCTGTTGTTGACTTCTACTTGACCATTCACTTGGGGGTGGTATGGTGTAGTCAATTTATGAAGTGGATACCATTGTCTGAAATAAGTGCACGAGGGACATTAAATATGTTTATGATTTGTTGTTGAACAAATCGTGTATCTGTAGATGATGTACAATCCTTAATGGCAGCTTCTTCTACCCATTTAGTTAGGTAATTAATAGCAATAATGATATAGGCTTTTCAATTGGACATTGGTGTAATTAGTCCCATAAAATCAATTCCCCAAATGTCGAAAGGTTCTAATGGTTGGATCCATAGTTGTGGACCCTCCATTCTAGCAGTCATTTCCCCATCATGTTGATAGTGCTCACAAGATTGGATGGGTGTCTCAAAACAATGTAGGCCAATAATATCCTGTAAGAAAGATCTTGATGGTCATCCATCTCCCGGAGTAATGACCCCCACAAGGACCCTCATGAGTGTCTTGTAGAACTTGCAGTTGATCTATATTAGGAACACACCATCGAACCAAGCCATCAGGACATGCTTTGTAAAGTTGCCCATTGATTTCCATAAAGTACTTGGCTCGGTGAAGAAACTGTTGTTTCTTCTTAAGGTTTAACTCTTGTGGTATTTGTTGGTTGAGGAAATAGGTAAGAATGCTACTGTACTAGTTTGTCTCCATAGGTGATTGATTATTCGCTACACTAGCAAAGATGAATTCATTAGGAAAATAATCAAAAATTGGATACTTGTCCTCTTTGTTGTCCCATCGTAACCAAGATAAATGATTAGCAACTACGTTCTTGGTGCCTTTATGATCAATCATCATAAGATCGAACTCTTGTNGTTGATGTGTAATTCCTTGGATAACTTTAATTTTCTTAAGGTCTACCTCTATTCCTGTGTGTGAGATTTTATGCCCTAGTACTACGCCCTCTTGGACCATCAAATGGCTTTTCTACTAGTTGAGCTTTAAATTGGTTTCTACACATCTTTTTAACACTTGCTCTAACTGGTCCAAGGCTTGATCATAGCTTGCTCCATAGGTGGAGAAATCATCCATAAAGACTTCTACACCATTTCCTCTCTGTTGTTGGAAGATGCTTAGAACTAGTCATTGAAATGTTGCAGGGGCATTACACAAGCCAAATGACATCTGTTTGTATGCAAACATTCCCAAGGACTGGTGAACATAGTCTTGGCTTGGTCTTCTGGGGCTATTTGTATTTGATTATATCCACTATATCCATCCAGAAAACTCTAGTAGTGATGCCCTGCGATGGTATCTAAGACTTGGTCAAAAAAAGACAATCGAAAGTGATCTTTGAATGTTTCCATATTTAGTAGCCTGAAATCTATGCACACCCTCCATTTGCCTCCCTTTTTAGGCATAATAACTAAGGGGCTTTCACTATCAACAATGGGGTATATGAACCCAGCCTTGAGAAGTTGTTCAATTTCTTCCTTAACTACTTGCTTAAGCTTAGGGTTCAATCGCCTTTGCAGTTGTCTTCGAGGCTTCATGGAAGGGTTAGTGTAAATTCTATGTTGGCATATCCTAGGATCTATTCCAGTTAATTCGGGATATGACTAAGTGAAGGCTTCTGACCATTTATTTATTACCTTCAGAAGTTCTTCTTTCTATTGAGGAGCAAGCTTAGCGTTGATAAGTATTAGTTTTTTGTTTTTAAGGAATGTGTATTCCATACTGGTGGGCAATGGTTTCAGCTCAAGGGGCTCTTACTTAAATTTCTTAGGGATTTCCAACTTCCCCTAGTTGATATTTTCAACGTTAAGACTTGGAAGTTGGCGGTGGACTTGCTCTAATGTGTCTATGATATTAATGTAAGCGCAATTCAAACCCTCAGTTGGTTCCATGCATATGAGTGAACTGCTTTCTTGATTAGCTGTCAGCCACTGGGTGCCTTCTTATTGTGTGGCTGCTGCATACAGGTATCTTTGTATGTTGATCACTTATGCATACTAATTGCATGCAGGCAATGTTAAAATTTGCACAAACCATGACCTCTGCACGTAATTACACCCTGTGTCACTGTATGCGGTGCATGGAACTTTCTTCTTTTCAATCTTTTCGAACATATTTTCCTTTGATATTTCTAGGGAAAGATCACGAATTCCTAGGCGAGCATCGATGGTGCTTAGCCATGCTCTTCCCATTATGATT
Organism: Gnetum montanum; assembly: GCA_015680685.1. Taxonomy (NCBI): domain Eukaryota; kingdom Viridiplantae; phylum Streptophyta; class Gnetopsida; order Gnetales; family Gnetaceae; genus Gnetum; species Gnetum montanum. The sequence goes on along the minus strand of MNCI01000394.1, from coordinate 751,090 downwards.
GGGAAGTCCCCCTTATCATTGTTCACCTGAATCACTAGGAAGTTAGCTAGATACAACCACCCATAAACAGTGGTAACAATGTATTCGACCAGTCCCAATGGGATAGTGATGGACTGGTTAACGAACTCTAGATGGATGTTGCTCTTTTTCAATGGAGGCAAGTTCCAGGCCTTGTACATTTCTTGAAAAATCAAGTTGACACTAGAACTTGAATCCAAAGGAGCCTTGCATGGTGCATTTCCAATGATTTGTAAGTATATTAGAAGACTCCCAGGATTAGATAATTTCTTGGGAAGGTGGCTAGCTTTGATCCAATTGGTGAAGACATGTGTTAGCATGACCGTATGCATTGAGTGCAGTGGTTGAGTTGAAGGAGGCTTTGAAGTTTTGATTATTACTAAGGCATCTAAGGAATCATTTGCTTGTGATTGCAAGGGCTTTGTTTGTCTATTGGTTCTAAAGAAAGGTCTTTTCTTCATGTGGTTGTTGGAACCAACAATAGGTTGAGAGTTAACAGCCCTTGTGACATTACGTTGCTATGGCTGGGTAGGAATTTCACCTTGCATAGCTAGAGCAAGTAGTAGTGGAGCTATTGGTGAAAAAGATATGCTTGCAAAATATTGCCCCTAGAAGAGTGAGTCCCATAATACTCGTGGGCTTGGTAGTGAGGTTGAGGAGTGATGTGACTAGTATAGTCACATGGGGAGATTGGCTGCTGCACGTAATATCCATACGAGTCGGGTTATTGGTAAGGGAACTATTACCTTGGTGGTGGAATTCCCCATGATTGTGGGTGTTGCCACTGTTGATATTGCTCAATCAGTTGTGGTGGAGTTCCACTTGGATAATACGTTAAGGGTTGGTGGAATTGTCTTGGGTTACCTTGGGGGTAAGGTAATCGTCGGGGTGCTTATCGTTTGTTCAATCGTGGGTTGAGTGCATACACCCTAGACTCTTGCAGATGTGAGATTATAGGGAAACATCCCTTAGGATGGTCATATTGACATATTTCACATCCACTATCATTGTCTATTTCTGACTCCACAACCTCTTCAATGATGGCAACTTTGCAGTTACCCTTGTTACGTGCATGTTCAGCTTCTCTCTTTTTTCTTTCTTTGTGATCACTACCTTGCTCTCTAGACTCCTCTACTATTTTAAGAACAGATTGAAATCTATTGTCTAGGAAATCCCACATTTGATCTACCTTTGCCAATAATTCTGATGTCAACTTTTGGATAGGCAAAGTTTTCCTATTCACCATCTCTTCAAGTGGTGACTCTTCTTCATCCTCACAAAATCTTACTTCCCTCTTCAAAAGGGAAGGATCTTGGTTATACTCTTCCACACTTTCTCTCTTCCGTAGCTCACCTTCTTCCTTAGTAACTTGCTCCAATAGTCTTTGAATTTGATGGGACCTAAGCTCGGATAGTCTTCCTTGGGCATAAGTCCCAAGAGTTCTTCTTATTTGATGCCTAAGCCCATCCATGAGATGGCGCAGTTGATCCCTTTACGAATAACCATGGCCAGGAAAACGGTGTAACAATGCATAATATTGGCCCATGGAAACATCCAAGGGTTCATGTCCTTCTTGTTTCCAGCCTTGGATTTGCTTTTGCAAGTTAGACACTCAGGATTACGTTTGGTACTTTTCATTAAATAGTTCTAACATTGTACTCCACCTACAAATGGATTCTGGTTCTAAAGACCAGTACCAGCTTTCCAATTCTTTAACTAGTGTCCATGGAAATAACTTAAGTTTTTTCCATTCATTCTCTATATTTTATAAGGCACATGCATCATGGAATGCTTGTAAGTGATTTTGAGGATTAGCATTGTATCCCCCTTCAAATTTTGGGATATTGTTCATATCTAATCTCTTGATCCTACTATCTTTCTGATGCCTTATTGGAATTCTAATAGCCTTAGTTATGTCCAACATACTTTGAGTAGGAGAAAGGGGTTCATCATGATCATCTTGTCCATGGTGTCTATGATGCCTACGTTGTTCCCTACTCTTCCTTCTTCTTCTATGTCGTGACTCTCTAGAGTGCCCTCGTCCCCTTTCTTGGCTATTTTGTCTATGACTTCCACTTTGCCTACCTTTATCCCCATGGTCTTTTTCTTTATGACTGCATCCAAATATTGAAGGAGAGGGTGAAAGAGATGATGAAGGTGAAGAAGAAGGGGAACTGTCACCATGATGGTGTCTCCTACCTTCTCTTCAGTGGTCATGGCCTTGATCGTGATTGCGATCAAAATGTCCACCTTTATCATGTGTTTGTGTCTCTTTTTCAGACCCTTTGTGCTCGTGGGTATCAGACCCTAGGTATGAATAGTGAAATGAAGGTTCTGATACACAACCCCTTTGTCAAAGTCAAGGGGAAGAACATCATTGTGTGGGCGACTTCTTGAGGTAGGATCACCACCCTCATTTTCACTTAAGACATGTGGGACATCCTGCAATCACTTACCCCTCAAAGACTTATGATGTCTCTCCTGTTGCAAATCCCTTTGACATTGTGCCTTTGTGGGATGGTATTCTCTTGAGTCATGGTCTTGCACAATGTATTCAGCATGTAACTGCTTCGTGTGAGGGCATGAAGAAGCATGCTTGGGACTGAACGATCGGGAGGTAACACTATGTTACCTTCTAAGTCTAGCTAACGCAGTTGTTCATATTGATGGAGGATAAAGGTGAAGTATGGTATATACTCATCAGGATGAATATATACCACTCGAACTTGTTAAGGGGTTGGCAAATCAATGTCATGTGTATTACGCCATCAACTGTTTCCTATTTCAGATCTAGGCAGTGAGGCGCTTCCGTACGAAGAAGGAGACATACTTGTCTGTTCAGTGTGTAATGTATTCTTGTTTATTATTTTCTCAATCAACCCTAAGGGTTCGTTTCAATGATGTGAATGATTTCCTATGTTCTAATTAGCGCAAAAACAACTAAGTCCTCGGCAACGGCACCAATGATGAGTGACGACGTACCCCTACGCTCAACCATACGAATATGAGCATTTCATGCATGATCTCATCGAATTCCAAGGACTAAGTGCTTATGCATCCTTGTGAAACAAGGATAGGTTGATTGATTGTTGTCTTCCCAAACTTACTTGTGTGTCACGATTGTATGGTTGAGTAAGCTTGAGGCATATGATTTTTATATATTTTATGTTTTTATGTCCTGTGCTAATAGGAAAAGAGAGATAATTAGGTGACTAATTTAACTTAACTACTCATTAACTAAGTTCTAACTAATCCTAACACAAGCATCTATTCCCACTTGTTGTACACATATTGAACCAGTGCAACATTGCTAGGATTACCAAACGCAAATCGTTACTAGGTTACCAAGCATTACACGTATGCTCGAAGCGGTCGTGCTTATTCAATTTAACAGTTTGCTTAATTGATCAAAATGAATTGTTGTGCTAATAATAGAAATGTAAAGTGCATAAAATAAAATAAATGCATAAGAAAATAAAATAAAAGAAATGCATAAGAAAACAAATCTCAAGTGCTGCAAGGATGAATCAAAGAGTTCATCTTTATTTCCATACACAAGGTGTGCTCAGGTACATAATGCTTGAATAAATATCTATCCACACTTAGACCTCTTGCTGTGGGCACTTGGAAAATACTCTAACTTTCAAATAGATTACAAGAGTTTCGCTACTTGACTGCTGAAAGACTTCTTCCAATTGTGCACTTGGGCACTGTATTTATAGGCTTGGGAGCAACTACTCTAATAATTAGAGTAACCGCTCTAATAATTAGAATAACTGCTAAAGAAACCGCTAGAGTAACCACTCTAATAATTAGAATAAATACTAGAGTAACTACTAGAGTAACTGCTCTAATAATTAGAGTAATTTCTCTAATAATTAGAATAAACCGCTAGAGTAACTGCTCTAATAATTAGAATAAACTGCTAGAGTAACCACTCTCATCAGCAAGAAAGGCAAGTGTTTGCTATGGGGAGGATCCACTTGTGAATTCTTGATGGATTGACATTATAAGTGAGTGAGCTTAAGCTTATTTTCCAGTAATGGTGGTGGTTACATGACATAAGGTACTTGATTGATCTTTCACTTATGTGAATGTTGACTCTATGAGCTCCAAGGTTTGATCATGGTAAACTCTTCCCACTTTACCTCAATTGTGTCTATTATTTGATTCATGCTCTAATTATCTCCCAATTCTCTAACATCTCTTTACTATTCCTTGGTTCATGGGAATGCATGAAATTGACAATGTAACTCACATTTCATAAGCTTAGATGTTACCTAAGGTAATATTATAATGTTTTGGTCTTCTTGCTTTTCTAATACCTTGTTCGGTTTGATCTTGAAATATTGAGTGTGTTTTTGTCTTTGTTCATGACTATAAAGTTGCAGTTTAGAAGGTAAAATTCATGTAAAATTAAAATTAGGCAATTTTTTCTCAATGGAAGGTGCATTGATGCACTTCCTACATCAACGTAAGACCACCAGTGCCCCTACGCCAATGCATCCTCCTTTACGCCAACAAATCCATATAAAGTCAGGGTAGTCCCAAACTCATTTTTCATGCATTCTTCTTCCATATTATTTGTTTTTCTTTCCTCTAATGCTAAAAAAAAAACCAAAGTCAATTGGATTTTCACCACAAGGTTGGATTTAGTGACAATATTCCATATTTTTCTTCTTGTTCTTCCTATTGCTATTATTGATGTGGTTCAATCCTGGTGTTTTGTAACTTAATACTGAGGGAGAGAAATTAATTCAAGTATGTATCTAATGAACATGGTAATTATTTAAATATTTTTACCTTAATCTTTACTTATCCATACATGCCATGATTTTATAGTTGTTATGATGTTTTTTCTAGTGTTCTTGAGGGTTATGTTTATCATTGTTCCAATCTACATTTTTTGCAATTGTAGTATAATTCCTAGGGAACTCACATGATTTTTAGCATCTTTTATAATTCATCATGCTATGGAAATTACATTTTGGGTTGCATAGATCAAGGAGGAAAGAGGTCGAAAGATGTCAATCCTCTATATATGGCCATGCATGTAAACCAACAATCCTAGAGGAGGAGAAGGAAGAACATCGATCATCAAATCTTAGGACTATTCTTGTAAGGCCTCTATTAAGAGAGAGATCTAGAGGTAGATCATCATGTTCTTAATCTTTGAATTAAGCACATGTTAGCAGCAAGTTGTTGTATAAGTACCAAAGAAGCTAGTAGACAATGATTTGCAAATTAGTGTTGTACAAGAGGGTGTGGATATGAATGTGGTGTGACAATAATCTTGTAAGGCCTATTCTTATAAGGCCTTTGTTAAGAGAGAGATCTAGCAAGAGATCATCACGTTCTTAATCTTTGAATTAAGCACATGATTAGCAACAAGCTACTATATAAGTACCAAAGAAGCTAGTAGGCAATGATTTGAAAATCAGTGATGTACAAGAGGGTGTGGGTGTGAATGTGGTGCGACAATAACAAATCCATGAGAAAAATAAATATCATTAGTTCCTTAAGCTTGGTCCACCTAAGTTCAAGGACTTGTTGTAATGGATAGGCTTCTATGATTGTGTCACCTAACCCTTTGTTTGGTATTGACATGAGGTAGAGGATTTCTACCTTAACCTTGCAACCAATGGTACCATGTCATTTATGAATTGAATCCTTGTGCCAATTTTAACATAGGTGATTGCCAAAGTCACAAGATTTTCTAATGAACCATGGAATAATTGGTGGTTGCAAACTCAAAAGACTAGCCCAAGATTATAAGGAAGATCTTTCTTAAGTTCTTTGACATGAACAAGTTAGATGTTAAGATGTCCAAGCTCTACCTAGTCCAAAATGAAATGTACAAAATCATCATCCATAATTTATTATCCACTAAAAGGCCATCAAGTATCTCAACTTGAGGGGATAAAATTGTGGTGATGATGAGGGGTAGGTATTCCATCAACATCACTTATTTTATCTTTAAGGCCTTGACTTAAAAAAATAAACATATAGCTCATGATAAGAGGGATGCGTATGTCTTTTCAAGGTTAATACAAAAACTCTATGAATTGGTAGGCATACTCAACCATGTGGAAAAAAATTTTACCTCTATGGGGATGGTAGACTAGGAGAATGTCATTGTGATGATCCCATGATGATGTCTTGATGTTGTTGGGGTAGTACCCAATTTGAAAGATGATATGCCTTTCACAAAGATGTTATGCATCAAGTATTGAAACTAACTCTACACACATCCAATAGGAGCACTAGCTATACTTCAAGCTTTGCAACACATGCAAGTGTGGTATAACACCCCACCCTAGTACACCTAGCTAGGGCTGGATGATGCTTAAGATTGCTAGCAATAACACAATGAAAGCAAGATAAACTAAAAGCTAATGATGTAGAAAAAATACGTTAAGAATAAGTTACTCAATATATATTATGGAAGGTTAAACTGCACAAAAATTCATAATAAACCAAGACTAAGCATACATTTTGATTTATAAAACTACATGCCTCTATAGAGAGTTTCACACAAATATAAATAGTTCATAGTACTATATATGAAAATATACATTAACTAATCCTTGAAGATTTTTCCCCTCTCTACTCTCTCTCTCTCAATCCTCATTTGTGCTTCTGTAACCTCCACCTATAACTAAATAAAGTCAATATAAAACTAAGTGGGGAGCCTTTACACTTCCCTTACTAGATGTTCAACAAGTGTTGCACTAGAGGAGAGAAATGAGATACAAGGTAACCTACATCAACTGTTAGTCTTGCACATGCTTAAAGCAACATATGTATACATGATATCACACATGATGTTGGCATAATCATTAGCAAAGAGAATAGATGACTATCATACAATCATAGATAAAATCACTAACTGACATAATAAATCATATATCTATTACACCACTCCACCCTACATTTTCACTATCATGCCCATGTAATCATACCTACTCCATACTGTTAAACAACACATGATCCACACAGTCATGATCCAATCATAATATATATATTGTTAGTGCTATAACACACAAACCAAGACCATCTTATATGCAACCCATGTGGTTGTTAGCATACCCACACTTAGTGTAGCATGTGAAATGTTGTCATGAGTAGTCATAAACAACCATTGCCTATAGGTATTTTATTTATCTAACTAATGCTAGGGTCTATCAACCTATGACTCGTAATCACTAGCCTTCTAGAGGACTAGCTATAGGGATGAACACACCTATGTCATGTACCAACCCTAGGGATGAACACACCTACACTCTCCCACTCTCAAGATGAGGCATGAGACAAGAGCCTCATTGATGCATCACAATGGGGGTTAATCCACAACTACCTATAGGGTAACTCATTATCAACTAGTCCACATCCTAATGCTAGCACCACCTACCAATGACTATTACAAGCATCATTGTGAAGACATGTACAAGTCCATGCTAGCTTATTCCAACACATGCCACAAGCACAACACATCCAAAACAAACATAACATGACCATAAATATCAACACTTAACAATCACATTCATTTCATGAAAACAATACCATGACTCAACAAAACAAAATTTTGTGCCACAACCATATTTCCTGAACTACATATAATTTCACAATAATGACTACTATAGTAACCTTCAAAATGATATATACCGAAAGAGAAAACTAATTTTATGATTAGAAAGTACTTTCCAAGATAATTCCAATGATACTAATTTCACCTAAATTGGACTCCTGGAAGCAAAGTTATGTGCATTTATATCTTAATAATAAAATAAAAAATAAAAATATTTATTTATAACCAAAGATTATTAGAAACACCCAGAAACTCCCATGCAAAAACAGGCCCGTGAAATAAATTCTCCAACCATGCTAGTCTTATCAACACCACATCTAATATTTCGTAAGTCCACATTGTATCATACATCACATATTTATTAATAAAGAATTCAAAATAAAAATTATAAAATTTCAGAAACTATTCAAAATAACATATCCAAGTTCAGTCTTTTACTATCCACCCCAAATGCCCACATCACATGATCATATACACTAATACGACACAAACATACAAGGAAAAGGTAATGACAGCCCACCAATTAAAATTGTTGTGGTAGAAAGTCCGAAACAAGCATAAAATCCTCAAAATTTTGGCAAAACTCCATTTCACTCCAAACAAGTTCTGCACTCATCTAAATGCAACTGCAACAATCCCAAATCTAGGTTCAAAGTAAATAGAAATTCATCCATAGAACTCAAAATTTAGAAAAAGAGTAAAAAGGTGAAAAAAAACCTAAAGAAATAACAAAGAAGAGCTTCATATGATTTTTGTTTTTGCCAACACCTAAAAAAAAAGAAATCCAAATGTTATGGGTCTGCAAAAGGTAGTGGTAATTTCTTTTGATATTGTAAAAAGAAAACATGGTGAAGGCATCTTATATATATATTTTGAATACGTGCAATGCATTATCATAATACACATAAAGTACCTCAAATACATTACCTTTTTCTCCTTTTGCCACATCATGTGCACAATCCGATTTTCACTTTTACTTTTACTTTTTTTTTAATTAATATTTTTTTATAAGTTTATTTCTTTTATCCCCTAGAACTAATACCCTACATTTCAAACATGAATAACAAACACATCGGGACTCTAAATTAAAATCTGTTTGAAATGATGAGGTTCCTAACAAACACTCTACACACACACATGCTAAAATCACATTCAAACATCACACAACATAGGCTACAGTTCAAATGTATAAATTTCAAAATCATAAATAAAGCATAAATACATACCAAATAGGTGCTCTTGTTCCCCAATCCAACATCCCTACTAGTAACATCACCTATCTAACACATCACAGGGCTAGTATACATAATCATGTTAGTTAAGCATGTATAGACATCATAATCATAACATAAAGATGAAGCCTCATAACATATAAAGTGCAATACACTAAACTAGCTTGTTCTCAACAACCCACCAAGACTACACACATAATGTATAAATCATAATCAGACAACCATACCTAAAGTATCTAGATGGGATGTAACACTCTACCCTCCTTGGAGATCTTCCTTCTGCAAGATCTCTGGATGAGCTACATGTATCTCAGTCTCCACCTTCCAAGTAGCCTCTGAAGTTCCATGTCTATTCCACAAAAGCTTGAGCATAGGTACAACTTTACTACGTAGTTGTCACAACATATGATCGACAATATCTAATGGTTGTTTAACATAACTAACATCAAACTATAGCTATATCCCTGAATGATCAATAACATGATGCTCATTAGGCACATAAATTCATAGCATAGATACATGAAACACATCATGTACATGTGCTAAATGAGGAGGTAATCCTATTTGTTAGGCCACTCTCCTAATCCTCTGTAACACCTCAAAAGGACCAATGAATCTAGGAGCCAATTTTCCTTTTCTACCAAATCATGTAAGGCCTTTCAAGGGAGAAACACTAAGAAATACATGATCTTTGACCACAAACTCCAATGTTCTTCCATGCCAATTGGCATAAGCTACCTACCTATCCTGTGCAACTCCTAATCTATCTTGAATCTCACAAATCTGCTTTATGGTCTACCTTACCAAATCTATGCTTACCTATTGACGATCTTCTATAATATCTCAACATAAAGGTGTTCTACATGGCCTACCATATAAAATCTAGTATGGTGCTACTTGCAAACTCTTCTAATAACTATTATTATATGCAATTTTAGCTAGTGGTTTCATTTGATCCCAACCATCTCTATACTATAAAGCACAAGCTCTCAACATTTCCTCAAGAATTTGATTCACCCACTTAGTCTAATCATCAATTTGTGGATGATATGAAAAACTCATGTTCAGATTTGTACCCATCTCCTTTTGAAATTCTTATAAAAAATGTGACTTGAATCAAGCATCTTTATCAATAATAATCCATCATGGCACACCATGCAACCATAAGAGATGTGTAGTCTCTATTGCACTCATTGATGCTCATGTGGCAAGGAAATGGGTAGACTTTGTCAACAAGTCAACAACTACTAATATGCTATCATGGCCATTGTAAGCCCATGGAAGGCCAATAATGAAATCCATACCAATGGCATTCCATTTCCATCGAGGAATATCGTGGGAATGTAAATATCCTCTAGGCCTCTGATGCTCTATCTTCACTTGCTGGAAAATTAAACATTGAGAGACATATTCTCCTACATTCCTCTTCATACTAGGCCACCAATAAATTTGTCGCAAACCTTGGTACATCTTTTGACTATATAGATGCATTTGGTATCTACACATGTGGCCCTCATCCATCCATTGAATTAGTAGAGCTTCCAAAACACATACTCAACCATCCCTTTGTAACACACCATGACTATCCATAGAGAATAGTCCATCAAAGATGATTTGCTACCTTAAATCTTAACACCATGGATCATATTATTTTTGCTCTTGAATCTATTCTTATAAATCTAATTAGATCATTAAGATGTTAAGCTTACTAGCCATCCTACTTAATGCATTAACTACTTTATTAATTGTACTAAGCCTGTATTTAATAGTAAAATGAAAGTTAGCAAGTAGTTCCTCCCATCTACGTTATCGTAGGTTTAACTATGGCTGGCTCATGAGATATTGAAGGCTTTTATGGTTAGTATAAATAGTAACTTGTTCCCCATATATATAATGCCACCAAATCTTCAATGCAAATATCATAGCATCCAACTCTAGATCATGCATTGGATATCTAGTTTCATGTGATCTCAATTGATGAAATGCATAAGCCACAACCTATCCATCCTGCATCGACACACAACCAAATCCATCCCCTAAATCATCAGTGCTAACATCATATGGATGTCATGGTGTAGGAGATACTAACATTGGAGTAGTCACCAATTTATGTTTTAACTTCTCAAATGCATCCTAACAAGCTAGGATTTAAGAAAAGTTAGTCTCCTTTCTCAACAATCGAGTCAAAGGAGATGCTATCATAGAAAAATGTTCCATGAACCTATGATAATAACTTGCTAATACTAAGAATCTTTGTAACTCCGCTATTGATTGTGACATAGGCCAATCACAAATAACTACAATCTTTGTAGGATTCATAAAGATACTAGCTCCTAACACCACATGTCCCAAGAACTGAATCTCTGACTACCAAAATGAACACTTGGATGGTTGAGTGTATAGTTGGTACTTCCTTAAAGTTTGTAATATAGTTTGGAAGTGTTTTGCATGCAATTTATCATCAGGAGAATACACTAAGATATCATCTATGAATAAAATCATAAAATGTTTTAGGAATGGCTGCATCACACTATTCATGAGGTGCATGAAAACTACTGGTGCATTTGTCAACCCAAATGGAAGCACCAAGAACTCATAATGACCATATCTTATTCTAAATGTTGTTCATGAACCCACACCAGATGATACCTAGACTTGAGATCAATCTTTGAGAATACATGAGAGTCTTAAATTTATTTTTCATCGTCACTTGGTTTAGCTGCCTATAATCTATGCATAGTCACAAACTCCCATCCTTCTTTTTAATAAATAGCATAGGTGCAACCCACAGTGATATATTAGATCAAATGAGGCCTTTGTCTAGTAATTCCTATAGTTGGATCTTTAGCTCTGTTAACTCTACGAAAGACATCCTATGTGGAGCCTTTGAAATAGGCTTTGTACCATGTTTAAGTTTGATTTTGAACTTAAGAGTCAAACTCAATATCTCTCCTTGGTGGTAAACTAGGTAATTCTAATTGAAACACATTAAAAAATTCTTAAACCACAAGAATTTGATTTATCTCCATCATATCTATTTTATATATTTTATCCACAAAGCATCCATGCCCTTTTGAAGCATCCTATGATACATTTCAAAGGAGATTAGATCGATATGCATAGTACTTGAATGGGTTTGTACTTCAATCGAAGCACCATTAACTAACTTTAATCTTAGGAGCTTTTGTTGACAGTCCAAACTAGCATTGAACTATTACAACAAATCCATCCCTAAAATTACATCGTATACCCCAAGATCCATCATGTGAAAATTACTAACTCATTGTACACCTTTCAATTCTATTGGCACACCTATACATACCTAGTTAACTTGAGTCTCATGACCCCCAACAAAAGATACTATCAACCTAGGAGAAAACGAATGACATGCAAGAGCTGCATGATGTGCAACACTAGGATCTATGAAAGAATGAATAGCACTTGAATCAAATTGAATCAATACATCAAAGCCAAAAATCATACCTCCCATTTCCATCACTGTATTTGGATGCACATCCAATGACTGGTTCATTAGAGTGTACACTTATCCATAGATCCTCTAGTTTGCTCCTCTTGGTAGAGTAATAGGCATTCCATGTCCACCCTAAACTAGAGCTTGTTGTCCTTGGCCTCTGCCTCCTCCTTCACTACTACTTGCCTACTTCAAATACTTCCAAGCCCGATGTCTTAGTTGTCCACATGGAAAATAATTTTGACAATCCCTCTGCTGATGGCCAAGTTACCCACATTTATAACAAACAATAGATCCATGACCAACTCTAATAGTAGGACCACAAGCTAGTATTAGACGCTCGCCACCATGTCCATGAGCCTACTTGGAAGGGCCAGGCCTACCTTTAGATGTTGATGCTCTTCTTTATTATTTTTTTATCTCGGTTCGAGCTATATCCTTTAGCTAGCTTCTTTCTAAATCCATAGCAACTACCCTGGCCTCATCATAGGATGTTAATCTAATGGGTAATATGTGGTTACTCAAAGACATCCTCAAACCTCTAACAAATTTATTTGCCTATGCCCGACCATTTTTATGCATTTGTAATTCATAACTACTAAGTACAAAGAAATAAGCATTGTACTCTACCATAGACCAACTAACCTAATACAACCAGTAGAACTCCTCTTCCTTGACCTGAGCATATTAGGTAGACACATAACAAGCTTTGAAAGATATTAGAAAATCATCCCATGTCACTTCTTGGCTAGTCCATCCTTTAGCTTGCTCCTTAATTGTCCACAAATGCTGAGTAGTGCTAACCAACTAATATAATACCAATTGAGTTTGTTGAATTGATGAGTAGTCCATTGAATCAAAAGCCTTTTGCAACTCCTCCAATAATTCGGTAGCTATGATAGGATCTTTAGTACCATCAAATTTAGGAGGTACCAACTTTTGAAATTGCTCTACTAGTTTCCTATTGATAGGCTACATATTGAAATATCCTGAGCCTCCATTACCACTATCACTTTCCACTTCCTTAACCATGGAAATGGGGGTATCACTAACTGCAACATGCTACTACAAGATCTGTAATAACTATTATATAATACCTGGTTTCCTATTTGCAAGACCACTGCTAGATGTTTGAGGAGGCTACGCCTACCTATCATTAGCTCCTTTTGATCTATGAGTCCCACCAGCATCATAACCATGTCTACTATACATATTTGTAACTTGAAATCACAAATGGATGAGTACCCCTACGCCCAACCATATGAATAATGAAGCATTCACGCGTGAATCAGTTGAATTCCATGGACTTTATCATTTCCAATGCACTAGCCCTTTAGAAAGTGAATCTAGCCTTAAGGTCAATTGTTGTCCTTCTAATTACACCTATGATGCACATTGGTATGGTTAAGTGTAATTGTGGCATCCAATTTTTATCATTTTGTATTTTATATCTTGGATGCTCGAAATGTTGATAAAAAGGAGTTTAATTAACTAATCTAAATATCTAATTAAATAATCATTTATCTAATCTAACATAATCATTTGTTCCCACTTTCCATACATGTCTTGAACCCACGTATCCATTGCTAGGTGACTAAATGCTACGCTACTAGGCATACCAAGTGACAACGTTGCTGGGATTCCCAAGTGAATACGTGTTACACTCAAAGTAGTCATACTTATGTATTTAATCTATCTAGCTTAATAATCTCATTAACTCAATTGCTAGAAAATAATTGTGAAATAATTGAAAATGTTGAATGCATAAATAAAAGAGTTAATCTATCCAAAGTGTTGCAAGGTTTATCAGAAAGCTCATCTTTATTGCCATACATACTATTGTGCTAAGGTACAACAATGCTCAAATAAAGATCCATATACTTAATGACTCTTGCTACGAGCACTTAGGGAAAAATTTTAACTTTTAAATGGAAAAAATGCAAGAGCTACACTACAATTGAAACCTGGACTCCCATAAATGTAGTGAGTAGGCACATATTTATAGGCAACAAATAGACACCACATTGATGAGGCATCATTGACGTAGGTCCAAATGCATCGATGGGGCCTCGTGGATGAGGCCTTGTTAATGCAACCAACCAATGATAACTCATCATACCCCCACAACTAAATGAAAACTCGTCTTCAAGTTCTTTTACAAAATTGGAAAGGTATGGGATTATTGATTGACTTTTCTTTCAACAAAACAAACTTGACTAACTTGACAAAAAATGGAGTGCCCAAGTGTACAAATCAACACATTACAAAAATGGTGGTGTTCAGGACACAAAATTGAACACCATTACATAACTCATCAAAAATTTGAACAACATGTTCCTTGAAGATTTGAAGCTTGTTGGAGAAGATCAAATGGTCCTAGGCGGCGGTGGTTCCTGATGCTCCAAGGAACCTTCACCGGCTTCATGTACTGGCAGTGGTTGAGGCTGTGGTTATCCTACTGCTACTGTAACTTCAGGTGGGAAGTAGAAAGCATCCAGTAGTGCTTTCATTTTCACCTCCTTACTTCTGGGATCATGCACCATCCACGCAGCCTCCCTAATGTGGGTTGCAACAGGCACATCCCAAGGACACGGGATCATTGGAAACAACTCCTTAACATTGAAAAACTAGGCAACGAATTGTTTGAATTCAATGTCAAATGCTCACACTGTGTTCTTTAGCTCCTCTTAGTCATTCATCCATCTGGCTAGGTCCTCAACGATGGATTTTTGATCTATGAATCTCCCTTTAAGGACTTCAAGTTCAACGTTAGCAATCTGAAGCTTTTGCTTGGTGTCTTTATGATGTTTAAACTCGGCCTTGTATAGAAAATATGAGCTAGCCACCTACTTCTCTAATTTTAACTATAGCCATCTACTATCAGCATTGCTAGGTTTGCGTAACGAAGATTGGCCAACACCATATATTCTATCATTTCTTCAATCTGCAACTCCTTTAAGTGGATCTCCACTTTGTTGTAGGCATCAATCCCATCAAGGATGGGTTGTCACATCTCTCTTCCTTGCTAGAGTTGCTAGAGAGCTTCATTCACTTTA
Organism: Gnetum montanum; assembly: GCA_015680685.1. Taxonomy (NCBI): domain Eukaryota; kingdom Viridiplantae; phylum Streptophyta; class Gnetopsida; order Gnetales; family Gnetaceae; genus Gnetum; species Gnetum montanum. Next base: position 735,724 of record MNCI01000394.1, on the reverse strand, counting down.
GCATTCACCATTTGGATTTATTTTTCATTAATTTCTTTTTGCAAGACAACTTGGTCCCTATAGTGATTTTTCAGCCTCTCAAACTTGAGAGCTTCATTCTTCCAAATGACGATTTCAATGGTAGAATTTTGTCACAAGGTGTGCACCTCCTCCATTGATAGATTTTGGTTTTCTATAGCCAATTTTCTCAATTTAGTGTTAACCCTAGCCAGCTACTCTTGCTGTTGATGAATGAATTCCTGTATTTGATCTCTTTGAGCATCAACATTTAACAGGCGATGATTTTGTGCAATTAGTGTTTCATTTTCTTGACACATCTGATTGAAGTCCTTCTTAATTGAATGTATTTTAGCTTCTACCATGGATTTTTTTATGATGGCCATTACTACTTTCTTCTTAGCCTATTGAAGTCATTCCTAAAGCTGTTTGATAGCTTCATCTCTTGTCATTGTCAAGCTGAGGATTGTTTACTTTGCAAGTTGGGCATGAAGTTCAACAACCTCTATAGCTAACAATTGATTTTTCTCTTGGACCATTTCTAGTTTCCCTTCCAAAATAATGCATTTTCCCCTTGCATTTAGTAGCTTTGACTGGGTTGTAGTAATGTTCTTTAAAAGATCGAAGATATCCTTAGTTAGTTGCTCGATTCCCACTAGTCATTCCAACAATTTTTCATGCTGAGCTACGTTCATTTTCCTGCTAACCATGACTATAGATGTTTGCACATCTTGGAGTGTAAACACATCTAGTACATATGCTTTCGGTGAATATAGTGCTTTAGCTACATGGTCAGCTACCACTTATGTCGCTGTTTCCTGCCCTTGGTGCTACATCATTAATATAGTTGCCTCCTCACCTTCTTCCTCTAACCTCACCGAGAAAGTGGTAGCATTTCTAGAGATTTTTGAAAATAAATGATGTGTTTCTAATAACATTGTTACCTCCTGAGCATTGGGATTTGACTTGGAAGGCAGCTATGTTCTTCAAGCAGAGAAAATGAAACCACCCCTCTCCATCTAGCTAACTATTCAGGCCACCTCATTAAGGTGAGTCATGCCTAGTTGGTATATAGATGGATCCACCCCACTTGTTACTATCTAATACTCTTGTTCACTCAAGAACTGCTCTTGGATTTGTCGTAGACACTCACGAACTACGTGGGCCTTCGGTGTTATCTCCTAAGTGGATGATGGCCATTGTAGCACCTCTTCTTGGATGGCTGCTAGTGTTTTGTCCTTCATAATTTCTGCCCATGAGGCCAAGGGAGCATGGCTAAGAGTGTCATTAAAATAGCAAAAAATACCTACCCTCTTACAAAGTTTTCTTATCAAGCATGGAAATGGCAAGGTCCTTCCACGTTTTTTCTCCTTGAAACACTTCTCAATGTCCAAATAAATTAGTTGTGGAAGGTTAATGGGAAATTTCTTGCTTAGAGTAGCACATGCACGAGCAAAGAAGGTAGTCACCTTACTTGGCCTCACCATTGGATTGAGGTGATAGGCACAATCTTGAAATAGATTCGCTCTATTGGTGAGAGTGCACCATACTCCTTACAGTCCACCCCATAACATTACTTGGTCCACTTCCTTTTTTCCTTAGGGTCACATTTTGTTGATATTTCTACCAGCTATGTTCCAATGTGAAGTAACCCCAGTGCTTGTGTAATGGTCTCCACCGAATAGTACACTTGAACATCCTTGATCTTTACAACGGACCCTAGCCTTCGGCTATTCCAAAAGAGATAGGTCTCTCCCATGTACCACTCCCTGCTAGTCATGATGATTGGCCACATGGAAGAGGTTTGCAATTATGTTCTGACATCTTTTGAAGCTTTCTCCAAAAATGAACCAAAGTTTATTACTTGAATAATTGATCTTTGAAGCTCTTAGGACTTGATGATGTCTAGGCAAGCTTGAGTCAGAGTGACCTCAAGCCTAGGCACAGGTCCAAACACTTCTCCTCATTGAGATTGTTCAGCAAGCACTTCTTATTCTAGAATCTATCTAATAGATTCCACTTTGGATTCCTCCCAAAGAGGTCCCATTACATGGGTCACCCCTTATTATTCTTGGCCTTATTCTTGTTGGCCCCTTCCAGCTCTAGGTCGTATCTCCTGTGGTTGTGAGGGTTCTCCTTCTTGCAGGCACTTTTGTTTGGGTTCCATCTACAATCACAATAGAACCATGGATTAGCAATCATTGTGTAACCTTAAAAAAATTGGGATACCTTAATTCTTGAGGGTAGTTACACTTGGCTAAGTTGTGATTATAGCTAATTTAATTAAGTTAATTATTATTTCTATATATGCCTTACCATTGGTAAATCATCTCGGAGGTTGTTGGAAGGGTTAACTAGGAAAAAAGTTGATGTTTATGTATGATTAAAGTTACTAACCCTTAGGGGAATTAGAAAAAAATTTCAAAAGTTGCATTAGAAACCTTAAGGTTTGTGGCCCCCATGATAAAGATCTTACCTAGTAACTTAGACAAATGGTTTGAAAGTTATGGGCTCTAGAAGGTTTTGGGCTTTGAAAAATTACAAAAATTCCTTGTGTGTTATGAGCAAATGATAAAAAATTCCAAAGTTTCTGGTGGTATATATAGTATTTTTGTATTACGTTGACAAGGCCTCGTCGATGTGGTCAACTGTGTTGACGATGCCTTGATGATGTAGTTGTTGACCATCATTGACTTTGGTTAAACTTTCAAAATACAAGGAATTTTTTTGATGAAATCGGGATCAAATGAAAGCTTAGAAGACTAAGAATAGTATGAAATCATGAGAAGAGGGTGTTGAAGTTCATAAATTTGAAAAAAAATGGAGAAAAATTGATTTAATGGATGAATTCAATGAAAGATTAAGGAGTACTCAGTAGTTTACACAATGGAAAATACAAAATATAAGACTGTAACGATGTTAAAGGTAAGGAACCTTAACTAATCAAACTAAAAGGTATGCAAGTTGATCCTCCCCACAGTAGGCCCATGCCCTTTTTACCCTTGCATAACCTCAACTAAGGATTCTGTGGGCCCCATAGTCGATTTAATGATAATGAGAAATTAAGGACAAACCCAAAAGAATCTACTCAAGAATTCCAATATGTTAGAGTAAGACATAGAGCATAACATAGCACCCAGTAGTGAGGTGAATTATGGTAGCATGAATGGATGATAGAGAAGGTGGAATGGAGTTCCAAATTAAAGTCATAAGAAGTCCCTTGTGGAATTGTGGTTGAAATGACTTGAGAATTTCCATCCTTAGTCCAGACCCAAGCCATCTGCTTTCAATGACTTCACATCACCACTCTAAGATTGATCCATCCACTCGAGACACAAGAGTGTCCCTACAAGACAGCCATCATTTCACAAAGGGGAGAGAGAAGTAGGAAGTGAAAGAGAAAGGGCCTTAGTTAGAGGGGACCTTCAAGAATAGTGATGAGTGGGTAGGTACCCCTACACTCAATCATACGAATACGAGCGTACACGCATGATTCGATCAAACTCCGTAGACGGACTAGTTGTGGTATCTAGATAATTACACGTTGATTGCAGTTCGCTATCTTCCCACCCAGACTAGTATGTGCTTTGTCACGTATCGTTTATTCTAGAGCGAGGTGAATGATGGGATCCTAAACTAATGCTACTCCTAGAGGCGAATGGAGAACAAGCTTAATTAAGCTAATGGACAATGGAAAATGAAATCTATGCTAACCCTAAGTGCGATGAGCATCCATCCTTAATCATCTATATGCATCTTAGACCTCGTGTACTACTTCTGGGATTACCAAGTGCACATTACATGAGCATTCCTAGATACGCTACTAGGTTACCAAGTAGTTACACTTAAATATTCATGATTAAGTCGTACTCATTCTACGTTAATCAACAAGAAGTGTAAATGAAAATAAAGGAAATATTAACTAAAAAGACAATGATAAATAATTAACAATAAAAGTAATTAAAAGCTAAGTGAATGGTGCAATGATGGAGTAATCTCGATCTTTATTGCTGATCATGTGTGTGTCGAAGTACATCACACTCGAACAAAGGTTCCGTACAATTACAATTGTCACAGTGCGAGCATGCATTGGGGAAAGAACTAAAACTAACTGAAAACTGACAAACAGGCTCTATCATAAGACTTATCAACTCCTCTCCTTCTTGTGTACCTGAATGTTGTATTTATAGGCCTACATAGGAATCATGATATCGTGTATTCAATATCATTATCTAGGCTACGATATCGTGTACCTGATATCGAGGATCCGATATCAGGACCTGGCAAACCACAATTCATCATAGAGGTGTATGTCTTTCAAGTTCCATAACCAGTGCTTGTAGCTTGCTTTAAATTCCCATTGTTTTTGTTGTTTTTTTTAAAATGGGAACCACACCATGCAAGGGCTTATTTATGTCAAAGGGGTGTGCTTTGAATTCCCATCATTTTTTAATATTTTTTTGAATGATGGGAACCACACCATGCAATGATGGTATTTGGCTTTCTATCATTCGTGGTATGGAATAGTGAGAAGTCCACGAGATCACTCAAGAAAGAAGAAGAGTACAAAGAGTATTGAGTCCCCTTGAGGTCACACCCTTTGCAAACCTTTGTATCCTTCCTAATTCCGAAACTACCAAGTTCACTGATTAATTAAAAGTTTCTTTAATGAAAAAGGGACCTCAAATTCCTAGAATAAGGAAAACCATAGAGTTCTTTGGATGGGTGGATGATGTGGACTCACTACCTGTCCCATGAAAAATAAACCATGTCAAAGTCATCAGATATTAGAATTCAAAAATAGAAACTAGACATCAACAAACACATATTAAGCACAAACCATCATTAGTAAAAAACAACAGTAGCATTGTGTCCAGCGATAATAAAGCAGATTTATTAGCATAAATGAGAAAATATCACACTTAATCAAAATAAACACAAGAGACAAAATAAAGTAAAATATATAACAAAGTGTAAAGTAATCAAGAAAATTTAAATGTACTAAAAATGGTATAAAATTTGAAAAATTTGAAAGTCAAAAATTTGTAAAATCCAAAATGTGAAAAACAAACAGGTAGAAAAACTAAGAGGCCATGGTAATGGTCAACATGGATGGCCATCTCCCTCACAAATAAGATGGAAGGAGGAGATTTGAAAAATAGAATGTGGATGTCCATCAGGAGAGGCGATATTTACACTAGTTAATCTTGGTTCTAGGAAAGGTTTGACTTGTTGGATATTGACCAATTACTTTTTATTTGGGTTGTCAGGTTTGTAAATTATGATGTCCCTAGAGGGAAAGGCTTGATCAATTATATAAGGTCCCTCCCACAATGTTTGAAATTTTTCCTTTTGAGGTACATGTGTGGGGTTCTAGTAGAGGATCTTATCTCTTGGTTGGAACATTACTTTCCTAATTCTAAGGTCGTGGTGTTGCTTGCTAAATGCCTTGTTTACCTCATTCAAAGATAGGGCTACTAAGCAATTTTCGTCTAGCACATTCAAATTAATCAATATCACCTTTTGTGCTCAACTTAGATCAAGGTTTAGTTCACAGGTCGTTGAGAGTGTATGGAGCTTAGATTAAATTGGGAGTGTTGGAAGTTTTTTATACATTAACTTATAGGGAGATTATTCAATAGGAGGTTTCCAAGTTGATCGATAAGCCTAGAGAGCATCATTAAGTTTTATGCTCCAATCCTTCCTATATTTGCTAATGGTTTTCTTTAATATTTTAGTAATATCCTAGTTGGTTACCTCTGCTTGACTATTTTCTTGGGGGTGGCAAGGTGTTGTTAATTTATGTTCTACCCCTAAGCATTGCATTAATTTTCTAAATGTGGAACCTGTGAAATTTGTGCCATTATCAAAAATTTAGTGAACGTCACATCCCAAACCTATTTACAATATGTTGTTGTATAAATTTGGTGGCATTGGATGATGTGCCATTTGTAATAGCTATCGCTTCTGCCCATTTTGTGCAATAGTCAACTACTACTATAATATACGCTTTCCCATTAGACATGGGTGTGATGGGACCCATGAAATCAATGCCCCATATGTCGAAAGGTTCTAGTGGTTGAATCCATTACCAAGGATTATCCATAGGAGCGATCATCCCCCCATCACATTGACAATATTCACAAGACTTGACAAACTAGTGGACATCCTTAAAGATTGTGGGCCAATAGTACCTTGCCATAAGGCTTTTTATGGTCATGCATCTCCCTACATAGTGGCCTCCACAAGGTCCTTCATGAGCATCCTAGAGAATGCATAGTTGATCTTCATCAAGGACACACCAATGGATCATGCCATCAGCACACACTTGGTAAAGGTGTCCATTAATTTCCATGAAGTATTTGACCTAATAAAGAAATTGTTTCTTGTTCATAAAATCCAAGTCTTGTGGCATCTCTTGAGTGAGAAGATATGTGAGGATGTCATTATACCATATTATTTTTTCAAGGATGTGTTCATTTATTGCTCCAGTAAAGAGGAGTTTGTCTAGAAACTAATCAAAGAGTAGGCTCTCCTCCTCTTTGTTATCCCATCTTAAGTGAGAAATATGGTTAGTGACCACATTCTTAATCCCTTTTTGATCCACCATAGTAATATCAAATTTATGCAAGATCACAAGCCACCATATAACACGAGGGATCACTGTCGGCTTATTCATAAGGTAGCAAATTGTATTGTGATCCATATGTACAAATACTTTGTAGCCTAGCACATAATGTCTAAAATTTTCTAGCACATACACCATTGCCATTAATTANGTACAAATACTTTGTAGCCTAGCACATAATGTCTAAAATTTTCTAGCAGATACACCACTGCCATTAATTCTTTTTTTGTGATGGTGTAATTTAACTATGTCCCCACAATGCTTCAACTTGCGTAGTGGATATAATATGGACATTTCTTATCATCCATCTACATGAGCATAGCTGCCAAAGCATAGGTAGATGTGTCTATCATGATATAGAATGGTTTCAACCAATCAGGTGCTTGTAGGATTGGCATTTCTATGAGTTTTTCTTTTAATTATTGGAATGCATTTTTACATTCCTTGGTCCATATGAAATGTGCATCTTTCTTTGTAAGTTCTATGGTTTAGAAATCCTACAGAAATTTGTAATAAAGTGCCAATAGTAACTAGTGTGTCCAAGAAATGACCAAACATCTTTGACGGTCTCTGGTTGGTGTGTTATTCCTTGGATGACCCTTATCTTTTCTAGGTCTACCTTTATCCCTTTCTATGAAACTTGGTGCCCTAGCATAATGCCTTCTTGAACCATGAGATGGATCTTTTGCCAATTGAGTGATAGGTTTATCTCAACACATCTCTTCAATACTTGCTCAAGTTGGTTAAAGGCTTCCTTAAATGTAGCTCTGTAGGTGGAAAAATAATCCATGAAAACTTCAACACCACTACCGATTTTTTGTTGAAAGATACTAAGGACCAAGTGTTGAAATGTTGTAGGGGTATTGCATAGGCCAAATGTCATCTTACAGTATGAAAAAGTCCCCCAAGGACTCATGAATGTTGTCTTAGCTTGCTGTTCTAGTGCAATTTGGACTTGGTTATAGCCACTATAACTATCCAAGAAACTATAATAACAATGCCTAGATATGGTGTCTAATACTTGATCCATGAATGGAAAATGGAAGTGATCCTTAAATGTTGCCATATTTAATAATCTAAAGTCAATGCAAACCCACCATTTACCATCCTTCTTTGGTACAATTACGAGTGGGCTGATCCACTCACTATCCTTGATTGGATAGAGAAACCCCACCTTGAGGAGTTGCTCTATCTCCTCCCCAACGATTTGCTTCAATTTAGGGTTTAGCCGCCTCTATAGCTACCTTCTAGGCTTCATGGTCGAGTTATTGTAGATGCAGTACTGGCATATCCTTAGATCGATTCCTATTAGTTCTGGATATGACCAAGTGAATGCTATTGACCATTTATTCACCACTTTTAACAACTTTTTTTTGTTTAGGAGCAAGTTTGACATTGATGATGACCAGTTTACCATTCTTCAAAAATGCATATTCCATTCTGACTTGTAAATTTTTTAGTTCTAAGGGTTCCTACTTGAAGTGATCAGGGATCTCCAACTCTCCCAAATAGTTATCATCATCTTCATTAGAGAGTTGGAACAGGACTTATTCAATTTTTCCCATGCCTTTAACATATGCATAAGTTAAACTCTTAGTTGGCTCCATGCATATTGTGCTACTATCTAAATCAGCTATCAGCCATTGGGTACCCTCTTGCTTTGTGGCTACTACATATAGACATCATTGAATATTAATTTCTTATGCACACTAATTACGTGCCTTCATGTATGTGCTTCTGATTAATGAAATATTTTGAATGCAATTGCACCTGTTATCACTATATGTGATGCATGGAACACACTTCTTCTCAATTTTTCCTAACTCATTCTCCTTAGATATTTCAAGAGATAGGTCCCTTATGCCCATTCATGCATTAACCATACTTAACTAAGCCGTTTCCATAATGATGAGAAAGTCACTTTTGCAATTGTCCACTTTGATTACCAGAAAATTAGCAAGATAGGACCACCCACAAACTGTGGTCACAATGTCCTATACTAATCCCAAAGGGACCATAATTGATTGATCTACTAATTCTAAACAGATGTTTCTCTTTTGAAGAGGTGGTAGGTTCCAAGCTTTAGACATATCATGGGAGATGAGGTTAACTCTAGAACCAATGTCAAGAAGAGCCTGGCATGGCTCTTGTATAGCAATCTGTAGAAAGATGAGTGGACTTCTAGGATTAGATCTTTTTGTAGGAAGGTTGCCAGCCTTGATCCAATAAGAAATAGGATGAGTTAGCATTAGAGTGTAGATCCTAGGTAGCACTTGGTTTGAAGGATGCTCAAAAATATTTGATGCAAAGGATAAGGGTATTGGAGATACAAGGTGATTAGCCAGAGTAGCCTGTGAGGGCTAGAGAGGACTACTAGACCAAAAGAAATGTCATTTCCTTGATCAATTATTTGGACCACTAGGTTGAAAAATGGATTCTGAGTGTACAACCCTTATAGCATTTTTTTGTTGCAGCTATGGAGGAATTTCACCCTACATGGATGGAGCAGGAGGTAACTGAGTTGAAGGTGGAGTTGTAGGTGCAGAGGGATGTGGAGGATGATAAGGATACTGATATGAGTTTTCTCCTTGAGTAGATGGTGAATGTGTTCGGTGGTACTCTGGAGGGTAATAGTGATGCTAGAATAATGCATGACGTACTAAAATTTTAGGGGAGACGGGTTGCTAAACATAGTACCCATATGAATTTGGTTTCCTATAAGGGTACTACTGCCTTGGCAGTGGCATTCCCCACAATTGTGGTTGGTACCACCATTGGTACTACTCATAAGGTTGTGGAGGAGTTCCACTTGGGTAGTAAGCTTGTTGTTGCTGGTGGAACTATCTTGGACTATCTTGAGGATAAGGCAATCATCTTAGAGCTTGCCTACATTCTAGGTAGGGGTTTAATGTGTACATTCCAAATTCTTGTAAGTGTGGCACCACAGGGCAACATCCCTTTGGATGTTTATATTTATAGATGTTACATTTAGTTTCATTATCAGATTCAAACTCCACAACTTCCTCTACTATAGTAGCTTTGCCCTTACCTCTTTGGTAGGCACATTCATCTTCTTTTCTCTATCTACGATTACGATCACTAATTTGCTCTTTGGATTCTTCAACAGTTTTTAAAGTGATTTGAAACTTTTCATCCAAAGAGTTTCATAACTTTTCAACCTTGGCTGAAATGTCATAGATAGATTTTTGGATAGGCAAGGTCTTTCTGTTCACCACTTCATCAAGTGGTGACTCCTCATCACAAAATTGGACCTCTTATTTTTGATGGATGGGTCCCTATTATACTCTTCATTACTCTTCCTTTTTGTAGCTCATCTTCTTATTTTGCTACCTACTCAATTAGCCTTTGGATCTAATGAGCTCTCCTTTTAGACAACCCTTGGGTATACACCGCAGGGGTCCTTCTAGTTTCTGCCCTGAGCCCATCTATGATGTGGCAAAGTTGTTCCCTCTGAGAGTAATCATGGCTAGGGCATCTATGCAAGAGTAAATAATATTAGTCCATGGTGACATCCAAGGGTTCATGTGCTCCTTGTTTCCAACCTTGGATTTGTCGTCTTAGATTAGACACTCTAAAGTATGTTTGGTATTTGTCATTGAACAGTTCTAACATGGTACTCCATCTTTGGATAGATTCTAGTTCTAAGGACTGGTACTAACTTTTAGCTTCCTTAATAAGTGTCCTTGGGAAAAGCTTGAGTTTCTGCCACTCATTCTTGATGTTTTGTAAGGCATAAGAACCTTGAAAAGCTTGTAGATGTCCCTGCAGATTAGAGTTGTATCCCCCCTCAAATTGTGGGATATTGTTCATATCTAGGTGCTTGATTTGACTATCCTTTATATGTCTAGTTGTAATTCTTATTGCCTTTGTAATGTTAAGCATACTTTGAGTTGCTAGTAAAGGTTCACCATCATCATTGCATTGATGATGCTAATGATGGCTTCGGCCACCCCTTTGATTTTTGTGGCCTTCATGATCATTACTATTTTCTCAATCACCTTCATCATAATTTTTTCAATGATGACTTCTATAAGAACCATCAAATGAAGAGGAATGTTTAGAATCAAATGAAGAGGAAGGTGGACTGCCACCACCAGCACGGTGTCTACCACCACTCTTACACTTTTTACGATCTTCATCATTAGCTTCCTTATTATTGCAATGTTCACCCGAGCCTCTACTTTGGCTATCTCTCTTTCTTAAACTTAATTTATGACTAGTTGATCACAGGGTCAAGTTCACACCCTCACCATCATTATCAAGAGGTGGATAATCTTCATGTTGAGAACCTTCCAGGGGAGGGTCCTCATTGTTCTCTTGATCTAGTAGGAACAAGGGATTAGTGTAATGTTTTTCCTTCATGGCTTCATGGATTCACTCCTAACGTTTGTCTTGCTTACATTGTGTTTCAGTGAAATGATAGTTCCATGTGTCATATCCATCCACAACGTACTCTTCGTGAAGATCTACTATGCCCAACTTCTTAAGGGTTTTAATTAGCATTTTGGGCATAGATCTATTGGGGGAAAAACAACATTGCCCTCCATATCACACCATCACATTTGTTCATCTTGATGTAGGATGAAGGTGAAATTTATTACAAACTCATTTGGATGAGGATATACCACTTTTTATTCCAATCAAATTTGTGGTTTAGTATCATCATGCTTACGAGAAGAAGAAGACATTTTGTAAAACAAGATGAAATTGTCAGTGTGCTTTTATAGTTTATGTATAGTAGGAATGATCTAGACTTTTAGGTTCATACAATGATATTAATGGTATTCACTTAGAGCTAAGTAGCGCATGTTCCACAAACAAAGTCCTCAGCCACAATGCCGATGATGAGTAGCGAGGTACCCCTACGCCCAACCATACAAATCATGAAGCATTCACACATGACTCGGTCAAATTCTACAAACTTTGTTGTTTCCAATGCACTAGCCCTTTAGGAATTGAATCTAGCCTTAAGGTTAATCATTGTCCTCCCAATTACACTTGTGATGCACGTTGGTATGGTTAAGTGCAATTGAGACATCTGATTTTTATCATTTTGTATTTTATATCTTGGGTGCTTGTAATGTAGATAAAAAGGAGTTTAATTAACTAATGTAAATATCTAATTAACTAATCATTTAACTAATCCTAAAATAAGCATCTATTCCCACTTTTCGTACACGTCTTGAACCCATGTATCCACTGTTGGGTGATCAAACGCTATGCTACTAGGCATACCAAGCAATAACGTTGCTGGGATTACCAAGTGAATACGTGTTATGCTCGAAGCGATCGTACTTATGTATTTAATCTATTTAGCTTAATAATCTCATTAACTCAATTATTGGAAAATAATTGCACAATAATTGAGAATAATTAAAAAATAATTAAAAACATTGAATGCATAAATAAAAGAACTAATCTATCCAAAGTGCTGCAAGGTTTATTAGAAAGCTTGTCTTTATTACTACACACACTGTCGTGCTCAGGTACAATAATGCTCAAATGAATATCTATACACTCAATGACTCCTACTGTGGGCACTTAGGGAAAAAATTCTAAATTTTGAATGGAAAAAATGCAAGAGCGTTACTACAATTGAAATCTGGACTCCCATAAATGTAGCAGGTAGGCATGTATTTATAGGTGATGGACAAACATCACATTGACGAAGCATCGTCAACGTAGGTCAAAATGCATCGATGGGGCCTCATGGACACGATCAACTATGTTGATGAGGCCTTGTCAATGTAGCCAACCAACAAAAACTCATCAACCCCAAACATCATACAACATCAAAGTAAACTAGCTTTGATACGACAATGTATTACCCCATCTTACTACACCTACCTAGGGGAGGGTGATGCCTAAGATCACTAGTAATAACACAAAGAAAGCATGATAAACTAAAATCTAATGATGTTTAAAAATATGTTAAGAATAAGCCACTCAATATACATGATGGAAGATCAAACTGCATAAAAACCCATGCCAAAAGAAACGCTAAGCATACATTTTAATTTATAAAATTGCATGGCTCTACACAACCAAAAATCTACATTATTCTCATAAGATACAAAAACACATAAACATCATCATCAAATATATAGGAGTACAAATAATTTTGTACAAATATAAATAGTCCATACTACTGTAAATGGAAATATGCATTAATCAATCCCTAAATATTTCCTCCTCCTCTACTCTCTCTCTCAATCCTCATTTGTGCTCATGTGGCCTCCACCTATAACTAAATAAAGTCAGTATAAAACTGAGTGGAGAGCCTTTACACTTCCCCTCCTAGATAGTCAACAAGTACTACATTAGAGGAGAGGAGTGGGGTATAAGGCAACCTACATTAACTATTAGTCTAGTGCATGCTTAAAGTACCACGTGTACACATACCGTATCGCACATGATATTGGCATAATCATTAGCAAAGAGAATAGATGGCTATCATACAATTACAAATAATATCATTGCTTGACATAATAAATCATATATCTCTTACACCACTCCACCCTACATCTTCACTATCATGCACATGCAATCATACCTACTCCATACCATTAAACAACACATGACTCATACAATCATGATCCAATCATAATATATATACTGTCAATGCTATAACACATAAACTAATACTATCGTATATGCCACCCATGTAGGCACTAGCACATCCACACTTAGTGTAGCATGTGAAATGTTGTCATAAATACTCATAAATAGCCATTGCCTACAAGTATTTTATTAGTAATTTATTTATCTAGCTAGTGCTAGGGTCCATCAACCTATGACCCACAACCACTAACTTTCTAGAGGACTAGCTATAAGAATGAACATACCTATTCCATGTACCAGCCATAGGGACAAACACACCTATGCTCTCCCATTCATACAATGAGGCTTGAGATAGGAGCCTCACTAATGCATCATAGGGGGTCAATCCATGACTACCTCTATGGTGCCTCATCACCAACTAGTCCACACCCTAATGCTAGCACCACCTACCAATGCCTATTACAAGCATCATTACAAAGATATGTACAGGTCCATGCCAACTTAAGCCAACACATGTCATAAGCACAACACATCCAAAACAAACATAGCATGATCATAAATCTCCACACTTAACAATAACATTCATTTTATGAAAACAATACCATGACTCGATGAAACAAAATTTTGTGCCAAAACCATATTTCTTAAACTACATATAATTTCACAAAATGACCACTATAGTAACCTCCAAAATGATATATGCCCAAAGAGAAAACCAATTTCACAATTAGAAAGTACTTCCCAAGATGGTTCCAACAACACTAATTTTACGTAAAGTAGATTTCTAGAAGTAAGGTTGTGTGTGTGAAGAATCACTATTTTTCCTTTGCTCCAATGTCGGGTACACGATGTTGGGGTTGGGATGCAATGTTGGGTATCCAACGTCAGGGTATATACATTGGCCTATAAATATAGCACCTGGGCTCCAGTTTTGTGTCAATTTTTCATGTTAGTTTTCATCCAAAGTAGTGAAGCTCTTATAGTTTATTTTCCTCAGAGTTAGAATATTTTCTAAGTGCTTGTAGAAGGAGTCTAAGTGTGTACAGTTCTTTGTTTGAGCACTGATGTAACTGAGCATAGTAGTATGATGGGAATAAAATGAACTCTTTTGACAATCCTTGTAGCATTGAGACAAGATTAATGTTTCTTTTAATGCCCTTTACTACATTTTAATTAAGCAATTTATTTCTAGCAGTTAATGAATGCAAGCATGACCACTTCGAGCATACATAGAGTACTTGGTAACCTAGCAATGCTTAATGTTTGGTAGCCCAGTAGCACTATATGTGTTTAGGATGTGTTCAGGAAAGTGGAATAGTTACTTGTGTTAGGCTATATAGGCAATAATGAATTAGATTTTAAATTACTTCACTCTTTATTCTTGTTGTAGGCAATCACATCTATAAAACATAAAATGATAAAAAATCATACACCTTAATTACACTTAAACCATACCCTTGAGCCTCACAAGTGTAGTTGGGAAGACAACAAACAATCAACACTCATTTCACTTCCTAGAGAAACTAGTATACTAGATAACTATAGGTCGACAGAATTCAACTGGATCATGCATAACGCCTTAGTGATTTGTATGGTTAGGAATAGGGGTACCTTTCTGCTCATTAGTGTGTTTATAGTTTAATGATAAAATAATAAAATAAAAATATTTATTTATAACTAGATATTATTGGAAACACCTAGAAAATCTTACGCAAGAACAGGCACATGAAATAAATTCTCCAACCATGCTAGTCTTATCAACATCAATCTAATATTTTGTAATTTCACAGCATATCATTCATCACATAGTTATTAATAAAAAATTTGAAATGAAAATTGTAAAATTTTAGGAAATATTCAAAACAACATATCCAAGATAAATCTTTTACTATCTGCCTCACATGCCCACATTGGATGATCATATATACTAATCTAGCATAAAAATACAAGGAAAAGGCAAAGACAACCTAGCAATTAAAATTGTTAAGGCAAAAATTCTAAAATAAGCATAAACTCCTCAAAAAATTGACAAAACTCTATTTCACTTCAAACAAGTTTTGCACCCATGCAACTACAACTACAACAATCTCAAATCTAGGTTTAGAATAAAGAGAAATACATCTACAAAGTTTAAAATTTAGAAAAAGAGTAAAAAGGTGAAAAAAAAAACCTAAAGAAACAATGAAGAAGAAGCTTCGATAATGTTTCTGTTCATGCTAGCAGGGAGAAAATAAGAAATCCAAATGTTATGGATCTATAAAAGGTGGTGGTACTTTCTTTTGGTAGCAGAAAAGGAAAATGTGGTGAAGGCATATTATATATTTTTTGGATATGTGTAATGCATAATCATAATACACATAAAGTACCTCAAATACATTACCTTTTTCTCCTTTTTCCACATCATGTGCAAAATCCAATTTTCACTTTTACTTTTACCTTTTTTAACTAAATAAATATCAAAATCACACATAAAGCATAAATACATACTGAATAGGTGTCCTTGTATCCCAATCCAACATTCCTGCTAGCAAGATAAGTTGTCTAACACCTCACACAACGCTACTGTACATAATAATGTTAGTTAAGCATGTAAAGACATCATGATTGTAACACAAAGACAAAGCCTCATAACATATAAAGTGCAATTATGTTACACTAACTCATCCTTGAACACCACCAAATTCAGGCTACAATGTCTCGACTGTAAATTTGTCTAAGTGTCAGCACGAGGACACTTTCTGCAAATTTTTCTAAGTACTAGGACTACGCTCTCCATTACCCCATACCGTAGTCAGCCCAGTGGAGAGCGTAGTCAACTCAAAACCCAGTTTTTGTAAAAAAATTTAAGTGTTAAGACTATGCTCTCCACTGCCATAGAGCATAGTTAACATGAAGATAATTTTTTGTAGATTTTTCCTAAGTGTTGAGACTACGCTCTCCACTGCCATAGAGCGTAGCCAACACAAAGGCCAGTTTGCAAAATTTTCTAAGTGTCAAGCCAGCCATTGTAGAATTTTCTAATTGTCGAGACTATGCTCTCCACTACCCTAGATCATATTCAAGCATAGTTAGCATGAAGGCCTAGTTTTGCATATTTTTTCTAAGTGTTGAGACTACGCTCTCTACCAGCCTAAAGTATAGTTAAGCATAGTTAATTGGAAGCTAGTTTCTACAAGTTTTGACAAGTGTTGGGACTATGCTTAACCCCAGTCGGGAGTGTAGTCAGCCTCCCATGGAGAGGGTAGTTAGCACATAGTCATATTTTGCAAAATGTTTCTAAGTGTTATGACTATGCTTTCCCCCCAGTCTAGAGCGCAGTCAAGTGTAGTCAGCCAGAACAGCCTATAGAGGCCTTCACAATGTAGCACCGACATTCAACTCAACTCCAACTCACCTCCAAGAAGTGTAGTTAGCAAAATGCATTTTTGTTGTATTCCTTTTTTGGGCCCAAATTGTAACTACACTCCACCCCACACAACATAATGGAGAGCGTAATCTTGGAGCGTAGTCTCCAAAGTTACATTTTTTCAGGTACATTGTAGTCCTCTTGGCACAGGAACATGCAGTTGGTAGCATAGTCACAATCTTACAGTCTCATAGAGTCTAACAAAACAAAGCAGAGCATAACACCACTATCCTTAGTGGAGTGTGTAGTTGGGATAGTGTAGTCCCAACTGTCCCCTATACCACGTGGCATCCCTCCACATTTCACGCTAAACCTAGCCCTATAAATACCCTAGTCCTCTACGTTCTTGGGGTTGGAAAAATTAAGGCAAGGTTGGAAAATTTAAGAATTTTTTGCATTTTGGGCATACAAAAATCAAAGGCACATTAGCGAATAAGAGAAAGGCAAAGTTGCATGCCACCGTAGCTCACTACAGGACATTGTAGACCATCGTAGGCCACTGCACATCACAACAGCCAACTCGATAGGCACAAACACCATAGTAGAATGTCAGTCTTTGTAACTAGACATCCCCAAGACCATGACTATGCTATCCACTACACTTGTTGTACATCATGTACCTTCTCACCCCTTCTGGAGTTAACTACACTCAACCCCATTTGGGGTGCTATTCTATTTCTCTTTCTTCCTCTTTTTGCATTTTTAGCATTTTTACTTGCACTTTTTGGTATTTTACTTACATTTTCTACCATTTTAATGCATAACCACACCTAGGTGGTGGTCTCAGCACGTTGACACCTTTGTTTCTTGCAGAAACCTTTAACTACGCTCACTCTTGTTGACACCACTAACACCGTTAACACTGCTCAACACTTGTCATCGTTTTGCATTACATTTGGTAAGTCCTAATTTGATTGATAAGACTATTTAAGGCACCCCACCTCCACCTCCAATAGGCCCTCATGTGGACTCAAGGTTAGGATTATGCACCCATGGACCCCTCAGTGTTCTAGCCACTGACGTTTTTGATCACTATAGTTTTTTGGCACTAGAATGAGGGCATGACCATTTTCCTCTTTCAGACTCCTTTTGTGGTTGCCTCATGTGCTCTCTACATCACTGTTGCTAGCTTTGGGCTAGCATAGATCTAGCATTTTTGTGGAGCTACTACACGTAAGGTAGTAGCTAGATCTTAGGCCAATACAGGTATTGTCTACCAACTGGTTAGTGTAGACTGGACCCCGTCATTGATTCCCCTAGAACCACGCATAGCAACCCCAAAGCATCCATTTTCATAGTTAGCTAAATTTTGGGCACTTAGTAGAGAGCCTAGTTAGCTCTTAGCATAGAAAGCATAGTCTCCAAAGTTAGCCATTTTTCTATAGTTTCCAGAGCTAGCCATTTTTTGTAGTTTCCAGAGCTAGCCATTTTTCTATAGTTTCCAAACTTAGCTATTTTTCTGTAATTTCTAGAGTTAATCATTTTTTGCAACCAATAGAGTTAGCCATCATTCTGCAACTTTCATCCACACACATGAGTTTTAAACAACCTTCAACATCAGTTCCAAGCACACTTGCTATCTTGCCAACCCAACAAGAAAATAGGATTGACCATGCTGCCAGTCCTACCATGTCAGAGCTAAGGCAATCCCTTAGGTTACATGGCCAAGACCTCAAGTATACTACATGAAATGATGAACAATACAACTTCATTTGTGTGAAGATCCAAACTGGCCTGTTTGTAGATGGCTTGGACATGGAAGCCAAAAAAGGCTACAAGCTTGTCCATTGAAATGGATGGGAGTATATCTCCTTCGTAGTCGACTTCATCCCACTCATAGAGCCTTACCATTGGATACTTGTGTAGCTCATTCAAAAAATGAGTACGAAGTGGGAATAGATTATGAGGAACCCCTACAAGAAGAGAACCACAAGTTTAAAGCTCATTCTGAGCATGATGACTCTTTCCATACTCTCTTCCAGTAGATGATCCTTGGTCTAGCCCTCCTATTATCCTACCCACCTATCTTTCTTGAGACAATCACAACCCCGGTGTCACCTTCTAGGTTAATGCCTATGGTAGCAACACACCAAACATAGCATACATGTTAAGATGAACTTGCTTCTATTAACTTGCCCTTTGTAGCATTATCATAGCTTACCCAATCATCGTTGCTAGTAGCAATCATGCTTACTTGGCCTTACGTTCACATTGCACATGTCTCCCAACCCCAAGAGACTCAAGCACCTTATATCCTACCTATTTTTTCAGCACCCTTGGTAGTGGTTCGACCCACACACGCATGGCTTACCCTAGTCACTAGGCCTGTAGCACAACCAACATAGCAAGCACCTCATGTGGTCCCATAACCTGCAACCAAGTTGTGTACCACACAACTAGCATAGTGGGTAACACAATTGATGTAGCCCACTGCAATATCCCAAAGCTTGGATCAGGCATTCCAACTAATCCAAACCTTGACAAAAGAGATGAAGTGGCTCAAGGTCGCCTCATTTAAAATAGTTCAAGTAGTGGACTTCTACCAGGGAAACACCATAAGTCTTGCTATCCCACCATTGACTAATTAGGATCTTGTTGCCCAACTTCACCAAGTACAATGATGAAGGGGACCCCAACACACACCTAGTGACATTTAGGTCCAAGGACCTACTATTGCAAGTATGGTCACACACCATCATACACATATTTGCCATGTTGCTTGCTAGCAAGGCACTAGACTGGTACCGCACATTACCTTGTGGCTCTATCTCCTCTTTGGAGGATCTTCTAGGCTAGTTTGGAACATTCTTCAAGTACAACTTGAAGCCCAAAACTACCCTAGAGCAACTCATGTAGATTAAGCAGGGCCATCTAAAGCTTGTGCAAAAATTTATCCAATGTTGGAGTGCCTCACTGAATGAAATTCGAGAGCCAATAGCTAAGATGAACCTCTTGGCCATCTTCAAGGGTGTAGTTAATGACTTTATTAAGTTAAAATTGTACTACTTGGCCTTGCAGTCTCTAAGCCAAGTGTTTGCCTAGACTAAGAGCATACAAGATGCAGTTGAAGCCAGTAAGGACTTGACCTACATGGCCTATAAAAGCCTACATGCCAAAAAGGACAAGGAAAAGGGGAAGCAAACTACAACCATGGCAACTATGGCCAAATAGGCCAAAACAAAAAACCTAAGGCCAATGGCTAGGCCACCCAAGGCCCCAGCCAACAACAAAGCCACCAGTCCTAGCATTGCAGCAACTAACTAACCTACATCATTGATGCCCACAATGTAATCCACTCCAAGGCCTAACTTTGAGCACAAGGATTGCTCAAAGTATACCATGCTACCATTAAAACCCTCTAAACTATTGGACCAACTGCTGAAGGATGGACATATCCAGTACAATTAGATGTCCAAAGATGCTCACAAAAGACATGATAGATATTGCAAGCTTCTAAGGAATCCCATGTCAGTAGCCTAGAATGAGCCACTAGTCCCAAAACACTTTAAGGCTAGATAGGTTCTACCACTATCACTAGTTGCCCAGCCAAAACACTAATTTTTGCATAGCCCTGTAGGATGACATCCACAAAATTATTGATAGAGGCAAGTTGGTACTTGATGCTACTAACCCAGTCAGGCCTCAAAACCAATCTATGGGGGTGTATAAGAATCCTCTGAATGTAGGTGACGTAGGCTACATCATCAACACTATCCAAAAATGGCACGGCAACCATTTATAGTCTGTGTATCCTCTGGTAGCATAAGGGCCTTCTCAATCCCTATGGGTTCAAGATCACCTTTCATCATTGGAGTGCTACACCAAGCACCTACAACATTCTTTGTGGTAAGGGTCCCACCCCATGTTGCATCAATGACAACCACCCAGCTACCCTTTGTGATCTAGGTGCCACAACATGTTAACACTTCATCTACCTAAAGCTTGGTAGTGGCCAACATGTTGGTCCCATCCTACCCAAGAGCCATTGCTACTAGTAGCACTAATAAATCCTCCAGGTGGCAACCCAGGAGGCCCTATGATCATCTTGCTAATAGGATGATTAGGTAGAATTAAGAGTAGAGAGTGCTTGGTCCACCAAAGTTGGTACCCCTATTTGCAGTCCCCATGGAAAAAAACTGAGGAGGCCACCACTAACAACCTGCAACCAAGAATTAGGGCCCTTGCATAGGCCAAGCTAACCAACCCAAGTCGCCTCCCCAAAAAATTTATCTTTTAGGATGTATAAAAGAGGTCAAGGCTAGCAAAAGTGCAATTGATGGCGAAGACTGCACAGATGCTTTGGCCTAGGTTAACCAAGCACTAAAGTAGAAGAATACAACGCTAAGACTCTATGACTTGATTATGAACTCATCTACCCACCGCAAAGTGCTAGTGCAGATGTTGATCTCCATTCTTGTCACAGAGGACATCCTAGAAAATGAGCATTCAATCCATGTTGTGATGTTACCTCCTACACCACAGGAATCAAGTTTCACATCCCTTGCATTTCATGACAAGGAAATTAAGGTCAACCCTAAGAAGGGTGCAATCATAATGGCCCCCATGTTTATCACCATATGTGTAGGGTAATGCAAGATTCGAAGGGTGCACATTGATGACGGGGTAGCAACAAATGTTATGCCATACACCATCGTTGATAAACTAGGCCTTGCAAACCAAATCAAGCTAACAAAAATTGCATGCCTAAAATCCTTCAAGAGGTCACACATCACTATCAAGGGCATGGTAATCATAGCCTTCATGGTAGGGTAGCAATTCCCCACCACCACCAAATTCATAGTCATAGAGGAGATGCCAGGACTTAACTTGATCTTAGGCAGGCCTTGGTTGGCCCAACTATGGGTCGTCTTCTCCCCAATTCATCAAGAAATCCACCTTCCATATGAAGGTGGTGAAGTTATCATCCACAATAATAATGGTGCCCCTCTAGCCATCAACAACATAGACATGGAGCAAGGATCAAAGGTGGAATTTCCTGATGATGCATCTGCAGCAAAGAACGAAACGTGTGAGGCAAACCCACCCAAAGAGGTGGTAGAAACCACTAACCTCTTAAAGAATACCTTGTGGGTAGAATTGCCTTTCAATGGAGTGAGTGAAGGTTAGGAAGACTACCAAATAGTGCCTGTAGGCCCTACGTTCCCCCTAATCCACATCGAATTAGGAATCAACTGCATGACTAAGGTATCCCCTTAGTCCAAAGGTGCACTAGGAACTTGCCTGCTGTTCGCTTACACCTTGCATCCTACTTCTCACTTTGCATTAACACTATAGCATTTTATTTGCATTTAGCTTAATTTCTTAGTTTACCATCCACATTGCCTATGTGTTTGATAGCTTAGTTTACATTTCTACCATTGTTGCTTTAATGCATTTTCCTTCATGCATAAAAAACATTAAAACACATAAAAATCATAAACCCTAAAATTACAAAAAAAAATAAAGAGATAGCAACACACTAAGCTTGGAATGGCCTTAAACTACCATTGTTAATCCCATCAGCATGGTCCACCATGGCCCTAAACTAGCAACATCATGGCCCAAAATGGCCTTAAACTAGCATCGACCCTCCCATTATAGCCTTAAACTAGCATGGGGCTCACAATGGCCTAGTTATGCTATCATTTCATAATACTAAGTTAGCATATTAATTCATCGCATTATAAGCATAGAAAAAAACTAAAAGAAAAAATTTACATATGAATATTAGTACATAGCATAAGTAGCATCATGTGGCAAAAATATAGCAAAAGAGCAAAAAATCTCAATAGCTAGGGTACATCAGGTCATGCTCAACCAGTGGTGCTAGGTGGGGATGGAGGTTCTTCATCCCCCACTACATCGTTGGGGCCTACAACATCTCCTGGTACTTGCTGCAATAACCATAGCAAATAGGCATCATTAGTAAGCAAACCTACATGATACAAGCTAATCCAAAATACAAAAAAGCATAAAAAATAAAAGCTAAGCTGAGAGGATCTTGCATTAGTGACTTCTAGAGGCAACTTTCCAAGGCCAGCCTCTAGGCCTTGTAGGATCTCAACTAGGAAAAGTTGTGTCCAGTCCTCCTGGCCAGTTAATCCCCATAAGGGTCTTGCCTTTGTCCATAGAGGTCCATGCAAGTGGCTCCATCGAGAAGGTAGCAAAATAAGCCTCTCCAAATGGGGTGATGATCTCCCTATTAGGAGAGCCACTCATCACTGTATGCCATGCAAAAAACTCATACCCTTGCTTCCTACTGATCATATCAAGAAACATCTTGAGGTAGCAACATTTGGTAGAATCCTCCTTATACCATCATAGATGCATGTCCTGCTCATGCTTGTATTGGTGCTTGTGGTTCTTCTGAGTTTGCCCCCATCTCTAGACCTTTGTGCTGTAATTTTTCCAATCTTGATTCTTTTGGTCAAGCAAGTCCATCTATAGCCACTACTCTATCAGCTCCCATGTGGCCTCATTCTTACCTTTGAGAGCTGTCCAAAATTGGGCATACTCTATCTCAAAGGTATGCTAGGTGCTATCTCCATGCATCCTAGCCACCAAGAAATCATATCTAGATTGAAGATCATTGATCTTCATCTCTTAGCTAGCCATCCTCTTCTAAAGCTCATGCACATGTTTTCACAAGTGCTCATTCAAGCACCTGCAGATCCATAATGCCTTTGCATAGGAAAGCGTTCACTTGTTCGATGTCTCATACATGCGACAAGACACCTAGGCAATTTCAGGAGGAAGGTTAGGGAGGGCATCCACCTTGGCCACCTTGCTCAAATCCCACCGAAGCTTAGAACCTATAAGCATGCAACAATCGATCAATCTTAGCCAAGAACTAAGCATGCAAGTAGCAGAGCAACATATAGCAAAGCAACATTGCACATAACAAGCTTGGGATTTACCTATTGTAAGTGGTCCACCATGTCCTCAACGATATCTTCCATAAAGGTGAATTTATTAGGCATGTCTACCCATGGCTCCATGTGATAGGTAGATGTGGGACTACTAGTAGGGACATCTAATGTTGTAACACAACAATGCAATTAGCATATAATTGAATAGCTAAATATGCTAGAGCAAACAAGCAATAACAGATGGTAATCCAAGATAGTTACCTAGTAGACCCTCAGGCGTGAGTGCAAGGGGCTCATCTAGCTGCACACCATCAAGTAAGTTATCAAAATCACCCACATCAAGGTGGAGTAACCCCTCTTCCTCTAGCTATTGAAGGATCTCTACTACCTTAGGTAACTCATCCCCCAGAGCCTCCCCCTCAACTTGAGAAGGTGCTTCTCCTGCTACTACCTCGGCCGCTGTTCTGGTAGCCCTCTCTCCTGGCTCTGCGATGAACACATGTACATGCATAGTACCTTAGTATAAATATGCACATTAATAGTATAACATAAAATAAAATATAAAAATATAAACATACATTGATATAATATATGCATCTAACAAGTTATACATACTAACCTACAACCTCTACATGCAAGCCTTGAAGCTTGATATGAATCTTCTTGCTACCTGGCATCTCGATCCCAAGAGCAACCTCCTCCTTAGAATGTATCCTTCTGATCTTAGCCTTAGAGGGCTCCACTATCTTTGTGATATAGTGATCTACCTTATGCACATCCCCAGTGCCAACTAAAGGACCCTTACCTATGCTATGGCATGAGTGATGTGTTTGCTCCATGGGACCCTTAGTCGTTATGGATAACAACTCATCAATCCCCTCTGGGAGGTCCTATGCACATGTGGTCATAAACATGTGCTTAATCCATGGCTTGAAGATTTGCTCACAATCCTACACAACCCATCACCCATCAACATGCACAACCAAAAGCTTCACAAACCTTTGTAGGTATCCTACAAAGAACACGAAGTGGACATGGGACCTCTCCTGGAGGCTAAACCATAGCCTAAAAATCTCTTCATGCAAGCTAGTAGCTTGGTTGAACCTTGTCCCCTCCAGTAGCACTTCCTTCATCACTTGTGCCTACTCCACCCCAAGGATCTTTCCTTGGAAGAGCAACTTCAAAAAGGCATGAGTGCGGAAAAGAGGGTAAAGCTCTCGTACCTCACGCATAAGTACATCTTTAATTGGTATGCCCTTATGAGATCAGGTGGCCCGCAACAAGTCCTTGATCTCCCCTCTGTAGTCCACCTCCTTTCTAGCCTTATCAATAATTGTTAGGTCATCAGTAGGAAGTCTAAAGAGGTCGACAAAGAAGGCCTTGCTAAGATCAAGCACTACCGTCACACTGTGCACTCGGGTGACAAACTACCTAATGTCACTACTAAAGGAGTCAATGATGGTGACCATTTTGACCATCAAAATACTTAGGCTAAGAGCCAAAAATAGGTCCATCAACCTTGCATGTGTGAGCCANTCAAAATACTTAGGCTAAGAGCCAAAAATAGGTCCATCAACCTTGCATGTGTGAGCCAAGAAATCAGTGCATCTAAAGCTTTATGGCACAACCAACGTTGTGCACCCTCCACATCACCATACTTCATGATGAGGGTGGCCTTTGTGCAATCCATGGTAATCACTGTCACCTTACCCAAGGCAACTGCCACTACAACAAAGGCAAAACAACATTAGCATCATGTAAAGGCAAGCTAACAAGCATACATGAACAACCATATAAGCCAAAATAGAGACACCTGCCTAGCATAAACAGGGTGCAAGATAGAGGCGGCACTGCAAGTATCTCCTCGGTGTTAAGCTCACTGATGGTCCACTTCTCATTCAACTAACCTTGAGTCCTACACTACTCATATTCCTTCGGGTATTGAGTAGGATAGGCCTCTAGGTCAAAGCCCACATGCTCAATCATAGCTGCTCAAACATTCTAGCTAGAAGAGAACACCTCCAAGGCTAGAGCATTTGCCTCATCATGTAGGCCCTCCTCATTAACTTTAAACCTAGCATTAGTCATGAGTCGTTAGCAATGTGACATGAGCAAGTACTAAAAAAACTATGAAAGTCATAAAAGCACTTACCCTTTGATGTAATAGACAGTTCCAGGTGGGTTCTAGAACATGGTATGTAGTTGCAGTGTAATGAAAAGGGTGTTGCTATTGTTGTAGCAACCAGACCCCATCATGTGCCATATCTTGGATAGGTGTCAAGTGCTTCTAGGACCTCTACCTGAACCGCCTACTCCATCACTGCTAGCAGTAGGCTCATCTGACATAAACCTCAAGATGTCTTGATTAGCCCCAAGTAGCAACATCTTGGTGATGGTGCTAGTAAACTCCACTGCCAAGTGTTACCACATGATCACACTAAACTATTATAGCAAGTACTCTAGGAACTCACAAGCCCCTGATCAAAACCACACCGCCTAATGGCCCACCCACATATCTAGTGCAAGCGTGTTGGGGATAGGTTTGCTTACATAGCATAGGATCCCTATGAGCTCTGCAAAAATCAAGATAGGCTTTAGCAACACCCTACAACCATCAAGCAATAATCAAAG
This sequence comes from Gnetum montanum, assembly GCA_015680685.1. NCBI lineage: Eukaryota > Viridiplantae > Streptophyta > Gnetopsida > Gnetales > Gnetaceae > Gnetum > Gnetum montanum. The sequence goes on along the minus strand of MNCI01000394.1, from coordinate 709,611 downwards.
TGTCAGTATACATACGTAGATGAAAATTTTAACATTAAATTATTAATATAGGTTAGAGAATTAACACAATACAACATAAACTAGCAAAAAATCTTAATTTTGGTGATGCCCTCTCAGGCCTCACAGGTATAGGATGTCAACCAACTCATTTGATGTGCTTAGTACTCACTGAGGTATAGTATGTTTTCATAGCTTTAGCATTGTTACATTTGGCAAGTTTAGCATTGTTATATTTCACAAGTTTAGCATTATGTACAATTTATAGAATTTTTGCAAAATTTTTCTAACTCTAGACTACCTCAGTTGAGTGTAGTCCAAAAATCATAAATTTTTTCAAACTCTAGAATGCCTCAGTAGAGAGCGAAGTCTGAAGAAGGGTGAATTTTTTCTAACTCTAGGGCCACCCCGACTATGCTCCCAACGTGTGGAAAGCATAGTCCCCAAAAAATTAACATTTTTTCAAACACTTGCAATGTAGGTAGTTCCACAAACACTTACCAGACTACACTCCCAACACGTGGAGAGCATAGTCCCACAGCCATGGAGAGCATAGTCTCCCATAGCACCACGCCCAATAACCCCCTCTACTCACTGCCATGGCTAACTGCATCCCCTTCCACCCTCCCAAAGGAAAAATTTACAAAAATAAAACAAAAAAGATGTGCCCTAGCATCAATCGCCCCCCATGGTCCCTACTGCTACACTGCAGGGCATAATTAGCTTTGTGACCCTTGCGATGTGTTGTAGGGTGCAACAACCCTCACAATGCACGATGCACAGGGCCTTCGCCCATGCCCAAAAAATTAGAATTTTTCCAAAAAAAATCTAAAAATAAACCCTTGCTACACCCCTTTCCTCAATGATAGGCCAGGTAGTGGCCTACCCTCACAAACTTGCATAGCCCCAAAATGGCCAAAGTGAAACCCTTGCCCCATGTGCAAATAAAAAGAGAAAATTTCTCTCTTTCTTTAAACAAAAAGAGGGGGCAAATGCACATCCTCTGATGTCAGCCATAGCTATGGCCATGGCCCCTATGGCCATGCCACAAGGTATGGCCCATGCCTAACCCTAACCCTGATAATACACAAAATTCCAAAAAGAAAAAATGTAAGGTAGATCCCTACTGCGCCCTTTGCCCCATGGCAGGCTACCCTTGGCCATTGTCAAAACCCAAAATCCATGTGTCCCCTAGCCTACATGTCCCAAAAAATCCTCATGGCTCATGTAAAAAACCAAGGCTCTCCACATGATCACATGCCCTCTCTTTCATAGCTATAGTCAAAATGGCAAGCAGTAGCAGCAACCCCTACCATGTGTCATGGTAGGGCACACTAACAAACTACACTCCCAAATCCTTAAAATGTAGAAAAAAAAATAATGAGCAAACTGGAGAGTGTAGTCAAGGTACCTAGCTAACATCAATGACCTCCTCTCCTCCACACATGCTTGTTGCAGGCAGCCTAGTGCTCATTCTTCCTCATCCATGTTCATTAGTCCTAGGTGCAGGCATCCACTTCAATGCATCATTGTTCCAACTATGCTCTCCACTGGTAGTGCTTCATAGTAATGGCAAGACTACACTCTCCACTGGTAGCACTTCAGAGCAATGACAAGACTATGCTCTGGACATGTCACGATTGAAAGCAAAAAAAGTGACAACTTACCCATAGTAAAACATGCCTATATACCCTCATGGGGTCATTTAATAATCCACCAACATGGGACTATGCTCCATACAGAACGCCTAGTGGAGAGCGTAGTCATCCATACTTAGTCAAAATTTTCAATTTTTTACAACCCAGTGAATGCCCGAGCCAATTCCACTTCCCAAGCATAGCCAGCATTTCCCATAATAACATGTCTAACACATCCACAGTCCGCTAAGACCTAAAACTAGCATGCACATGGCCTACCAAGCCTAAAACCAACACAAACATGCTTACCTTCCTTAATAGCTCACATGCATAGTTAGGCAAATTTCATCGCATTACTTTCACATTATTTGTGCGTATTAACTTTGTTGAAGCAGGTGCCACTTGATGTTTTCTCTAGTTTATTTTTTCATAAAGTTATATTACACCTAGCGTGCAGCGTTGCACATCAATTCAACAAGGTAAGCACTCATCCACTATGATGTTAGACTAGCATAATATGCATCTGCCACGATGTTAAACTAGCACATACACAACAACTCATCCATTACAATGTTAAACTGGCATTTCTCGTCTGCTACAATGTTAAACTGGCATAGCACGTGTCCACTATGACATTAAAATCGCATCCAAACATTTCGTCTACCATGATGCTAAACTAGCATAGCTTGTCCTTGGGTCATGATGTTAAACTGGCACAACAACTCATCCACTATGACATTAAACTAGTGTAGCACATCTGCTATGATGTTAAACTAGTGTAGCACATCTGCTATGATGTTAAACTAGTGTAGCACATCTGCTATGATGCTAAACTAGCATACAACAATCCAATAGGACTATAAAATAGCACACCACAGTATGCCTGGACCTTAAACTGGGTTCACGATATGCTAGGATGATAAATTAGTAAAGCATGGTCTACCAAGACCTTAAACTAGGTTCGCACAAGCCACCAATACATCCTGTCATCCTCTTGTAAGTGAGCAAGTGATCATCACCCTTGCTCCTTTTCTACATCATGTGGGTGGACATACTGGCTTCAAAATGGAGCACTTGTCACTGGTGTAGCCTTTGGAGGACTTGCAGCATCATTGCCTCTTGCCATTTTGCTATTTTTTTGAGCACTTGCCATCGGTTCAGCCTTTGGAGCACTTGCAATGTCTACGCCCCCCTGCACTTTATTTGTAGTTCATGTTTTGTGGTTTTCTTATTTTCTCAGAGTTATGTTTATAGGAAAAAGCCCTGAGGTGGTTGTGCAAAGGCACATCTCATTGTAGCAGTAAGTCACCACATCGCTTTGATGTACATAATTGGACTAGCTAAGCCACTCAAGAGTGCACATCCCCCCTATCCCATTCTAGCTTACCCACATCCACTTCCACATCCCAATACTTTTTCATCCCCCACATAGCAAAGCTTGCAAACTCTTTGACGTTCACATGTCGTGACCACATGGCACCCTCTTCAAGTCAAACCATAGAACCCAAGGCAGATGTAACACAAGTCATCTTCTGGGGAACCTCTATTGGCCGGTTAAAGCCTAGGTGGATGTAACACAAGTCATCCTAGGAAGGAAACACCTGTCCTACAGACATGACGTGATTTCGCAAACACTAAATCAAAGTCCATCTAGTGACGCATAACTCACTTTGTGGTAAGCACCTCATAGTATGCATTTAGCAACGTGCAGAGCCCCAAGTAGGCTTGCCCTGTAATAAAAAAGAAAAAATGCAAAAAAATAAAAGAAAGAAAAAGGGACAAGGCACATCCCTAATTAATCCACCAACAAAACAATTGTGCAATTGGTCCAACCTTGAATCTACAGCTTAACTCTCTCATGAGCACTTTGATGAGAGGTCAACGTTTTCAAGGGCAAGCCACTTTGGTGCCATGGTCACCATCAGTCATGCCGACTTTGCATCGTACATCATGATACCCTATTTACACCTCATCTCCCATGTTATCCTTTGGCACATTACCTACACCTTTTACTCTCAACATACTGTCATCCATAGCACTCTTGAGAACTATGCAATAACATCCGAACATACATGGAAGAGTAATATTGGGGCCAAGTCTACTATGGTGTTTTATAGTTCTTTGTCAACATCTCTTGGGCCACTCCTCTAGAAATCAACAAAGAGGATCCAATGAAACACCACCAAATTTGTGCTACAAAATCTCGACTACAAATTTGCCTAACTGTCAACATAAGGGAACTTTTTACAAATTTTTCTTAAGTGCTAGGACTACGCTCTCCATTGCCCCAAAGCATAGTCAACCTAGTGGAGAGTGTAGTTAGCTCAAAATCCAATTTTTGCAAAAAATTTTAAGTGTTGAGACTAAGCTCTCAACTACCATAGAGCTTAGTCAAGCGTAGTCATCATGAAGACAATTTTTTGTAGATTTTTCCTAAGTGTTAAGACTACGCTCTCCACTTCCATAGAGCATAGTCAGGCTCATGCAGAGCATAGCCAACACAAAGGCTAGTTTGTAAAATTTTCAAAGTGTCAAGCCAGTCGCTACAAAATTTTCTAAGTGTTGAGACTACGCTCTCCACTACCCTAAAGCATAGTCAAGCATAGTCAACATGAAAGCCTAGTTTTGTAGATTTTTTCTAAGTGTTGAGACTATTCTCTCCACCAGCCCAAAGCATAGTCAAGAATTGTTAATTGGAAGCTAGTTTCTACAAGTTTTGACAAGTGTTGGGACTACACTTGACCCAAGTTGGGAGTGTAGTCAACTTCCTATGGAGAGCGTAGTTAGCACATAGTTACAGTTTGCAAAATTTTTCTAAGTGTTATGACTATGCTCTTCCCCAGTCTAGAGCGTAGTAAACTAGAACAACTTCCAAAGGCCTCCACAACGTAGCATTGGCATTCAGCTTAGCTCCAACTCACCTCTGACAAGCATAGTTAGCAAAATTCATTTTTTTGTACCCCTTTTTTCAACCCCAGATTGTAACTACACTTAATCCCACATAAGACAGTGGAGAGTGTAGTCTCCAAAGTTTGCATTTTTTAGGTACATTGCAGTCCTCTCAACACATGAACATGTAGTCGGCAGCATAGTCATGGTCTTGCAGTCCCATAGAGTTTGGCAAAATAGAGAAAAGCATAACACTACTATCCTTAGTGGAGAGCATAGTTGGGATACCATAGTCCCAACCATCCCCTCTACCATGTGGTAATCCCTTCATGTTTCACATTAAACCTATCCTTATAAATACCCCAGCCCTCTACGTTTTCAGGGTTGGAAAAACTGAGGTAATGTTGGCAAATTTGAGCATTTTTTGCATTTTTGACAGACAAAAATCAAAGGCACATTAGCGAATCGAAGAAAGGAAAAGTTTCATGTCATTGTAGCTCACTGTAGGACATCACAGACCAATGCAAGCCACTGCACACCATGGTGGCCAACTCGATAGGCACAGACATCACGACAGAACATCAGTCTTCATAGCCAGACATCCTTGATACTGTGACTACGCTGTCCATTGTGCCTATTATACATCTCGTACCTTCTCATCCCTTTTGGAGTTAACTACGCTCAACACCATTTGGGATGGTCTTCTATTTCTCTCTCTTTCTCTTTTTGCATTTTTAGCATTTTTACTTACATTTTTTAGCATTTTACTTGCATTTTCTATCATTTTAATGCATAATTGTGTGTGGGTGGTGGTCTCAGCATGTTGACACCTTTGTTTCTCATTGAAACCTTTGACTATGCTCACCCTCATTAACACCATTGACACCATTAAGACTGCTCAACACTTAGCTTCATTTTCCATCACATTTGGTAAGTCCCTGTTCGATCAACAAGATCATTTAAGACACCCTACTTCTGCCTCTAGAAGGCCCTCACATGGACTCAAGGTTAGGATTGTGTGCCTGTGGACCCTTCGGTGTTCCATTCATCAATGTTTTTGATCGTTATAGTACCCAACAACCCATCGAGACTACACACGTAATGTATAAACCGTAATCGTATGACCATACCTAATATATCTAGATGGAATGTAACATGTAGTAACCTTACAAATCACTCTTCCAAACACCTAGTTGTAGCATCAAGAAAAGCCAAAAACCTCTTCCTAGTGGTGGGTTTTAGCCCATAATGCATATTGAAGGTCAAGGTCAAGCTATCATAATTTATATTGAGGGATTGTAGGATCTTGGTAGCAAGTTTTTGGACATGATGGAAGCCATTATGAATGGAAATGTTATGAAGGAGGATCTCTTTGCATTTTCTTCTCCCTTAACAAATGATCCACCCATGATCCATCATGAGTTCCCTATTCAATCTTGTACACATGTTCCATCAAGGAGTATTTTCTCATTGCACAAGTCAATGCATAGCATGCATAATATCAAACACATGATAGAAGTCCTCTAGGTACCCTCTAGCCAACCTACAACAAGTTGCTGGGTAGAAGAAGAGCATAGGGTAGATCTAGGCATTGAAATTATGTTCAAAAACATCAATAGCATTGTGGAGACTGAACTTGTAAAAGTATATGCCAAACTTGAAACTATTAATGCTGATCAAACTTTCTATCTAAGGGAGTTATGAAGGATCCAGGTAGAGGTATGACAATTACAAGAGAAGTTAGAAGCCATCACACCATTGGTACCTATGCCTTCTATAGTCACACCTAAGCTATGGATTGAACACCTACAAGCTAAATTATTCAAGATGTAGTAGGCGAGGGAAGAAGCCCTATTCATGCAAGATGGATTGGAGAGACAAATCAGAATGTTAAAGTGTTAATCCCAAGAATGGAAGAAAATGAGTCAATAAAAGAAAAATCACATAGTTTTCCTTTCTTAGTAGGTATAAAGACTTGAGGATGAGAGTCAAATCATGATCCAATTTCTAGAGAAATATCTTTGTACAAAGAAAGAGTGTTGGAACTTTTGACAAGAGTTAGTAGAGAAGACAACCAAGGAGACTAACAAGTTTAGAAAGATTCACATGATTGAGTAAGTAACCTAGGATGTTGAGGTATGCGCATTGTACAAACTTGTAACTCTAGTAAATGAACACATGACTAGAGAAAGGTGTGAGTTGAAGGAAAAATTTGACACCTTACACACCAAATACCGTTAGATGACTGTAAGTGAGACAACTCTACAAGAGAAGTTAGACCTCCTAGAGAACATATACATCCTCTACCATGAAGTAGCAATCAAAGTTCTTAAGAGAAGACTCAAGGAGATAGAAGAACATGTATAAGTAGAGTAGAGAAGATATATGTGTATGGTCCAAAATTTTGCATGTAGACCAAATAGTGAATTGGAAGAAAGACTTCATTAAGTGGTGGTCAAGTTGGAGGTTATCCAACATGAGTTCTCATAGGTAAAGATAAATTGTGAATAATTTCAATCATATGTAGAGGAATGTAGATAAGAAATGTTGTGAGAGCAAGAACTAATGCATGAGAAAAACCAACAACTTTAAGCTAATGTGAAAAATCTTGAGGCACAGTTGCAAAGATTCTAGATGTATACACTTAGTACTTTCAACTTCTTCCCATATTATGAAGGCATATTAGAAGGGTTTTGTTCTCAGCCACCACATCCTAGCTCTTCTTAGTAAAGTGGCTTATGTTGTAACATAGTTAAGATTTGTATTTTATACATATGTAATTCCTCCATGTTAATCTTGTCATGTGGCTGGTCCTTGTTTTATGCCTTGGATTTTAAACTTATGGGACTAGCTTTACTTAGTCTTAGGAAAATGATAAGTCATCCAATGACATTTTGTAAGTCAATTGTAAAAATTGGACTTAGAATGTGTTTCACACACCTTGTGTTTATAGTCCTAGCATGTTTAGTTGAGGTTTATGTTTTTTGGGCATGTATGCTTACCTCCTGTGTGACACTTTTGAGTTGTGTGCATGTCCTAAGTTCTTTAGGATGTTTCCGGCCTTGTTCATGCATTCTAAGGCCCTTTTCAACATGTCCATTGGTGTTTTGACTTTTATCCAAAATTGGCAGCTTCGAGTGTGGTAGGGAGGGATGTGTTGGCTACCCTACATTAGCTCAAGGGTGTTGATGGCGCACTCCACCTATGGTGTAACCGAAATTGACCAAGGTTATGTTGATGGATCTTTGTTGATGCCTAGGCATTGACAAACCTTCACCATTACTTTGCAAAAACTATAAATACTAGGGTGAGCTCTCACACAGACCTTTTTGATAACTGATGAAGTGTCATTAAGTCAATGCGTCGACTAGGCCACGTATACGTGGCCGTGTCGACGTGGGCCCATCAACGTAGCCTCCCTGTGTCGACGTGGCCCCGTTTACACAGCCGCCTATCTCAGCCTATAAATAAGACAGCCTTCCGCCTCATTTAGACACCTTTTCAGTTAGTTGTAGCGAAGCTCTTGCAGTTTGTTCCCGTAGGAGATAGAATATTTTCCAAATGCTTGTAGCAGGTGTAAGAGAAGTGATCGGCTCTTTATTCAAGCATTGATGTATTTGAGCCCATTGACATGACGACAATAAAGATGAACTATTTTAGCATTCCTTGCAACATTTGGACTTAGCTATTTTATGCATTCAATAGTTTAATATGTTTATGCTTTATTAGCTACTTGTTAATTACTTAAGTTTCTGTTATTATGTTTTCACTCGTTATCGCTCATTCATAGTTCATAAAGGCCATAGGTACGACCATCTCAAACGTAACTCAAACACTTCGTAAACCCAATGATGCTTAACATCTAGTAACCCAAAAGTGTTAGGAGATGCTCAGAACGTGCTCAGAAGATGGGACCGAATACTTATGTTAGGAGTAGTTAGGATTTAGATTAAGATAATCCTAGATTAATTAATATTCTAGCCTTACTTTCCAAGATAATTAGCTGCCAAAAGATAAGACAAAAAGACTATAAAAATCATTAGCCTTACTCTCACTTAACCATCATAAGCAGAACCTCACAAGTGAGATTAGGAGGACAACAACCATTCTAACCCAAGGTTTCATTGGTTAGAGTCTGGTGTATGTTAAGTGCTTACATTCTGCAGATTTCGACCAAGTCACGCATGAACGCTTGTGATTCGTATGGTTGGGCATAGGGGTACCTAGCCGCTTATCATTGGCATCATTTTCGGGGGACTGTTAGTCTTACATGCATCATCTAACCTTAGTGAAATCATCATTCAAGTCATTGGGACGAATCCAAGATAGAATATTTACACACGCTAGGCGGATTAAAAGTAAATATTAAGGTATATCGATTACATGGACCATCTAACATCTAGCATGTCTTCTCATAGGAGAGAGGTATTCAAACCATCGGTGCCACAAGAATGTCGGGTGGTCTACAAGCACCATGATGAATATGTCCCTGATTTTACATTCATCCTACATCAGGATGAGCATCTGTGATGGCGGAACATGGAGGGTAGCATCGTGCTACCGCCCGACCGATTGGCTCCTGCGATGCTATATCACAATCTAGGCAAACTAGGCATTTAAGATCGTGGAGCGGAGTATGTTATGGAGGACCATGACTACCAAGACTATCGTTCCACTACGGCTCAATGAGCAAGAGACCAGAAATAGGAAGATAGATATGAATAATAGAAAAGGAAACAATTTAGTAACCCCTTATTTTCGCAAGGGCTGTAGGATGATGGGGATCCTGTCTTTCATGATACCCATTCGACCAAACTTCCCCTGGGGCAGCAGATCCTCCAATCCATCATTCAAAATAAGCCTCTCAATGACCATGATCCTCAAGGGGATGGAAGGTCACGTAACAAGAATGGGCAGGATGATCAAGGCCGTCATCAAGGTAAAGGGGGAGATTGACACCAGAATGGTGGTGACACCTCTCCTTCTTCTCTGTCCTCTTGCTCACCTACACCTTCATCCAGCTCAGGTTCTAAACGTAACCGGGGTAGGAAGGGGCAAAAGGATGGTCATAAAAAGGGTTGGAAGGAGCAATGTGAGGAAGCACACGACCAATCGCACGAGTCCCACAGTCATGAAAGGAGAGGCCACTAGAATTCATAATAGACATCATGGTCCTCAATGGGACTATGATTCAGATGAGCCGTTGTTGGCTACTTGGAGCATGCTCCAAATTGCGGAGGCAGTCCAAATCCCTAGTAGGCACATAAAGGATAACCGAATCAAGCTCATTGATATGAACAACATCCCCAAATTTGAAGGGAGATACAACTGTGATCCGTAGACCCACCTACAGGCATTTCATGATGCCTGCACCCTGCAAAACATTGACAATGATTGGCAAAGGCTGAAGCTGTTCCCTCACACACTCATCAAAGAAGCTGAAAGTTAGTACCAGTCCTTGGAGCCGAAATCAATCAGAAGATGGAGTATGATGCTTGAAATTTTCAACGACAAATATCAAACATACTCTAGAGTGGCGAATCTGAGATGATAGATCTAAGGTTCGAAACAAGGAAATCATGAACCCTTGGATGCCGCCATGAGTAGGTACTACTCATTGTTGCATCGGTGCCCTAGTCATGGTTATTCTCAGTGGGCACAGCTTCGCCACATCATTGATGGGCTCCATTTTGAAACGCAAAAGACCCTTGGCATGTACGTCCAAGGACGACTATCGAAGCTAAGGGCCCATCAGTTACAATGCCTCATTGAATAGGTGGGCAGGAGGAAGGAGAACTTAGGAAAAAGGAGAGTGTAGAAGAATTCAACTGGGACCCTTCCCATAGAAAAAGGGAGGTCTGATTTTGTGATGAGGAGGATGAATCACCGCTGGTAGCAGCAGTGAATCGAAAGACTTTTCCGTTACAAAAGTTTGCATATGAAATATCAGCAAAGGTGGATAAGATGTGGGACTCTTTGGATGAAAGAGTCCAAAACATGTTGAAAATTGTAAAAGAGTCTAGAGAACAAAGTAATGACTGTGATCAGCGCATGAAGAAGGAAGCTGAGCATGCCCAACACAAGGGTAAGGGCAAAGTTGCTGTAGCAGAGCAGGTTGCAGACTCTGGCACCAAGGAGGATGACGAATGTGGCATATGCCAATAAAAACATCCTAAGGGGTGTTGTCCTGTGGTGTCACATCTTCAAGAGTCTAGGGTGTACACCTTGAACCCTCATTTAACACAATGATAAATACCTTGAAGGTTTCCTTATCCACAAGGCAACTCTAGGCGGTTCCACCAATAGCAATGTGGATATTATCCAAGTGGAGTGCCACTGCAACCATATGAATACTTCCAACAATGGCAGCAACCACAAGCATGGGGGATGCCACCTCTAAGGAAGCAGTACCCTTACAAACAACCAGATCCTTATGGGTACTATGTTCAGTAATCGGTCTCTCCAAGAGACTTTTCCAGTCATGTGGCCTTTCCAAGCTATTACCACCCCCCTGAATATTTTCAACATCCATCTCCATCTACCATCTCCAGTCAGGTGGCAGGGAACGAGCCATGCAAAGCTCTTCTAGACTCGGGGTTAGGGGTCAATTTGATCTCTCATGACATGTACAAGAACTGGAACTTTCCCTCGCTAAATAAGAGCAACATCTGGCTCGAGTTATCAGACCAGTCCATCACCGTTCCCTTGGGTTTGGTCGAGGACATCGTGACCACCGTTTGTGGGTGGTCCTATCCTACTGACTTCTTGGTCATCCGTGTAGAGAACTGCAAGGGGAACTTCACAATCATCATGGGAAGAGCTTGGCTAAGCATGGTGGACGCATGACTAGGACTCTAAGATCTTTCCTTGGAAATTTCAAAGGAAAATCCTTTCAGGAGGATCAAGAAGCAACGTGTTCGATGCAACACGTACAATGACTCAGGGTGCAACTGTTTGCAGCAATTATGATCCGCTAAGCAGATAACCATTCAAGCATGTAGTCGATGTACCGAGGAATCACCTGTTCAACAATGCCTGTATGTAGCAACCACTAACCAAGATGGCACCCAGTGGTTGACAGCTGATCCTACTAGCAGTGCATTGTGCATGGAATTGTCTAAGGGGCTAGTGCAAGCCTATGTTGAAAGCACGGATGAGATGGACGAGATTCATCAACAGGTCTCCACCGTTGATGACCAAGATGAATGGGGGGAGCTACAAATCCTTGAGAGCTTCAAACAAGAGCCCCTAGAGCTAAAGTCTTTACCAGCTCACTTGGAATATGCATTCTTGTGAAATGGCAAGCTGGTAATTATCAATGCCACCTTTTCTCCTTAATAGAAGGAGAAATTGCTAAAGGTGGTAAACAAATGGGTTGCTGTGTTTGCATGATCATATCTTGAGTTGACTGGAGTTGATCCCAGGGTCTGCCAGCATTGGATCTATCTTGACCCTTCCATGAAGCCACAACGATAGCCACAAAGATAGTTGAATCCCAAACTGAAGTAGATCGTAAAAGATGAAATTGAACAATTGCTAAAGATGGGATTCATCTATTCTGTCACTGATAGCAAATGGGTTAGCCCACTCATTATTGTGCCCAAGAAAGGTGGCAAGTGAAGGGTCTGTATTGATTTCTGGTTGCTCAATATGGTGACCTCCAAGGACCACTTCCCACTCCCATTTGTGGACCAAGTGTTGGACATCATCGCAAGGCACCGTTACTACAGCTTTTTGGATGGTTATATTGGTTATAACCAAATCCAAATAGCACCAGAGGACTAGGCCAAAACAACGTTCACAAGTCCATGGGGGACTTTCGCATATAAGAAGATGCCCTTTGGCCTGTGCAATGCGCCTGCTACGTTCCAACGCCTTGTCCTAAGCATCTTCCAACAAGAAATCAGCAATGGTGTAGAAGTCTTCATGGATGACTTCTCCACCTATGGGGCCACGTTCGAGCAAGCCTTAGACCATCTGGAGTATATTCTAAAAAGGTGTGTAGACACCAATCTACAGCTTAATTGGAAAAAGATCCATTTGATGGTCCAAGAGGGCATTGTGCTGGGGCATCGCATCTCACAAACAGGGATCAGTGTAGACCCTGAAAAGATCAGGGTTATCCAAGGAATCACCAGCCAACCAAGTATCGTCAAAGATGTTCGATCATTCCTTGGGCACATTGGTTACTACCAGCGTTTCATTGAACACTTCTCGAAGATCGCCACGCTGTTGGTAGAACTTACAAAGAAGGACACTCCATTCATCTGGACCCAGGAATGCAAGTTTGCATTCTAAGCACTGAAGCAGAAGCTCGTAGAAGCCCCAATTCTACGAGAACTTGATTGGTCTAGACCCTTCCACATTATGACGGATGCCTCCAACTACCCTTTGGGAGCCATGCTTACACAGTGTGATGATCAGAAACGTCCATATTATATCCACTATGTAAGCCGTAGCATTGTGGTTGCTCAGCTGAACTACACCACCATCAAGAAGGAGTTGATGGCGGTGGTGTTTGCCTTGGGCAAATTCTGGCACTATGTGCTCAGATACGAGGTGTTTGTGCACACGGACCACAGTGCTATCTGGTTCCTGATGAACAAACCAACGGTGAGCCCCCGCATAATCCGGTGGTTGGTGATTCTTCAGGAGTTTGATCTTGCCATGGTAGATCAGAAGGGGACCGAGAATGTGGTTGCTAACCACTTGTCTCAGTTACGATGGGATGACGTAGTGGAGGAGGAGCGCTTATCCAACCAATTTTCAGATGAACTCCTCTTCACAAGCGTAGTTGATCCTTAAGTACCCAAGGAATCCCCTTAGTTCAATCGCATCCTCACCTACCTCACAACTCAGGAGCTACCAAAGGAGTGGAACCATCGGTAGAAATAGTAGTTTCTCCATAAGGCCAAGCATTTCATGGAAATTAACAATGACCTTTACAAGGTGTGCGTAGATGGCCTGGTTCGATGGTGTGTCCCTAATGACGATACACTACGCATCCTCCAAGATGCTCAGGAGGGCCCTTGTGGGGGCCACTATGCTAGATGCTGCACAGTCATTAAAATCCTACTTGCAGGGTATTACTGGCCTACACTTTTCAGAGACACACAATGGTTTGCTTGTTCCTACGAACGATGCCAAAGAGATGGTGGGATGTTGGCATGGTTGGAGGGACCTCAATAGTCGATCTAGCCACTGGAGCCCTTCAACATCTAGGGTATCAACTTCATGGGCCCCATCACCCCCTTGTCGAACAGAAAGGCATACATCATCATAGCTATGGAGAACTGTACAAAGTGGGCAGAAGCGGTAGTTGTCATCAACTATTCTTCCAACATCGCTGCACGATTTGTCCAACAACAAATCATGACCAGGTTTGGAGTGCCGCGTGCACTCATTTCTGACAATGGGACTCACTTCACAGGTATCACTTTTTGAAAACTCATGCAACGCTTAGGGGTAACACATAAATTTACAACACCCTATCACCCCCAAGCCAATGGGCAAGCCAAAGTCACCAATAGGGAGATCACCAAGATTCTTACCTAGACCATCAGTAAATATAGAAGGGATTGGAGTACCAAACTCAACGATGCCCTATGGGCCTATCACTCCACTTAGAAACTTCCTGTAGGGTACTCTCCCTATGAGTTAGTGTATGGGAAGTTACCAACACTTCTAATTTAGGCTGAGCTTCGTACACTATCCACCACCAGTGACTTAGGCCTTGACCTACCACTAGCACAATGTGAACGACTAATCAATTTAAGTGTGCTAGATGAGAACCGATTAGTGGCCCTATCTTCAAATGAAATCCACAAGGCCTATAACAAGAAATGACATGATCTTAGGATTCAGAAGGTCACATTTATATGTTGAGACAAGGTGTTGTATTTGAACCCCTCACACATATCTCAACCAACCAAGTTGCAAACACTATGGGAGGGACCTTACATTGTCTCCGAAAGATTCCCATCCAGGGCCTTACTTATCCACAAACTTGGGGACCCCACCAAAACACAGTTAGTCAACCACCAAAAATTAAAACCTTTCCGTGAACTCCACTCAACCAGTGCCACTACCTCATCATCACCCGATCGCCTTTGCTCCATCTTTCACGTGTCCTCCTTTCCACCTAGTCGTGGGGAAGACTATTGTCCCTGCTGACCATTTCACTACACCCCTCACCATTTTATAATTTTTTGTTTTACACTTTTTGTTTTACACTTTTTGTTTTTCACCATCATTCATACGTTTGCACATTCTTTGAACATGTTTTTTCTTCTCTTTTCTTTACTTATTTTTCATTTCTTTGTACCTATTCCATTTTTTGCGTAATTGCTAATACGTCGTCGTATTGTCTTTAGGCGTCTGGCACGGTTGGTTTTCATTACAATGGGTACTATAAGAGTCTTCCTCGTTATCTGGCTTCCACCTTTGCATGGTTTTCCTTAGATTTTACATTTATTTTCAGCTCATAAACTCGGCAGTGAGTTCACGTCATCCACCCATTCACCCACTCCATGGTTTTCCTTCCGTTGTGAACATGAAAAGCCTTTCACTTAACAACATTTTAATTAATGTGTAACTTGTGTGGTTCCCAGCCTCAGGGATGACCCAATGGTTTGACTCAAGTGTGACTTCAAAGGAAATGTAGTATTCGTTGTTCTATTCTGCCCTCTGAGGTTGTTGGTATGTCCTTATGGATTTCCTACCACTCCACGTCCTTCTTTCTATGGAAGCTTCTGGGCAGTTCGACCTTGCATGGTGTGGTCCTCACTAAACAAAAAATAAAAAAACAAAAAAAAAACATAAACATGAGGATTCAAAGCACACCCCTTGGTCGAATGCATGTGCACACGCATGGGTCTTTGCATGGTGTGGTTCCCTCTAAAGAAAAAAAATCATATCACTCAGTGGGAATTCAAAGCACACCCCTTAGACCACCTCTCATGGGCCACAAGCACTAGTTATGGGACTTCCTTAGTCCCCTCTAACTTTTTCCCATTTCACTTCCTTCCTCTCACATTGTTGGAGTGGTGGTTCTCTGTGGGATCATTCTTGCTTCCTTTCAGGATGGCCCGGATTTCGTCTATTGCTGCGATGTCACTAAATGCAGCTAGTTTTGGGTCAAAACTCAAGAACGGTTCTACCAAGTTACTTAACCACAACTACACATGGGGTTTCATGTGACCAACGATCGGCATTCCATTCTCTCATCTCTCTCTTCACATAGTTCCCTTTGCAACTCACCTCACTTCCTGTCTTATGTTGGGGAACTTCTCATGATTCCCATGGCTCTCTCATGCCTTGGCGGGATCTTTTGGATTGGAGTCTTATGTTGAGGGCTATGTAGGGGCTACTAAGGCTATGGCCTGCTATGGGGAGGACCCACCTGCATCTCCTTGGTCCTGCTTATTAAGCCTCCCATCCTTTGAATTTCTTGGTTGATTTTCTTTTACATGTCCCATCGCTCGATTTATTCCCTGTGGAGTCCTTTTTGAGTCCCATTCTCCTATTTTTGTCTCTTTTTCAAGCCCAATTACCTTCCTCATGTCCTCAACTATGACCAAGCCTTTCACGTGCTTCAACCGCCCCAATTTGGCATTTCAAATTCATCGTTTCGGGTTTTTCTGTGTTGGTCAACATTGGTCAATGAGTGTTTAGGACTATGTATACGGGGCCCCATATACGCAGTCCCTGCATATACACGGCTGCGTATACGTGGCCCCATCAACGTAGTGCCTAACCCCTATATATACCCTCGTTGCACTTTGCAATTTTCATCATTTGGAGTCCAAATTGAGGAGACTTTTTGCCATTTTTTTGCCTAAGCCTTCCCAACGCACCTACCTTCCATCGAGGATTCACATCAACCGATCCTTGCCCTTTTAAGCAACCGGAGGTATGCTCTCAGTCGTGGGGGGGGGGGGGGTGCCTATGTGTAATTAATTAATTAGTTAATTACAGAAACTTTGACCCTAACCCATAAATTAAC
This sequence comes from Gnetum montanum, assembly GCA_015680685.1. Lineage (NCBI taxonomy): Eukaryota > Viridiplantae > Streptophyta > Gnetopsida > Gnetales > Gnetaceae > Gnetum > Gnetum montanum. Next base: position 693,084 of record MNCI01000394.1, on the reverse strand, counting down.
ACTCCAGAAGACTTAACAGTGTGCCTATGCCAACAACATAACTTGGTCAAACAAAGAAGGTGTATACGGACCATCTTAAGCTACTTATGTACGGTCTAATGGGCGGTTATGTTTGATTGCAGATGGCACCCAAATCGAGGCATCCAAGGGACGAAGGACCATCACAACCAAGGGACAAGCGCCCACGCACGGGAAGGGGACGAGGTGTGCAACCGCCAGAGCATGTGGAGGGCTCTCATGCAACTGGGCCCTTCCGCAAAAGACCTGATATGGAATCTGTTCATCAGATTCCCAAAGAGGAGATTCTCAGCGAGCAATCGCTCTGGGATGAGACTCCTAGGATAGCACCATGGCTTGAGGTCACCCTGACCCAAGCCTACCTTGATGCTATCACACTGCGCGAAATGTAGCGAATGGTCCTTCAAGAGCTAAATTTTGGACCATTCCTCGAGAACGTGCTAGAAGACATGAGGCTCCAACTACAAAACTCTCCGATGTGGCCAATCATCACAACCAGTGGTAAATGGTACTTAGGAAAAACTTATCTCTTCTGGACAAATTGGCAACCAGGGTCTAAAGTAAGAATCAAAGACATTTATGTCTCTTACTCTTCGGAGGCGATAGCACAGGCTCTGGTGTTGCCCGAAACTGGGGCAGATGTGGTGGAAATTCCAAAGTAGGCTAATCCAGAGGTAAAGGTGGAATGGACCAAACAGTACTATGGGGTAGAGTGCAAGGAATTTGGCTCCCTAACCACGATGGAGAGAGTGTACTCAAAGATTGTGTCTTATCACCTGAAGCCAACGGTAAGACCTAGTAGAATCATAGCCTTCTCCGCTCATGCGTGTGCCGCCTTGAGTGGGAAATTCCCCATGAGTCTTCCACAGCTGCTGTTTCTGGAGATTGAAAAGAGGTTCGCTGAGAACAAATGTGGAAGACGAGCTTTCCCCTTTCTCTACCTAATCCAAAAGTTGTGCAAACAGGAAGGGATAGCACGGTATTCCAACGATGTAATCTAGCATGCCCCAATTACCTCGTGGTGAGAGATGATGAAAGATAAAACTCCTACCGCCACACAGACAGTGGAGGAGCAACAACCACCATCACCACCTACACACACAATGCAGCTGGGCTCGCAAACCACGGCAACATACATCCGCGAGATCCGGGAAATTCTCTCGAGCTAGCAAGAGCAATCTANGCCATCTCTCGCTCATCCCTAGTGATGTCACGGTCAAGGATGGCTGGATCGGCAAGTTGGGCTTTTAATTGGGCAACCTTTGTTGCCAAGCACTGACAAGCGGCTTGAGCAGCTTTAAGTTATCCTTCCAAAATGAGGCTCTTACCCCTTGCCGAGAGCAGCTCCGATTGGGTTGCAGTAATGTTTTCTGGAAGGTTGAAGACATCCGAGAGCAGTTGCCCGATTCCCACCAATCGGTCCAACAACTCTTCGTGTTGAGCTGCATCAATCTTGCTACATGAAGTTCCAGCAGACACCTGTACATCTTGTAATCCATGAATGTTCGGTACAAGTGTTGCTGGTGCATTGAGAGCCGTAGCAATTGTGTCAACAACCTCTTCGACCGTAATTTCCTGTCCTTGGTGCTGCATCACCAGGATCATTANTTGTTGGACCGATTGGTGGGAATCGGGCAACTGCTCTCGGATGTCTTCAACCTTCCAGAAAACATTACTGCAACCCAATCGGAGCTGCTCTCGGCAAGGGGTAAGAGCCTCATTTTGGAAGGATAACTTAAAGCTGCTCAAGCCGCTTGTCAGTGCTTGGCAACAAAGGTTGCCCAATTAAAAGCCCAACTTGCCGATCCAGCCATCCTTGACCGTGACATCACTAGGGATGAGCGAGAGATGGCGATCCTTGACAAGTCCTTGGTAGATGCCCGAGCATATCACTTAGACAAGGACTCGGCTAAGGTTCACTAGGAGAACGTGCGGTTGACCGTGGAGGTTCATCACCTGTGCAATGTTGGTGAAAATGAACATATGAAAAATTTTATCCACCAACAGTAGGAAGAACTAGCCAGGGTGAACGCTGACATAAGAAGGTTGGCTACTAAAAATTGAAATCTGTCAATGGAGGAGGTTCAGGCATTGCGCCAGAAGTATGCAATTGAAATTGCTGCTTGAAAGAACAAGGCCCTGAAATTTGAAAAACTCAAAAATCATTATAGGGACCAAGTGGGATTGCAGAAGGAGGTAAATGAGAAGCATATTCAAGTTTCCAAAGCCAAAATGAACTAAGCGCTCCAACAGCTCCGAGAGGGAGGTAATGTATGGTAATCCATCTTCGATAGGTTGAATGCCTACAATAAAGCTGAAATTCGCCTGAAGGAGCTACAAATTGAGGAGATGATAGAATACATGGAGCTTGCCAACCTTTGATATGCAAACATGGCTATGCTCACAGTCGGGAGACCTCGGTTAGAGTTGGAAAAGCAAGTGGCCGCCTCGTATTCCCTATACGAGGGTGAGTTCTAGGCACATAAGGTGACAAAACAGAAGCTAGCAACGGCCAGCGTGGAACTCGAGGTCCTCCGCACAAGCTTTGAAGGACAATGTACAGTTTCGGAGGACCTGGCCCAGAGAATGAATGACTACCAGTAGCTGCAGGCATCAATCTAATCATTCAACATTGAACGCAAGCAGTTTGCAACCTGGTTTGTCAACATGAGAGAACTCCTTCCAATGCTACCATGCCCTTGGGAAGTTCCAGTTCTAGCACACATTGGAGAAGCTACCTAGACCGTGAACGATCCCAGAAGCAAAGAAGAAAATATGAGGGCTCTCTTAGAGGCTTTCCAGCTACCTTCAGAAGTTGCAGCTGTTGTGGGGCAACCATCATCTGTGCCACTGCCAACACGTGGGCCAAAGGTTGGAGAAGGTCCATCAGAACCACCGCCCCCAGGGATAGTGTGATCTTCTCCAGCAATTTTGTGCATCATCCTACATAGCAGAGGCTCCAGGACCAGCGAGGTGTTCAATTTTGTCTCTAAACACTGCCATTTTTGTAACTTGTCCTCCTCTATAACTCAGGCACTTGGTCAAATTCGTGTTGTGTCATGTGTGTGTCCTGTATGTGTTTAAGTTATGTGTGTTGTAAATAAGAATCCATACCTTCCAAATTGTAAAGTAACTCGAGGATGAGTTTTTGCTCAGTCGTGGGGGTATGATGAAGTGTCATTAAGTCAATGTGTCAACTAGGCCGCTTATACGCAGCCGCGTCGACGTAGGCTCATCGACGTAGCCTCCCTATGTTGACATGGCCCCATTTACGCAGCCGCCTATCTCGACCTATAAATAAGAGGGCCTTCCGCCTCATTTAGACACCTTTTCAGTTAGTTGTAGCGAAGCTCTTGCAGTTTGTTCCCGCAAGAGATAGAATATTTTCCAAATGCCCATAGCAGGTGTAAGAGAAGTGATTGGCTCTTTATTCAAGCGTTGATGTATTTGAGCCCATTGACGTGATGGCAATAAAGATGAACTATTCAAGCATTCCTTGCAGCATTTGGACTTAGCTATTTTATGCATTCAATAGTTTAATATGTTTATGCTTTATTAGCTACTTGTTAATTACTTAAGTTTTTGTTATTATGTTTTCACTCGTTATCACTCATTCATAGTTCATAAAGGCCATAAGTACGACCATCTCGAACGTAACTCAAACACTTGGTAAACCCAGTGATGCTTAATGTCTGGTAACCCAGAAGTGTTAGGAGATGCTCAAAACGTGCTCGGAAGATGGGACCAGATACTTATGTTAGAAGTAGTTAGGATTTATATTAAGATAATCTTAGATTAATTAATATTCTAGCCTTACTTTCCAAGATAATTAGCTACCAAAAGATAAGACAAAAAAACTATAAAAATCATTAGCCTTAGTCTCACTTAACCATCATAAGCAGAACCTCACAAGTGAGATTAGGAGGACAATAACCGTTCTAACCCAAGGTTTCACTGGTTAGAGTTTGGTGTATGTTAAGTGCTTACAGTTTGCGGATTTCGACCGAGTCGCATGTGAACGCTCGTGATTCGTATGGTTGGGCATAGGGGTACCTAGCTGCTCATCAATAACTTTATCATTATCTTGGCTTTTGGCTTCTAATTTGTGTGAAGAGCTCCTCCTTCCTTGGGTAAGTTGATTTCCATCTTGTTTTGTATATGTTTTAAATCATTGCTTTCATAAGTGTGGCTAAAATTTGTCTGAGTGCTACCTTGCCTATGTAGCTTGGAATCATTTGGTTGATGTAGAGTCCAATGTTTGTGCAATGAATAAAGCTCATGGTTTTCCCTTTGTTCTATATCGTTGATGCCTTAAAACATAAAATATCAAATACATTTTCCATTACATTGAGTTGTGACGATTTATCCTTATCCAAGGAGGTCGCAACTATATGACATGGTGTTGGGTCATCAAGGTTTTAACTATGAGTCATTTATTGCTTTCTGTGTGTGGTGTTCCCATAATGGATTACAACACATGTGCATATTTGTGAGCATTATGCCTATCCCCATGAGGGATTACGATGCATGTGCATTGCTTATTATTTTACTCTTATATTTATAAAATTCATAAATATTATAAATATTTTCTCAATTTCCCACTATGGCAACATGGGTTTCCATTGTATCACATGTATTATAATCTCTTTTATATTTATTGAACGCAATTCACTCAACATTGTATTCAAAGCTTATGTAATCACATTATGTTCCATATGATATAATACCATTAATGACAACTGGCAGGAGCCCTATCACCCTCTAAGTAAAAAAGATTATTTATTTCCTTATCCATAGAGCATATAAGTTTTAGATTAAGGTATAAGAAAATAGGCCAAATAGAGGGCAATGCCTTAGAATAAGGGTTCAATTAAATATTTAAATATTTTATGTTTAATTGAAGAATCTCCAAAGGACGAGTCTTGGTTAACCTCATTGCTAACCTTGGATTATCCTACATTACCCAAAACAAATCCCTAATAGTCAAGTCTTAACAATAGCTTCATGACTAAAATCCTCAACAACTAACCATGGCTCACATCTCAAAATACATCCTTGATGGCCAATCTTAACTCCCATCTTGAAAGATTAAGTCTTGACTATATCTCACAACACACCATTAAACTCAATTGCTCAGTGTCATGATCTTAGCTAAACCCACAATTATACATGATCTTATGAAGTCAAATCTAAGATTGAAATCTATCCTAGCCCTTGCTCATGCAGGGTGTGGCCCATTATAGAACACCTTAGTGTTTCATGCAAATAGGGGCATTTAAAAGATCTACAAGTCCAAAAGATTTTGTGTTTTTATTTCTAAAAGATGTCTAGAGTAACCACAAATTTCATAAAAATTCCGCAAAATGTCATCTTATAAAGGATCATTATTTAGAGCCTTAATGCTCAACCCCACCAAGCAGAGTTCTAAGAGGGTTCAAGGATGAGCAAAAACTTAACCTTTTCAAGTAGCTACACCCAAACTCAAACCCACATCTTTTGACTTAAGAAAGAGGCATCTTATAATCACCCTAAATAATGGTCCCTAGTAAATTCTCATTATATATCAAGGACAATCCAAAATAATCATAAAATTTTCAAAAGACAAGTTCAACAAGTTTCCACTTATCCTAGAAAATTTGCCAAAAGGTCAAAAATAAATTGGACAAAATTTCAGTACAGTTTCCATACAAAACAAACCCAATATGACAAAAAACTAACAAAATCTCAACTTAACAATAAAAATAATAAAATAATAGCAAATTGCAAGGTAATAAGTAGGAAGTATACAAAATTCACAGTAACATAGGATTGCATCATGACTCAAACAATTAAATAAGTCTTTGTACCAAATTTCTATAACAATGTTTCTTTTCTTTTCTTTCATTCCCTCCCCAAACATTGCTTAGTTGGTAGTGGGAACCACAAAATTTCTTAATTATTTTAGACATGATAATGGAGCCTCACTCAAGTGAAAAACTTAATTTAGAAACTCTAAGTTATTGATTCAATTCCAATAGATAACTTTATAAAGATAACATTGTTAAAACATTATACTTTCCAACAGGTTCTCTACCTTTCACCATATGGTTACCACCACTAAGCAAAGCTATATTCCAACATTAGGTAAGTATAGTTATTCAGCTTCCTTATTAGCTATTTTATGCCATAATCATTTTATTTAAAAGTAAACTATGGTTTCATTTTGGTCTATTAATAAAAAAACCATTATTGTTTGTATACTTAATTTACTTTGGTATCCATGGCTTGGGAGTTTATCCATAATTTCCGTATTCATGACGGGGCTTGTTAAACAACTTGCATTCATATCCCACCTACGCAGTGCAATATCAGAACGATTCCATCCTCTTTTCCAACCCGATTCTGCATCAATCTCCATTTGACAGTTGATAGTTTGACAAAGAGATAATCGAACATTTCAGTTGGAGCAAGGTGTCATTATTGACAAAGTGATCCGTTGCAGCCTTGCAGGCCTGATCCTTGGACTTTCTTAACTTTCCGCTGCTACTGCTCCTGATGGCGGTGCAGGAAAATATACCCACTTCAAACTTTGGATGGAAAGAGACCCCACCTGACGCACCACACCACACCACACCAGTACTTGCTGTTGGTAGCAACTTCTTTAACCTGCCTGCCTGTTTCAGGCATATTCCAGCGATTTTGAGCAAAGGTATCTAGTTTGTTTGTCAGCCAACCTTCTTCATTCTAAATGTTTTTTTTCTTATCGGTGTTTGTCTGACCCAACCCGTGATCAGTTAAGCCTCCTGTTTCTTTAAAAAAAATTTGTGTCAGTACCACCCGTGTGAAAATTAATACATTAATCTTTTACCCCAGTTTTGTCAGTCCCATCGGTGTGATAAGAAAGGGTAAGAAACTACATTTTGATCTCTCCCAGAAATAGCGCCAAGGCTCTTCAAACTTAACAAGATGAGCCGGTCAGAATTTATGAGTTGAAAATTTTATGCATATGTACGTATGAGTTGAGCAAGTTACTTGGCTTGAATCCATATTTACATCTTACAAACGTCAGATGCCATCCTTAACAAGTTTTTTTTTACCGTTTGCCTTTGATAAAGAGCATGTGACAATGGCCTTTTACTCTGCTTGTTGATAAGCCAACACAAATTATCTGCTATTATTCATGTCCAAAGAAGAAAATATACCCATAGATCTGCTCATATAAACGTTCTCCGTGTATAGACATTCCTAGCTATAACATCCAGAGTTTTACAATTGAATTCCAACAAATCCATCCGTCAAAAAACAAGGCAATGAATAAAGGACCATTTCTGATATCTAAGAAGTTCCAATATTATTACATATCATAGACATTATGAAAATACAGTTGCAACATTATTTCTACTGATCCAGATAATAATAGAATGAAATTTCTAAGCCAAGCAAACAAGTCCAAGAAATGACACTAAATTTTCTAACAAAATTTTTAAACAAGAAGGTTAAATACAAGCCCCAACAGACTCATCTCTGCTTCTTTAACAACTCTTGCCCAAATAAAGGACAATAACACAGGAGCCAAAACCACAAAACTCTTGATGTGGGAGCAAAAACAAACATCTTAAATGCAAACAAAAAAATATATATCAAAATGAACTTAAAAAACAAGAATATTCCCATATTTCCATCCTTTCAACTTGAACCTCCACAACATGAATATTTTGTCTTGGAGACCTCATCTCCATCCATTATCTTGACACGGTTGATGGACAAATTAGACTTGTAGGAATCAGCATGGAGCATTTTCCTACTTACATTGCCGTAAATCTCTTTGATTACAATTTGAAATGCAGGTAGTACATTGGTATTGTCCAAGGCTGATGTTTCAATGAAGAAAAGTCCCTCAGATTCTGCCAGGTTTTTGCCATCTTCCACTGGCACCTCCCTAATGTGTTCTAGATCAGACTTGTTCCCCACCAGCATCCTAACCACATTTGTATCTGTGTGCACTGCATCATCAAAATAACCAGAGAAATGGAAGCAGGTTCAGACAAATGTAACAATGATTTCTTTCACAAATGAATTATTGTGCTTTCATAGACTTCTATTATCACAGTCACACATCTTTGGCCATCACAGTCAGGTGCTTATTTCTCAAGTTATAAGGGGGCAGCCACTTGAAAAGATGTTAGGCTTTCAGTCATCTGCGGGCCCTCCCAAGACCCTGCTTGGTGGAATGTTCATTGAGCCTCCATTGATGACGCTTTACACATCTTAGGCACAATAAACTGCTAGAAATATTAGAGACAATCAACTATTTATATCAAGTGCTGATTAATAAGATTTTCACAGAAGACATAATGCTCTTGTGAGAGCACACCATTTAGTGGGGTGAGCATTAAGCCTCCAAAGTCCAAATGATGACTCTAAGAGCACACCCACTCAAAGCTTGCAGCACTAAGGATGCAACAAAAAAAGATAGATCACATTCCTTAGAACGTAATGATGCCTATAGCCTGTACCATAGATCAGTTGCAGTTTTGGATGGAATGGCATGGTTATACATCTTACAAGACTTGCACAGCTACATAACACATAACTAACTGAAACCAAGGGGAGGAAAGGACAGAACTAACAAATAAAAATAAAAACAGAGAGATACAAAGTCAAATAGATTAAATCATGACAGTTAGATCGCTACCTTCTTAACAGAATGATCCTGATATACCTTGTTAGATAAAATAACAAGTGCAGACAGATATCTAATTCCAGTGTTGAATAAACAGACAAAGCTAATTACAACGATGCAGATGCCAAAGCTGAATAGCAAATAAGTTACTTAGGGGGCAATCAATTCGTGCATCATGATCAGTCGTCTGGCCTTAAAATACACTTTAATCTTAGCACTAGTTCTACGTTTAGGAAAATCTACCTCAATCTCGATCAAGATAAAATTAGGCATTATATTAAAATGAACTAGGGCAAAAGAATTAGCTGTTCTTCAAACAAATATTCATGAATGAAGGCGGATCCAATCAGGAACACTTGAAAATCGTAAGCCAGAACCGACATAAGACAAAATCAGCTCTGCATCTGACACATTTGGATGTATCCAGAGATTAACCCATTCGTAGAAAAATCACGGTGCAAAACAAAGAATTCAGCAAAGCCTCCGAGCTACATTCTGCCGCTAATACAAACAAATATACCCAGAACGCAAAGTAAAAAACTAAAACTGACTACTGTGTTCGCAATTTTAGTATCTGAAATCTAAACGTTTTTAAATAAAATTCACCATTCTGATACAACGAATCCGGCGAAACTCATAAGATAGCCTGAGGTGAAAAAAGCGTAGAACGACGGAACAAATCCAAAAGCTGGTCCTGTTTCTAGCCCTCCATTAAGGCATCTCCTAACTCCCTCCCATTTGGGATTAATTCTGGCCCATGCAAAGCATTGAAAACAGACCAACCGCATTAAATATTCTGCCAGTACAACAGCAAATCAAGATCCAAAAACATGCCCGAAGCCCAAAACAAGCCAAAACCTAAGCTTTGCACCCTCATCGTACCCCCACAGCTCCACATGCAATCATCACCCAGAACTCTATTTCATAACACAAATCAAATTCCTGTATTTCTTTCTACAAAACCACGAATCCAGAACAAGCCAAAATTGGGCTCTGCAGCCTTATCCAAAGGCCACATTTAGAAACCTAAACTGTATCTCATTCTTAAATAGCCATCGCTATCCCTATGTCTCAGGCCAGGCCCATTTTTTTCTGCAACTAAAAATGCATAATAATAAGACAGATGAAATCAGCATACCCAGAACCCAGAACCAGCAAAATTTGAGGGTTACTTACTTTTAAGTTCATCAAGCCAGCGGGCCACATTCTCAAAAGTGCGTCTGCGGCTAATATCATACACAATGAGTGCACCCACAGCCCCTCTGTAATAAGCAGATGTTACAGCCCTGAATCTCTCCTGCCCTGCAGTGTCCCAGATTTGGGCCTTAATCTCCTTTCCATCAATCTCCATAACCTGGGTCTGAAACTCCACTCCAATGGTAGCCTTGGAATTGGCATTAAATTCATTTCTGGCGTACCTTGACAGCAAATTGGATTTTCCCACAGCAGAATCCCCAATCACAACGATCTTGAACAAGTATTCTTCGCCTGTATCACTATCCATTCTTGCACCAAATATTCTTCCCAAACTGTTACAAAAAACCAAAAGATCCAGAAACCTAGTGCCCTGCCGCCGCCTGGGAAAAGGAAAAAAAAAACACCTGACTGGAAATTTCGTGGGAATTTTTGCAGGAACCAGGATGATTTAAAGACCAGACCAAGGGTTTTTACAAAAACCCAGAAGGAAATTTGCCGAGAAATGGCCAGGGAATCCGGATGCTAAAAAGGGCTTTCACAGGAACCCGGCAGAGGTAGTGGATTGCTTTGTCGGATTTGTATAGGATCTTGGTAAAATGCCGTGTGGGTCAATGTCTGAAAGGATGGGAGAATCTAATGACAGAAGAGACTTGGGTATGCAGATCCTTGCATGTTTATGCTCGTCGTGGAGTGTTTTGTTACGTTGTAGAAAATCTTTTCCGGGGTTCAATAATTTAAGAAGATTATTCATGAGGCCACGTTTCTTTCCCATGATACTTGAGAGTTTTTCTCTGAATCTCAGCGCATTTTCTGTTCAGTGTTTGCCGCTGATTGTGCTGGAATTTAGCGAGTTTGTGGCCATGTGCAGCTTATTTTACTCGATTGCATGTTGTGGGTTGTGCCCACCAATGAATATTTTCTTGGCATGAAATGGAATGCATCTTTTGCTTGGAAACGGATATATTTCCTAGGATGGCAGGCAGGCACAATGTAAAGGTTTTATCAACTCTACCTGAATGAGCGGAGAGATTAGATCAAAAGGTGTCCTTTCACTTGTCAAAGCAAACGAAAGGACATTTTTGCACATGTACCCCCAAGGCTGGCAGAAGCCAACCGTTTTTGCACTGCAACTGCAGTTTGCGGATTGCAAAGCAAATTTGCTATTCTGTGAACTACAATTTAAACTGTTGTTTTTTCCAAAAAAACAAGGTGGGTAAGAACCTGACTTGTCTGCACGTTAGGATGTCCATCTACATCGTTGTCATTGCACATAGGTTTTGGACACCCACTTTGTATTTGAAAAAATATATTTGCACAGGGATTTCAGGGGTTTCAGGGGTTTTAAATCCTTGGGAAATCCCTTTTCTTGATACCATTATTTTCCTGTCATCCGGAGCTGTCGTAACTTGGGCTCATCATGCTGTACTCGCGGGGAAATCAAAAGAGGAACGAGCTAAAGCTGAAACTAATTGATGCTAATGTGTTGTCTTTAGTGAACTTGTATAAAAGATTCGCAACTCAAACTTGCATTTTCTTTGGAAATACTTGTTAGACCATGATAAACCAAACTCGGCCACCTTTCATCCATGAAGATGACTATTTGTGAGTACTTTGTATCATTTATCCTTTGGCCATGAATACAATCATCATATGTTTCCCTCTCTTTCTATGTTTTGATGTTAGGGTTTTGTTTGTGAAATTGGTTATTCTAGAATTGGTTGTGAAATTGGTTTACCTAGAATTATTGAAGGATTCTAAATTATTCTCAATTTCTTCTACTAATGCTAAAAATTTTGCTTCTTTTATTGATAGCAAAATTTCTAGTGGTTCTCAAAATGTAGATTTATATGCTACTAATAAAAAATCTATAACATGTACTTCTAGTGATATTTTTGCAAATAAAATGCATCATTTTGTTCTTCTCAATGATGTATATGAGTCATTGGTTACTAATCTTACATTATGATATGTGTTTATTTAAATTTTGGATTACCTATCTTGTAATCAAAGTGTCACTTTGCAAGGAAATGATGTGGTTTAAAAGCATAATATTCAATCATTCATGTCCATTACTATTTTTATTTTTATTTTTCTACTTGTTGAGTTATGAAATGCTTCAATGGTGCAACATGCCCTAGATATAAGGTCATTTATATATAAATATATAATGTTGATCATTTGTTAGTGAACACAAATTTTAATACTCAATCTGAAAAGTATTCTAAAGTTCCATGTTCTATCCAACTTTTTAAGGTTCCATTTATTTTTCAAAGATCTAAGAAGCAACTTGTTAATCTTCTAAATCTCATTAATTATATAGAATTTATTTTCATACAATTAAGTTCTCATAGAAGTTTATTGTTGTTGAAATCAATATTATTAACCATAAAAAAATTGGTATTACAAGTAGGCAAGAAGACTTACATTTAATCAATTACATATTATAAAATTCATAATTCTTGCAACTTTTATCATTGGTATGGAAGATGATGTGTAGACGTTCCACATTATTAGGAGATTGATCTCATCCTTTTATTTATTCTAAATAAGATGAGATCCTAGTTGTCCATGCTTATCCATACCCATGATTATCTCATCCATAAATAAGATGAT
>MNCI01000394.1:616205-664007 GCA_015680685.1 Gnetum montanum | reverse complement strand
CACTAGGTGACATGGCAGCTTGGGGTTGCGGTACATTGTACAGGTTGGACTGTTGGATGGTAGGTTGAAAGGCTGAAAGCTATGCAGTTGACGGTTGTATTTGTGGAATATTTATAGCAGGTGGCACTAGGGATGGCACATTGTAAACGAAGGGTTGTTGTTGCGGCAGTTGCGGCTGTACTTGGGGAATGTTAGCTAGTGGAGTCGTGTGAAGAGGCACATTGTAGCGAGGGGGTTGATGTGATTAGACACCCATTGCTGCCCATTGTCCAGCTACGTTTTGTGGAGGAACTCCTTGTTAGGTTATGACGGTGGAAGAGGGTCCATGCGTTTGGATGTGGGGGATGTAGTGGGCGAACGTGGATGTTAGTATCACATGTGGTATTCCTATCACTCGAGGCGAGAAGGTTGCTCTCATGTTATTGTGTGGGGGTGGTGCTTGCGAGGATGGGCAGGCAGTTGCAGCGGGGATGATAGCGAGAGGGAGTGCATGGATTTGCGGGTCGCTTGGAGGAGGAACATGAACCAGCGCTGACGTTTCTGGTAGAGGTGCTTGCGCCTAGGTGAACCTGAGGGGTTGGAGGGGCATGACTTCCCCTGTGCCTGGATGAAAAATGGGGTTGATGTGTGTTTGTGGGCTAAGGGTGTGATAGGAGTCTTCGTGTTTGGATTGGGCAATGAACTCGTCCTCCTCTTCCGATTGGGGATCTACTACAGGCTGATCCAACGACTAGCTCCTTTGCAGGAGGAGTTGTGTGATGAGCTCTGAGTACTGCTTTGGAATAGGGATTATATCGTACGGGGAAAGGATAAACTCACGTCCCCCCCTGTAGAAGGGTTCGTATTGCCTCTTTACCTTTATTTCGGCTCGATTTACTACCAGAATAGCTTGTATCTTCACCCATATGAAGTTGTACTGGTCTTGGGTTATAATGTTAGAGGTTGGGTTTCTCCCTTGCAACCTTAGGGACCGGCGGGGCCCCATTGTGGGTTGTACTGCCGGCTGTGGAATGACGGGCTGTTGGGCAGCCATGGTGCCTACCATGTCGGTGACTTGAGTGGTTGTAGCGATAGTGTTTGCGGGGTTCATGATGACCTGTTGAGGGTATGACACGGTATAGAGATGTGAAATTAGTGTACTGAGTGTAGCGTACAACGTATACGCTTCAACGACCGGCGTATAATGACAGCGTATAGAACGTATATGTAGCGTATAGAGTCAGCGTAGACAAGTCTACGGTGTAAATTGTATAGCGTATACGCTAGGCAGCATATACAGCATCAGGGTACAGCGTAAAACAAGGTTACAACATATAGAATGCAGTATAAATTGGACAGCAGCGTAGACGAAGTCTACAACGTAAATCGTACAGCGTATACACTAGGCAACGTATACAGCATCAGGGTACAACGTAAAACAAGGTTACAACATATAGAATGTAGTATAAACTGGACAGCAGCGTAGACGAAGTCTACAGTGTAAAGAGCGCAGTGTAAATAGAACAGTAGGGACAAAAATTAGTGTACAGCATAGATGAGGTCTACGGCGCTGAGAGCGTAGCGTAAATGGACGGCAGCGTAAACAGGGTTTTATGTGCAGCGTAAAACGTGCAGCGTATGGTGAGTTTTAAATAGGACAGCGTAGACGCTGGATAGTTTACAGGTGAGGTTTTAGACTGGACAGCGTAAACGTTGATAGGTTTTTCAGAGGGAATCGGCATATGGTCGGCAGCGTAAATGCCCAACAGCGTAAACGCTGGGAAGCTTGCAGGAAAGGGTTTAGGCAGAGGCCCTCCTTCTAGCGCCAATTTCTGTACCGCCCAAAATCGTCAGTCTTCGGCTGGAAGGAAACAGAGACTGTGGGATCACAGGACGCACACAGAAGACCCTACCTTCGCCTGAGGGTGAGCTGGAATGAATGAAGGCAGAGTACCTTGGGTGGTCCGCACGCGGATTAGACAAGGATTTTCCCGAACGTACATCGAATTGCAATACGCTGGGTTATACGTGAATGGTGTAACAGGCGTAAATCAGAGCGTAAACAGCGTAACTGATGCGAACAAAGCGTAAACGTAAACGAACGAAAATAGAATACATGCAACAATTAATGCAAACTGTAAACGATTTTGGGAAGAAAATGTAACAATGGCATTACAAAATGAGAGTACAATGCATCGGTCTAATGCAGTTGTGATTAGGATACAAGGTGGACAAAAAGCTCCGGTGGATGCAGGGATGACTGTGGGCTGGTTCGTACTGTAGGCACAGCGTAGAGGCTGTATGCTCAGCGTACAGGGTTGTCCAGCGTATACAGTTTTCTGCTCTGGTGCTCAGCATCTCTGCTCTTTGGTTTGCTCTGGGATTTTGCCAATCGACCTGGATCTCGTGAAAAATTGGGATTTTTAGACAGGTTTTGACAGCAGACTCGGGTTGGGCGACACATGGCGCGTTGACTGGGTGCAAAAGCGTAAAATTTACAAGTGTACAATATGTTACATTTGGCGGGCATATACGCTAGGCGTATACGCTGTGTCTGGCGAGCGTAGACTATGGGCGTATACGCTGGATGTGCTAGGCGTATGCGAATTTGGGCGTAGATGTTGTGAACGCTGGGCGTATGCGCTGGGCGTATACGTTGATGTGCTGGGCATATGCGAATTTGGGCGTAGATGTTGTGGACACTAGGCGTATACGCTGATGGTTGCTAGGCATATATGTTGGGGCGTATACGCTGATGGTTGCTGCCTTATGCCAAATCTTGCTTTGCAGTACTGCTTCCATGCCGTCTTTGAGGATTTCATGTCGGGCGTATACATCGGTTGTACCTGCTGAGTGTACATGTGAGGCGTGTACGCTGGATGTCTACATTGGGCGTATACGCTGAGAACGTTGGGCGTATACGCTAGGAATATTGGGCGTATACGCTGAGATTGCATACTTGGGCGTATACACTGGGCGTATACGCTAACACTGCATACTTGGTGAAAATTGTCTTGATCTTTGAAGTTGCCATGTGTGACACCAGATGTAGTTGTGGTCGTCTGTGAGTCCTAGGGACCTGCTTCTTATTGGAAATGCACTAAGCTCGAAATTTTGTGGTGTTTCATCACTGATTAGAGGAATGGACTTAGTCTTAATCTTGGAACGATAGGTTAATGACACCTTAATCATGCTTTACATGCAAGATTTACTATGCCTTGGGTTAGTTACCTCATGTCCCAATCTCTACGATCCCTTCTATACTTCGTCTCATCTCATTGTTCGTGTAATTTTAGTTCATGTCGTGTGTAACATAGAATTCTTACCTCATTCCAGTGATAATTACATGTGTGNATAGTCTTTTTCTCTATCACCCAAGGTCCTTATTGATAAAACCCATAGATCATTATTCGTGCCTTTAAAACCATCTAATTACCTAAGAACCCCTTAACAATAGCCTAATGTCCTAAGTTACAACATTAATTTCAAGAAAATCCCTAAAAAATTCTATATTTTTGTGGTGTCCCAATGTCACTAGGGTTGTGATATCATGTACGCGATATCGTGTCCCTCCAACCCTATAAATAGGCGACCCCCCTACAACACTTAGCATCATTTCTTGCCATTCACGTGGGGGAGTTTTTCAAATTTTTCTCTACGACTTGCGAGTGTGACACCCTTTTCTTTTCAACCTCTATCTTGCTCGCTGGTACTCTGATTTTAATTCCATTTGAACTTGCTTGAACCTGGAGTGTTCATCTTAGTCGTGGGGGAGGGACACCTACCAAATAGTGCCTAACTTTTTTGGAATTTATCATCACCCAAAGGAAGTTATTAAGGGTAATTAGTTGTAAATTAAGAATAAAACGTGCCAAAAAATCATTTAATCCTTTAGGTACACCAGGAATTTAAAATTAGAAACCACCTAAGTAAATCAGAAATATTACACGAAGATAAAATAAGATCATTAATTAAGGCAAGAAGTAAGGTATAACTTAACTTCAAAAAAAACCTTACTAACGCTTGGTCCCGTGTGATTGCAGATGGCCCTGAAACGTGGACAACAGGAAGGTCCTACTCAAGGTGGAAGCAAACGACCCAAGGTAGGTGGAAGACAAGATCCTACCAAACAACATGTAGAACAGGAGGAGTAATCGTTTAGTATTCATCAAGAGGACTCTCCTATCGTATAGTCTAGCTAGGCAAAAGGAGGAGCTGCTGCAATGCTTGAATAGGGACAACATCTCACGTTACCCTAAGATTGTGTTCAGGCCATCCATGAAAATTCCACATTCACTACGGTGATTGTGGAGTTAAACTTTGAATCTTTTGCAGAGTTCACTCCTGAGGCTGTTAGGGATCACCTCAAAGGATCTCCCTTATGACCTACCCTCTTCGAAAGTAGTGCCTGGTACTTAGGGAAGACATACCAATTTTGGCACAATAGAGAGCAAGGCACCACTATCAACATTTGTGGTGTGACAGTTGATTTCTCCACATCGCCCATTTTAGAAGTGTTAAACCTTTCGAATATAGGGCCAAAAGTTGCTCAGTTATCCACCCGTTCAGACCGCGATGTGTGATGGGATTGGTTGGAAAGGGCTTATGGTAGAGATAAGACATTTAGTGAGTTGACGACGGAAGAGAGGATCTACTTTAAAATTGGAACATATCACCTCTTCCCCATGAAGGGCTTAAAAAGGATATCAACGTATGTGGCAAGAGGATGTGCAGTGCTGATGAAAAAGATTAATGCTAACCTACCACATCTATATTTAATGGAGATCTTGAGGCAGTTCGAGGAACGGAAGACAAGGAAGATGGTGTTGCCTTTCCCTTGTCTTATCAGAAAGCTTTTCCGACGTGTTGGTATTAGAGAATACACCAATGATGTCCTTCAAAAAGCCCAAAATGCTTCCTATGTTGAGCTATTAAAGCCACCATCCATGAGGAAAATTACTGGTGAGACGCTGGGACCAGAAGAAGAAGAAGAACATATGGCTGGACCAACTGCAACTCAACATGCAAGACCTAGCCAACCTCCAAGCACAGGACCTAGCCAATAATAGGAAGTAGGGCCTAGCACAAACCAGGATCAACCATCACTGCTGCAAGACTACAGATCGTTGATGATCCATCTTAGGGCCATCGCTAAGATGGTCAGTTAGGGGAGTCATGATGACACAAATCTCTTTCGCATCATTGATGATGCCATTCAGCCCACTGTTTCTTTGGATCACATAATGGGTGAAGTATCTATTCATACAGGAGGAGGGGAAAGTGTTTGGTCACAACAGATCTCGGAAAACATGGCATCTTTCCAAGTGCAATTAGAAATTGGTGAAGGGGCCACTATGGTGGTCATGCAACACTAGGGTGCTACGGGAGCCACAGATGTGGTCGTAGACCACATCAAAGAATCATTCAATGTACTTGTTGTGCCCCCGGTAGATCTCACAGGAGCATAAGATGCTCAAATTTTGGCTGGAACCTCAATGACTCCTACGAAACATGAGGATGCACTTGATCGATTTCTTCAAACAGGACAAGTAATGAAATCCTTGTTTGACATTCCTTAGGATGTTACAGAAATTCAGTCAAACCTCATTTCCACAAAGGGGAAACTGATCTTAATAGAAGTGAGGGTCGAGCATGCTGAAGCAGAAGTGCAGAAATTACAAGAGTAGCTCGTGGCCCTACAAGTAGCACAGTAGGACCCTTTGCAATTTTTTTTCGCAAACCAGCTAGATAATTTCAGAACTCAGAAACTAACCAAGCTAATCATGGAGAATAAAAAGGTGGTTGATGAAAAAGAGAAGGTTTTTTGGGATGCCTCTGTAGCACAGGCACAAACTCATGTGCATCTTAAAGCACTCAACGCCTTACAGGAAGAAAATAAATAGCTCATTGCAGATAACCTTTGGTTGGCCACTGTGGAAAAGCAAAAGAATGTTTTCGAGGAACACTTTCATCAATTCTGAGAACAATTCATCTGGGTCAACCAAGACATAAGTTGTTTAGCTAGGAAGAATAGAACCCTCTCAATGGAGGAGGTATGTGCAATTCGTCAAAAGATAGATATTGAAATAAGTGCATGGAAAAATGAGGCTAAACGACATGAAAAGCTGAAGAAGCACTTCTGAGATCAGGTGGGGATGTACAAATAGATCCTTGAGAAGGAGACCCATCTGGCCAAGGCCTACATCAACGCTATCAGTGCTCAACACACTGACTGGTGGGCCATATTGGACACATATGCCTTTGCCCACCAAGCGGAAGTTAAGAATCAGGACCTGCAGATTCAGGATCTGACAGAATACATGGAGTTGGTAAACCTGTGGTATGCCAACCTTACCATGTTAACAGCAGGGCACATGAGGATAGAGCTCAAGCAGTAGGTAGCAACTACCTATGTTAAATACAAAGAAGAATTTGTAGAATGTAAGAAGTTGTTGGAAAAATTGGAGGTCGCAAATTCTGAACTTGAGGTGGTGAAAGCAAGCTACCAAGGCCAAAAAGGTGTTGTAGCAGATTTGGCCTGATGGCTCACAGATTTCCAAGAATACAAAGATAAAGCTAGAGCCTACGAAGAGGAACGATGGGTATTTGTGGTCTGGTATGTCAAGGCCAATCAAATGTTTCCACAATTACCCTGTCTGTGGGAAGTGCCGAATCTGTCAAACATTGGAACATTAGCATGGATGGCACAAGACCCTCAGACTGAAGAGGAGAAGCTCCAGGCCATATTCCAATGCCATCAAGTCTCAAAGCTTGGAGCACAAGACGAAGGAAAAGCACCAATGGAGGAGCCACCGCCACCAGGAACTACATGAGTTACACAAATTTTGTAGTTGTAGCACATTTTTTGTGTTGTGTCTTTATTTTTTTTCATTCCACACTGTGGAATAATTTCATTTTCACCATCCAATAATCCCATACCTATCCACTGTGTAATCGCTGTAACTCAAGGATGATTTTTCATTCAGTCATGGGGGTATGATGAGTCATCATTTGGGTGATTGCGATATCGCATATGCAATATCACAGCATGTCTCCTCATCTATAAATAAGAGGTAAATAGATGAGTTAAAGATCATTAGATAATTAGTAAGTCAATTTTAGTTTAAGTGTTTTTCATTTCTCTCTCAACCCTTTTCCTCTCTGTGTATGCCCGTAGTGTGGTGATTGTAATTGTACGACATCCTTTATTCGAGTGTGACATACTTGGACATGCACATGACCAGAAATAAAGATTGAGATTACTTCATCATTTCAGCATTCACTTAGTTTAATCATTTAATTAATTGTTATTTACTGCTTTCCCAGTTAATATCTCTCACCCTTAAACTCCTATTAAACGCGGAATGAGTATGTCTTGATTACGAGCATTTAAGTGTGACTACTTGGTAACCCAGTAGCGTACCTAGGATCTGCACTTGGTAATCCTAGTGGTAGTCATGCATGAAGTCCAAGATGTGTACAGATAATCAAGAAATGGATGCTCATTGCACTTAGGATAGTTTAGATTCTCTCACCCTCTCTCTCCTAGATTAGTTAATATTACTTTCCATTACCTTCAGGAGTAGCATTAGATTAGAAACCCATCATACACCTCACTTTGGACTAAACCATACGTGACAAAGCTAATACTAGTCCAGGTGGGAAAATAGTGAACTGCGACCTAAGGCTAATTGTCTAGATGCCACAACTAGTCCGTCTGTAGAGTTCGACTGGATCACACATGTAACGCTCATATTCGTATGGTTGAGTGTAGGGGTACCTTGCTACTCATCATTTATCATTCAATCTGGGTTAGATCTGATAATCTTTCCCAAAATCATCATGCATCCAACAAGCAAAGCTGCATGGGATGCACTAGAGATTGCATACAAGGGATCATTAAAAGTTCATGTTGTCAAGTTACAAGCTTTAAGGAAAGATTTTGAATCTTTGCACATGCTAGATTCAGAGAATATTGACCAATACATTAGCCGATTTCAACAAGTTTGAAATGGACTTGAATCTTTTGGAGAAGTGCTTGAGGAAAGGCATGCTATTGAAAAGATCCTTCAAAGTGTGACCCGACGATATGACCCCATCGTCGTGGCCATTGAAGAAGCAAGAGAGCTCGATGAGATGACCATGGTTGAGCTCGTAGGAAGCTTGAAGACATACGAGCAAAGAATTGTTGATTGTGAGGATTCAAAAACAAATGCATTTCAAGCATAATTCCAAAGATCATTTAATCAAATTTACAATCAAAGATCCTAAAGTGGATCCTCATTCAGAGGATGTGGATGTGGTCACATCAGTTCTGGAGGTTGTGGTCATGGAAGATCAAATCAATCAAATGAAGGTAAGCATTGTGATTTCTATGGTACCAACACCCACAATAATCATGAATGTTGGTCTAGGAATAAGCATGAAAAGGAAGGCAAAGAAAAAATTGCAGAAGATGAAGATCATCACAAGAATCACCAAAAAGGTGAGCAATTGTTTTATATTGAAGAGGAGGAAGATGACCTCTTGATCTCTACAAAGGCATTAGATTCTAGCAACAACAACACATGGTATGTTGATAGTGGGTGCAGCAATCACATGACTAGGAAAAAGAAACTCTTCTCAAGTCTAGAAACATGCGATGGAAAGGTTACCATAGGTAATGGGAAGAAGATAACCATTGCTAGGATTGGATTGGTTGCCTTCACAACCACGCAAGGTAACAACTATGTTATTTACCAGATCTACTTTGTTCCAGATCTTTCAAAGAATTTATTAAGTGTGGGACAATTATGTCGCAATGGGTATTGTGTTGCATTTGAATAGAATATTTGTAAAATCTCTAAGGCTAATGATGATAAGGGTATTTCCATTATCCCTATTAGCAAAAATCAAATGTATAAGTTGCAGATCCAAAAGGATGTTCAATGCCTCACTGTCACTGACAACGTTGCATGGTTGTGGCATGCTCGATTAGGACATGTCAACTTTGGCTTAATGGACTACATGTAGAAAGAAGGACTCGTCAGAGGTATGCCAAAATTTTATTTGCCCAATAGTCATGATTGTGACATATGTCAACTAGGAAAAATCATAAGATTGCCATTTTCTAGGAAAGAACATAGATCTCAAGAAAAATTAGATCTAGTTCATATGGATTTATGCAGTCCCATGCAAGCATTGAGCCTAGGCAAAAATCGCTATATGTTAATCATTGTGGATGATTTTTCTAGATTTTCTTGGGGTTGTTTTATGAAATTAAAAGATTAAACATTGGGATTGTTTAGAGAATTCAAGGTGGCAATAGAAAATCAAAGTGGAAATACAATTAAGCAAATCCGAATAGATCATGGTGGTGAATTTTTGTCCCAGGAATTTGAGGAATTTTGCAAGAAGAATGGAATTATTCATCAAACTATCACATCCTATACACCCTAACAAAATGGAGTAGTTGAAAGGAAAAATAGAACCATGGTTGAAATGGCCAGGTGTTTACTGCAATTGTCAAGCTTAGTGGGTACGTTTTGGGCAGAAGCTTGTGCAAGATCAATTTATCTTTTAAATAGAGTACATTCTAGATCAATTCACAATAAAACACCCTATGAATTATCGCATGGTTATATACCTAATATTTCACATTTGAAAATCTTTGGTTCACCCTGCTATGTGCACATCCCTACCCAAAATAGAAAAAAATTAGATGGCAAGGCTATGCCTTGTATTTTTGTTGGATATACTCCCACATCTAAAGCTTACAGGTGCTATGATAAAAACAATCACAAGGTCATTGATTCCCATGATGTTAATTTTTTGGAATAGGACTACATTGATCACAATCTATTTTTTCCAGCAACAAAATTTTTTTGTGTAGGCCCCAGCATCAACGTGTTTTCTAAGCATCGTCTAGGCTATTCTCTTTCCAACGTCAAATCCACTCCAGCGACGCTAGTCTGGCACATGTCTCGGGACTCTTCTGCCAGACGGGGACATTCTTCCCAGAATCGTGGACACCATGAGAACTATGCGACTCCTAGGCCCCAATGGCCCCCCATTTCTGCAAGGTCTGCCTCGCCTGTTTCCCACATGCTGGCGCCTCTCCTTCCTCACCAGCGCTCCTTCCATTCTATGCAACAATGGCCAGGCATCAATTTCAGTGCCCTAGCTCCATGTTTTTTGGTTCTCAAGTCATCATTCCCTCCAGCTGCCAATTCTATTATTCCGGTAGCATCCAATCTAGATTTCTTGCGTCCACCAGCACACAATACGTCCTCAGCATTCTATCCAATGCTACTCCCTATGGGCCTCTAACTCCACGTGCTTCTACATTGACATCTACACACATTTTCCTTCCTCTTTCTACTCTTTTTTCTGTAGAAATGCCCTTCCCGGTCTGGTCAATAGCTACATCCTCCTAGGTCCTTCCCTTTATGCTAACCATGACTCCTCCCTGGTGGTCTCCTTCTTCCTCATGGGTGGCTCTCTCTCACCCAGCCTCCCAAATGCTGGATCTAAATTTTCACCACTGCCTAACTCGTAGTCATTCTCACCAACACCATGTCTAGCCAACCTAGGGTGATGCAAACATTGCCACTCCTCTCTTCTCCAACATGGATGATGACTTCTACGTGTTGCTTACACCGATGGGGGGGAGCTTTGATGGTTTGGAAGAACCATCTACCATCATCGAAGCTACGTTGGATGATCGTTGAATTATAGTAATGGAACATGAGCTACAGCAAATCAATAAAAACAACACTTAGAGTCTAGTCCCTCATATGTCTGGTAAGCCTATCATTGGCTTAAAATGGATATTCAAACTCAAGAGAAATTAACATGGTGAACTAGATAAATTAAAAGCTCACCTAGTTGCCAAGGGATATCTCCAACAACAAGTCAAAGACTTTGATGACAACTTTGCTCTTGTTTCACAAATGGAATCTATGAAAATCTTTTTAGCTATTGCTGCACAAGTTGACTATGTGGTATATCAACTAGATGTGGTATTTGCATTCCTTAATGGCATTCTGAATGAAGAAGTCTATGTGGAACAACCCCTAGGTTTCATTGATGAAGGAAAACAAAATCATGTGTACAAGCTTCATAAAGCTTTGTAGGGGCTCAAGCAAGCTCCATGTGCATGGTATGCACTTATTTATTCATTTTTCATCCAAGAGGGGTTCATCCATCTTCAGTCCCAAACTAAAATTTAAAAAAAGGTATCTAGAGATGATTTTATTTTTGTCTGTCTATATGTAGATGATTTAATTTATTTTTAATCTACAATTGCATTAGGAAATGATTTTCTTAATGCTATGCAAAATGAGTTTGAAATGTCTAATCTAGGGAAAATGTCATATTTTTTGGATTTTTAAGTAATCCAAAGAACAAAATCCATTTCCATATGTCAAATGAAATTTTCCTGATCCTTGAGAAATTTGACATGATTAATAGTAATCCCTCAAACACACCACTCTCCCTTGGTATAAAACTTACCAAGAATGATAAATCTCTTTCATTCAATCCGTCACTATATAGATCCCTAGTTGGTGGTTTATTGTATCTCTCCAATACTCGTCCAGATATATAATATGCTGTCAATTACCTTTCTCGGTTCATGAAAGATCTACATGAATCACATTAGAAAGCTGCAAAACAAGTTCTACGTTACCTGAGAACTACAATAGATTTTGGAATCACATTCCATCGACATAAAAACTTCAAGGTATGGGGATACATTGATGCAGATTGGGGAGGTGACCTTGATGATCAAAAGTCAACTTCTGGTTTTTGTCTCTTCTTCAATCCATCGCTCATCTCTTGGGGATCAAAGAAGCAGTCTTCAGTTGCACTCTCAACAACCGAAGCAGAATACATAGTTGCATCAAGTGCTGCTTCTCAAGCCATGTGGATTCACTTTGTTTTTACCGAAATAGGATTTACACTTGATCCTCCCATTTGCTTATACTATGACAACACAAGTGCTATTGCAATGGCTCACAATCCAATTCAACATGGGCATACCAAGCACATTGATATCAAGCATCATCATCTCAGAAGCCTGATCCAAGACAACATCCTCAACATGGAACATTATGCAACTGAAGCACAACTTGCAGATTTTTTTACCAAGATTCTGAGCCATGAGAAGTTTGCATCCTTCAGAGACCTCCTTGGAGTGGAACACCTTACCATCATGGGGGAGTTTGTGGAAGATGATGTGTAGACATTCCACATTATTAGGAGATTGATCTCATCCTTTTATTTATTCTCAATAAGATGAGATCCTAGTTATCCATGCTTATCCATACCCATGATTATCTCATCCACAAATAAGATGATAAGGATCATTCCCATGATTTTAGAGACTCATGCTTATCTCTTCAAATCCATTCTTAGAAGGATCCAAGTCTATATAATTGTAGCAGGACATATTCATAAACACATAGATTCTAGATTAACAGATTGTAAGTGTGTTTTTTGTTGTAATAAAGTTATTTAATTTCTATTTAGCATAGATAGTAGATCCAGGGCCCTTTAGATTCAGATTTCTCAATTAGGAATGATGATTTTTTAATGTTTGTTCTTTTCTATTAGAACATACACTAGGGATATGGTCTACCTTTGGAACTTCAAATTCGTTTCAAAAATTAACCAGAAATGGACTACAAGTTGAGGACATAGATTATGGTGAAATCTAGGTTGACCAGAAGTCATAGGATGGTTGTGATGGCTTGACTATGAGTTAAAATCAGGTCGTGGAGTAATGACCATAAGTCATAGTCAAGTTGTGATGACCTTCAACATCAAAAAATATGAGAAACATACCCTTTGATGAATTTTGTATTGACCATGACTAATAAAGAGATCATGGTCTAATAGAACACAAATCATGGTGAGGTTGTGGTGGCTGAGAAACACTAATTAAAATGTTGAAACAATATTTATTTCTTTTCTTTCCTTTTTTTTTTGCTTAATAACAAGTGGACCATGAGTTATGGTCAAAGCTATTAAAACTATAAGTTGTGCTCTAATCATGGTTAAACCTATAAAGAAATCGATGAGCTTGAGACTTGAATATGAGAGGAATTTAGCCAATTTGAGGGTAAAGTAAAAGGATGATTAGTTTTCTAAATGTAACATCCTATGTTTTCAACCCTTGATCTTTGCTTTATTATTTTATTTTTTATCATCCATAGCTTGCATAGTTTTTCTTTGCAAGATGTTTCAAATCATAGTAGATTCATTATTAGTTGCAATTGATTTCTTAAGGGTTAGAAAGAGAATAAATAACATTACATTTAACGACTAGTTGGGATATAATAGTTATTGTTAGTTTTTTTAAAAATAGCTAGTTAATGAGGTGTTAGCCTAGTGGTAAGACAATTGACTTGAAAGCTTCAAGTCATGGGTTCAATTTAGTAGGTAATGTTGAGTTATGAAGTTCTAACTAGGGTGTGTCTATATTACAATTATTTTGAGGTTCCAACATCCAAAAAAAGGGAAAAAAGAAAAAAAGGTAAAGATATAATAACTATAATAAAAAATAACTAATTATAGAGAAAAAATAACAATGAGATGTTAGCCTAGTGGTATAGGTTTTTTTATAAAAAATAAATAAAAAACAAAAACAATCATAAAACATAAAAAAAAAACAATGCTTTTTGCTGTGTTATATAAGAGGTGATTTTGTCATTGTGCTATATTTTGCTTTTAGCATAACTTAGGCTCATGGATGGAAGCTTTTAGCTTTTATTGCTATTTATTCTTTATTTTTGATTGATGTATTCTTATGTCTTTAGAAAGAGTTTTCTCCTTTTCTTTACAAGAAACTCTTTCTTAAGAAGTGAAAACCTGTGAGGGCACTTCTAAATATGGGCAAGGCCTGATCATTTTCTTACCCTAGAGAGGAGCTTTTTTAGGATTGGTTGTAATGATGAAAACTTGAAAAGGCATCTCCAAAATTGTTGGGCTTTTTATTTAGACTCTCTTTTCAATGATTTGATATACTCTAAAATTTTTAAATACTATTATTCATTTTTTGGGGTCTCATAACACCCCCACCCCAAAGAAAAAAAAATTTAAGCATAATTTGAATTATTTAATGTATTTTAAGGAAGGGTGTTGAATACTAAAAATAATATTATTGAGAAGAAAAAAATTTAGGGTACAGCACATGCTTAACACTAAGTAGAAAACACTAAGAACAACATGGAAAGAAAAAATTTTCCAATTTTAAAAATATCTATTTAAGTGTACAACATTAGAGCTAATGCTTTAAAAAATCAAGAAAAGAGAATTAATTATTAATAGAGATGATAGTCTTAGTCCTAATATTTACATCACTTTCAACATTTATGCTTGAACTTAAAATAATAAAAGGATTTGAGGTAGCAATAGAAAGCATTGACAAACTACCAACTTTTGTAGGAAAGGAAAATCTAATAGAAAATGATGACACATATTGTCCATCACAAATGATTTTGTGTCAAGAATCTTTGTCATTAGCTATAGACCACATATTAACATCATTTTTAACTTTGAGTTGACAATATTCTTGTTAGATAATGAAAAATTTATCTTATGAGCTATCTACCCTAATTGACCAATACTTCCTATATTACAAGTAAAAATATTCATAGAAGCTACTATCTTCTCTAGTTTCTTTATTGTAACTTGATCATTTTTATCATTAGCATTAACTTCATTTTTTTATATCTTCAGCTTTTATATGTTTTTTCAACACATTTTTTCTTGAGAAGAAGAGAACAAACATTAAAAAAATGTCTTTCATGATGATAAAAAGCACAAAAATTAGGCATATGATAATATCTAATAAGTTGAATATAAGTCTTCCCACTTGCTGGTAGTACTAATGTCTTATAGTTAAGAAGAATGATTTTAACAAAAAAAAAAACACTATTTACAAGAACTAAATGATGTAGAAATAGATTTCATATGCTTAATAGGATTGAGAAGACTACCAAGTTGTTGCTCAACTCTATGGAAAATCAACAAAAATTAAATAAATTGACAAAATATGGAACTTTAGAATATTCTTAAGATTGGGTATAAAAATTTGATAAATGATTCATACTACATACTTATGTATAAATAACCCTTTATATAGGGCACACTGCACCATCGAAGCATTAATCTCATAACCTAAAATTTTTCCTAGGTTTAATTATTTAATTTAATTCATATATTTAATTATTTAATGTTATTAGATACATTTTAATAGGTTATTTGTAATTTCATATAGTGAATAATATGATTATATTATTGTTGTTGTTATTGTCCTATATAAGTAAATACAATCTACTTGTTAAAGTTTTGTCTCGTGTGCCTTTATTGGAATTGAAACTCATTTATAGATCTTTTATATATTTTATGACTGAATGTTAAAATCCAATTACCCCTAGATGTTTTGATTTTTGTCACTTATCATGCTTTTACAAGTATTTGATTATGCATATTTTATCCTTTATTATGCATGTGATTATATACTACTTTGTTCATGGAACATTTGGATCCTAACCCTACCCAAGCCATATCCTATGTCACTTTGTATCATCAAACTAGAATATTTGAGTTCAATTCTTAATTATAATTAAATATTGCATAAAAGAACTTTGCTAAGAAAATACTTTAGGATGATATCTTACTTAGTATTTAAACTTATCGATGCATTTGGAATATTCAAAAATGTCAATTATGACCCTTGGTTTACTAAAATTAAAGTTATTGTTCTCAAAATATCACATCTTTACTTTACCAAAAATCTTGCAATTTCAATATTTAAATTGCAAGGCTATGATGAGTCATGCTCAAATATAAATATAACATGTTGACTTGTAGTGCACTTTGGTAAGAATCTTGTAGGTTCAAATGAAATTTAATCTAAAGTTTGTATGTGCCCCGTGTAAGTGTTTCAACCTCAAAGACATTAATTGGAGAGTAAAAATAAGAAATATACTTATAGAAATAAAAGGAAGAAAAATATAATAAAAAAATATTATAACAAAAGAAAGTTCATTATTAAAGCCACACAAAGTGTAATGGGGTTTGTAAAAGATAAAATGAAAAGCAACAGGTTATGTATATAAAGTTTATTTAATAAACATATAAAAGCAAATGCAACCCATATTTCCTTCCCACTGCCTTTTCCCTCATCACATTTGTTCTTCATTACCTCGTATTTGGATAAGGTTTTCTATTCATTCTTGAAACAAGAAGCATTTTTACTCTATTTCTTCATTTAAAGACCATTTCAAGCCCTATTTCTTATATTTTAAAGCTTTTCTGCCCATCTTTTCCTTGTGTATACATTTACCAGATCATGTGTTGCACTACATGTGATTTTTCTACCTATAAATAGTCTTTAATCCTTTAGTTACATCTTGTTTTGATTCATAGAAGGCTTTTGGTATGTAGGTATAAAGTGAATTAAAAATATATTGTAGGTGATTTGAGCACAAAAGGGAGCTAATAAGGAGATTTAAAAGGCCTCAATAACATAGTAAGAAAGTTTATTTTGTTTTTCTTTTCATGTGATTATCCTACTTTGTTGTGAATTTTGTACTCTTCCTCTCTACGTCCTGATTCTTTGCTATTCTTTTAGTAATTTAATTATTAAGCTAAGGCTTTGTCAATTTTTTGTCCACTAGGCTTGTTTCATATGGAAATTTGTATAGTAATTATCTCTAAATTATTTTCCATCTTTCTAGTAAAATTTTGGAATATGTGAGAAACTTAGTCACCTTGCTTCTCACCTAGGATTTCCATGTAATGACACTTACCACTTAGCTACTATGAAGAACTGTATGACTATTTTGAGAATCTTTTGGATTTGAAATTAATAAAATAATATATAATGTAACTAGGTTTGCTCAATCAAAATTGTTTTTAGAACTCATGGTTTCTTCTCAAAATTCTTCTTAAAAATAAACCACGACTAGGATACAAGTGGTGGCTTACTCATGGTATTGTAGACCATGAGTTGTGGTGGACTTGTGTTGTTGACCACATGTCATGATCAACTTCTGGCATGCCATGGAGCCTAGGGCTTAGAGCATAGGTCATGGCTAGTACATGAAATGTTAATAATGAGTCATGAAGTAGTCATGGTCAAGTTATGGGAATGTGTCAAATTTTTTCCTCTAGCCTCTAGTTGAATTTGATAGGATCACAAGTTGTGGTTGACTTATGCTATAATACTATAACTCATGATGAACTCATGGTAGATGCTTTGTGCAAACCAGATGTTGTGGCCAACTTGTAGTGAACTTGTATTTTATGGTAACGTTGAAATTAACCTCGAACTAAAGTACAAACAAAGTTGCATAGGCAGAAGATGTTGAAACTAAACCAACCGAAACAAATGCAATAAAAAAATGGCTATGACACAAAGGCCTTTGCTGCCATAATAAATGTTAAACAATTTTTAGTAGAACTCTCTCTTTTCTTATTTCCAATGGATTCATGAATGGCCATGAAATCCTTCTTGAGAGTGGATGCCTTTGAGACATGTAGCAAATACTAATAATAGAAGGAATAATAATGGAGATTGATTGCTAAAAAATATCTGTTTCTTCTTTTTATTATTGATGGATAGTGAGATTGAAATGAAATTGAGAAAAGGTTGAAATTGATGAAAACAATGAAAACTTGAGATAGAAATGAAATATATGAAACAACTAAATTGAAACAATGAAATATTGATATAGAGGCAAACTCTTTTTCTATTATGTCAAGCTTATTTTTATGCTATAATGGAGTTTATCATGAAATTGCCTCAAGTTTGAGAAGAGGTCATACATGGAATAAATAAAAAAGTAAAGAGATGCTTAAGAGCACTCTAAACTCTAATAATGAAAATAAATGAGCCCACCTAATTACAAGCTAAATAATAAGAGGAGAAGACTTGTGGTCCTAAATCACTAGCCAATGCCACCTATGTTCTTCATGTAGTCCCAACACATGAGAAATGGTCACATTGTGTCTTGAGTGGTCCCAAGAAAGATCTACTTGAAATGTGGTAACAAGGACCCATATTTTGACTTTACTTTAACATTTTCTTTCCTTACATATTTGAAATAAGAAATTGTGTCATGTAACATAATACATGAAGACATGAATACATGAATCCACTGATAAATCACCTCCTATAATGACATGGAAAATAAAATTAATATGAGGAGAGCATACGTTAGGCTACAAATATAGTTACATAGATAATCAAAAAAAATTACTAGTATATGGTTTTATGATAGGGGCTATTTGGTGGCGGATACCTTCAAATGATCTTTCATGAACATTATATGAGATGCTATTAGAGCATGCATGTAAGAATTAAGGGAGATCTTAAAGGAAGAGATGACACAGTAGGTAGGGAATGATTTCTTATTAATGGAGGAGAATGAGGAAGTACATATAAAAATCTAGGAATACATTACATAATAGAAAGACTATGTACACACACATATCCTTGTTCGTCTTTTTCCTCATAGAGTTTCAACTCTGCAGAGAGTTACCTAATGGGCACATAAGTTGTGGTTGAGGTACACTTTGAAGGTCACTCTAATAAAAGGAAGTAACACCATATTTTTCATTGATTTGAAATAGGTCATTCATGATGTCCTTTCTTAGGGTTCATGGTCATTTGAAGCAAAATTTCCATTTCTAGAGAAATGAATCTTAGGAAGCTCATTAACCTATTTAGGGACTAAAAAAATGGTATACTTCTTACCAATGTATGTGAGGTTCTTGAGCATTCCCTTGGAACTTTGGGATAAGGAGGTCTTCTTGTTCATTGATTGACTTTTTGGAAAACTAATAGTCATGGATCATGCCACAACATCAAAATCACATCTTATTGATGCTTAGATCTATGTGTACATGCATCTAGATGTGAAGCTAAGGTAGGAGATGTAGCTATAAAGAGGTAATATTTAAAAATTTTCTAAATAAGTGTTGCTACTACATCAAAAGGGACATATTAGAAGAAGTTTCTCAAATATTCTTACTAATCATCCCTAGTCCAATGAAGGAAGAGTATCAGTTTATGATCTGTAGGAGAAAACCTCAGTGCAGAATTTGAATATTACAGTGTTGACAAAGATTGTGGCAACACCCATTAGTACAAATGTCCCTATGACTTCCACTATGGCCCAACAATAAAAAATGCCCAACTAAGTGAAGCAAAGAGGCCTTAGGACCCTATAGAAATGTAGTAATGGTAAATGTAAGATTGCCAATAGTTAGAAGCCCACCCATCAGCCCACTTACAACACCACATGAAATGCTCCTAGGAATTAGAAAATCAAGAACACTTAAAGTAAATGGAAATTTCCTCATGTGATCCCACCTAAAAGAGGACATAAGAACTTTATGCTTAAGGATGTCAATTATGTGGGATATGCACTTGTAGATCACTAAGGGGAGAAAGGACTTCACATGCATATCCTACAAAGGGAAGGTTGTAATTAGTAATGTGCATGTTACATTGGCAAAAAAGGATGTACATGTTTGATATTGTTGAAAGGAAGCCAATTGTCCCTAGTCATTAGGAACTTCAATATCATGGAACATCTATATGAGAAATTCACTAAATTCATGATGCTTAGGGATTTGGGACTCTTTGATTTTATGATTAATGTAGTAGGCCTAATATAATTGCCTCTCATCATAGGATGCTGATATTAGAGATGACCTTTGGAGAAAAATGAGATTCACACATCCTAGCTTGATTATGAATGGATTCTTGAAAGTGCCTTATACAATCTTACCTTATTTCTTATGGTAAGATCATGTTCCTTCTCCAACGACCATCTAATGTTGGCTAAATGGAAGAGAAATTTTAGACTTCCCATTATTTCAAGTTTTAAAATGTTTGGTTAAGAATTCTAGAGATTCATAGGAGAATTGAAAATTACTGGAAAAGCTAAATTAATAGTAGAAAATCCTTGTATGAGGCTCTATAGGCATTTCAGTCCATGTTGAGAATTCAATAACATCATCTCCACATCATAATTACTTGAACACTATCAGAAGTTCAGTTAAAGCTAGAGTAAGTTAGCAAAGAAAACAACCTCAAATTGTGCTATTAAGTCTTACAAGCTACCATGTTGTAACTCATGCAAGTGGAGAAGACGTACTAGAGATAACATTTGAGCATTAGCTGGCTCAAAGAAGTGATCTCAATATATGTTTCTTTCACATGGTTGCAACTTATAGATGGACCAAATAACAACTTGTTTTCTTTACCCAAGATTCCATAAAGGATACCAAGTTAGCCAAGGACTATTGATAAAATCAATTAAGTCTTCAATGTAATATTGTATCTATGATATTGTAGCCCTTCTTATGTCATCTTAGATACAATGTAGTGGGTTCTGGTCTCCACTATAAATACCACTATTATGTTAAACAAAAAACTTTGTTCTAACACTTAGGCAAATTCTTCTAGTTTGTTTCTATGATTTTACACTTAGTAACATAGTGAATGTTTGTAGTGTGAGGTTAGGCAATTATATGGGATCTTTGTTCAAGTGAATGGTTCTTAGGCACAATTCATGGCTAGAAATAAAGATTAAGATTGTTTTCCATCATTACAACATTCTACTTATTTTACTTTACTTTTACTTCATTTTTCTTACTTAGCTTAATTTTCATATTTTTAATATGTTTACTTAAATTAAGTTGTTTACAATTCCTAAGTACTTTACTTTTCCAATGCTCTTTAGTAAGGCAGTATAGGTATGACTGGTTTTGAACATATAGTGTAATCATTTGGTAATCCCAATAGTGTTATTGCTTGATTTGCCTAGTAGCATAACATTTGGTAATCCCAATGATGGTTGCATAAGCCCAAGACTTAAATAGTAAACTAGGAATGAATATCTATTTCCCATAGGCTAAAATAGTATTTTCACTTTCATTACATTTAGACTTAGATTCTATTACTCTGTTTCAACCATGTTTACACTTAGTCTTAGTTTGAGCCAATGACATCAATATATCATATGCCTCACCGAGAGTTAAACCATACAACTTGCACTTTACTAACTCAAGGTAAAAAGACAATGATCACAAACTGGACTTCAACTTCTAGTGAATCTACATTGGCCATCCATAGATTATGATCAGGACACACATGTACACTTGTGACTTGTATGGTGGAGTGGTGGAATACCCAACCACTCATCATTGGTGCCATTACCAAGGATGTGTTAATGTTCACTAAGTAGTTGATTTTACAAATTTTTCTATGTTAAGATTCATGAAGTAAATCCTTTACACTTAAATTTTTTTTCCAAGGTACATACTTAAGGCATCAAAAATTTAATATGGCTTCTACAAACAAGGAGAAATCATGACTTGCTAATGAAATTAATAAGAGTCATGATAGGGAATATGATGAAGAAGAATAGAGTACACCTATGCAAACTAGAATCTCCTATGCTCACACTGATTCATATTATCTAGACTTCACATTTGTCCTTCACTAGGATAAATAACTAAGGTGGAGTGATTTATAGGGTAAAATTCTATTGTCTCTAGAACATTTTATACCATCCATGCTACTAGTAACTCTCATAAGGTTAAACATTAGCCACATACAAAAAGTGTACCACATCACAAAGCACATGACCATATCATACTAACTAATAGAAGCTTAGGTAAGAAGGGATGCTGCTATGGAAATAAGACATGAGCTTGACAAAGGAAAGAAAGTACCAGCAACAGTTATCCTAGAGGAAAGAGATGATGCTATGTTCCATACAAAGAAATTCTATCAAACCCATGAATCTTAATCTCAAACACTAGCCATTTGTATTGATAATCCTATCAAAATACAATTACATTCAGATCTTGTGGAAATGCCTAGAGGAGACAAGGAAGACTTGAAAATTAGAAGGAATGCAAGGCCTAGAACCTCCACTAAATCAAAAAGGGATGAATCAAGGAGTCATAGAAGGAGAACTAGCCAACACCATTCTCTAACATATTATTCTTCCTCCTCAAACTCCTCTAGAGAGTATGACAAGAGAGAAAGAAGAATGATGGATCATGATAAGGAGAGATGAAGGGATCCTAAGAGACATGAGCATCTAAGAAGATATTTTGATGAAGAAGAAGATAATTATGAGAGAAGAGGAGAAAGGGTCAAATACAAATAGAGAGAGTGTTATGAGCATCGAATAGGTCATCGCTACAACCAAGTTCACGAACCCAAAGATTATGAAGAACCCTTACTGACCACTCACAACATGATTAATATTAGAGAAGCAATGTATATCCCTACTAGGAACTTAAGGGATAGTTGCATTAAGCGACTAAAGATGAATACTATTTTTAAATTTGAAGGTAGATACAATGAAGATCCACAACACCATCTTCAAGTCTTCCATGATGCTTATTCCCTACAAAACATTGAAAATGATCAGTAGAAACTAAAGTTGTTTCCTAGGGCACTTATAAAGAAAGTAGAGAGATGGTACAAATCCTTGGAACTAGAATTCATTCAAAGATGGAGTATCATGCTAGATCTCTTCAATGAGATATATCAAACCTATTCCAGAGTGTCTAATATAAGAAAATAGATTTATGAATGAAAGAAAGAAACACATGAATCCCTTGATGTTGCAATGGGTAGTAATTACTCAATATTACATAAGTATCTAGGCCACAAATTTTCTCAAAAGGAACAACTATGATACATTGTCAATGAGCTATGAAACAAGAAAAGAGAAAACCTTGGGGTATATGCCCAAGGTAGGTTATCCAAGATGATAGCTCATCATATTTAGAGGCTTATTAATTAAGTCGAAAGAGAAGAAGGAGAGTTAAGGAAAAAAAGAATCAACCAAAGAATACAATAGATCCCACCATCAGGAAAAGGGATGTAAGAATATATGAATTACAAGAAGAGGAGACTTTAGAAGATGCAATCTAATGAAAGACTCTACTTATTCAGAAATCAGTTAATGACATTGCAACCAAGGTAGAGAAAATGTGGAATTCTATAGATGAAAAATTTGCTACCACATTAAAGATAGTAGAAGAGAAGATTGAACAAGCCCTAAACCAAAGAAAAGATAAGAAGAAAGGAAGAGATAATGGGTAATAACACTATAGAAACAAAGGAAAAGTTGCTACAGTGGAGGAAATCAAATACTCTAGTTTAAAAGACAACGAAGAATGCAAAGTATGCTAGTATGAACATCCTAAGGGATGTTGCCTTTTTAAGATCCACTTATAGGAGTCCGAGGCATATGTACTTAATTTGAAATTTGTTAAGAAATAGATGCCCAAAATATTACCTTATTTGCAAATTTTTCATATATATGGATATGCCTAGAAGATTGCACCTAACTCTACCCCATCCACACACACTCCTCCAAAGAACACTATTCTTCTAGTACCTATAGATAAGAAAGTTAGCATTGTCATAATTACACAGATAATTGCACACTAGATTAAAGCAAGAGTACTTCCCAAGAAGAGAATAGATATTATGAGCCCCTTTTTCTACCTTCAAATAGTAGGACATAAACCATGTAAGACTCTCTTAGATTTTGAATCATGAGTAAACCCCATTTCACAAGACATGTAGAAGGTCTAGAACCTACTCTTGCTAAAGAAGAAAAAAATCTAGTTAGAACTTGCAAACCAGTCCATTGTTGTTTCACTCAAACAAGTAAAAGATGTTATTACTACCATTAGTGTTTGGTCTTATTCTACTAACTTTTTATTTATCCATGTGGGAAAGAGAAAAGGGAATTTTCCATAATTATGAGGAGAGCATGGCTTAGCATTGTAGATGCTAAGGTTGGGATCATAGACTTATCCTTAGAAATATCCAAGGAAGATAAAGCTAGAATCATTTAGAGCCATAGAGTTCCATGTATCACATACACTGATAATGGATGTAATTGTGGGCATAAAATTTGAGCTATAAAAGATAACACACTCACAACATGTAATGGATTTATAGAAGACGTGTGTACAAAAGTGCCTATATGTAGTAGCCACTTAACAAGAAGGCATCCAGTGACTGATGACTAAATAAGAAATTGAATCAAATATGTGCATGGAACTAACAAAAAAAATTACATGTTCCCACATGAAAGAAATTAATAGGTTAGAACAATTGAAAAGACAACCTATTTACATTGAATCACATCAAGAGGAAGATATTGAATGGGGAAGATTAGAGATACAAGATACATATAAATAAGAATAGGTAGAATTGAAAGCCCTTCTGGATATACTTAAATATGCTTTTCTAAATTATGAGAAGTAAGTATACCCTACACCTCCACTAAGAGATCCAGTCAAATTTCATAGACTTTAGCTCTCTAAGTACATCAGGTCTAGGAGGTAAATCTAATAATCATCATCGTTGTTGTTTTAGTTCCACTTGTGAGATGCAAGTGTATGGTTAAGTGTAATTGAGGCATCTAATTTTTATTATTTGATATTTTATTGTTTAATTAATTAAGTGCTAAAAATAAATTAATAAATGTTTAATTAATTTAGTAACTAACTAATATTTAACTATTCCTAGCATAAGCATCTATTCCCACTTTCTGTACACATCTTGAACACATTGCAATGCTATTGGGTTACTGAGCATTAGATGCTATTGGGATTACCAAGCATGATGTATGCTTGAAATGGTCATACTTATGTTCGTTATTTAATTGATATTCATTACTTTATTAAAATTCATTAAAGTAAAAATGCATGAATAATAAATTCATAGGAAAAACATTAATTTATTCCAAGTGCTACAAGGTTTGATTAGAAAAGCTCATCTTTATTGCTATTCACACTAAGATGCTTAGGTACATCAGTGCTCGAATAAAG
This sequence comes from Gnetum montanum, assembly GCA_015680685.1. Lineage (NCBI taxonomy): Eukaryota > Viridiplantae > Streptophyta > Gnetopsida > Gnetales > Gnetaceae > Gnetum > Gnetum montanum. The sequence goes on along the minus strand of MNCI01000394.1, from coordinate 639,155 downwards.
ATTTGTACACTTCTTTGGCTCCTACTGTAAACACTTAGAAAATATTTTGAGTCTAGAGAAAAAAAAATGTAAGAGCTTCACTATAGCTAATGGAAGAAGTGCCATAAATGTGGTGCATAGGTGCACATGTATAGGTGATGATAAGGTGCCATGTCAAGAAGCACTCATCAATGTAGCAAACCCTACATTGACAGGATCTTGTTGATAGGGTTGCGTCAATGGAAGCCCGTCAATGTGGCTGAATGACACATGTTTCATCATACCCCCATGATTGAATGAAAAATCTTCCTTGAGTGAACAAAAGGAGGAACAAGTTCTTTACAAAATTTTGGGAAGGTATGGGATCATTGGCTAACTACAGACACACAAACTAACGCAAAAAAAAAAAAAAGAACAAAAACTAAGTGCCCAAGTGTATGTATTTACAATCATTACAAAAATTGGTGTTTAGGACAACAAGATTGAACACCATGATAAAATGACAATACAACTCCTCTGATGGCTTGAATATGAGGAAGAAAATCAGATGGTTCAAGTCGATGGAGGCTCCTAAGGTTCTGAAGAACCTTCTCCTACTTTGGGCACATGCGATTGTTGAGGTGGTGGTTGTGGTTGGCTTGCTGCAGTTGTAAATATTGGTGGAAGATGGAAGGCATTCAAAAATGCCTTCATCTTCTCCTTACTTTGGGAATCATTCATGATCCATGCTGCTTCACTAATGTGGGCCAAAATGGGAACATCCTATGGATAGGGCGTTGCTAAGAACAACTCCTTCACATTGATAAACTAGGTAGTGAATTATTTATGTTTGATGTTGAACGTCCTAAGTGCATTCTACAGCTCCTAGTAGTCATTCATCCTCTTATCTAGGTTCTCAATAGTTGAACTTTGATCTATGAATTTTCCCTTGAGAACCTTCAATTTAGCATTTACAACATCAAGCTTTTGCTTAGTCTTTTTATGGTGTTTGAACTCTACTTTGTACAAAAAGTATGAGTTTGCCACTTGCTTTTTCAATTTTGATCATGGCCTTCTAGTAGTTAGCATTTCTAGGTTTGCATATCAAAGGTTGGTAAGCTTTATGTATTCAATCATTTCCTTGATTTGTAGCTCCTTCATGCGAATTTTGGCTTTGTTGTACTTGTTCAACCCATCAAAGATAGACTACCACATGTCACTTCATTGTTGAAGCTACTAGAGGGCCTCATTAACCTTTGCATTTGCTAGTTGGATGTGTTTTTCATTAATTTCTTTCTACAATCCAACCTTATCTCTATAATGATTTTTCATCCTTTTGAACTTAAGGGCCTCATTTTTCTAGAAGGTGATTTCTATTGCAAACTTCTGGTGCAAGGCATAGACCTCCTCCATCAAGATATTTCTATTTTCTACTACAAACCTCCTTAGTTTAGTATTTACCTTGGCAAGTGTCTCCCACTATTGATGGATGAATGTAGACATAAGTTGTTTTTATGCATCAACATTTCATAGGTGATGATTTTCAGTGGTCAGAGATTCTTTCTCCTGATGAGTCTTGACCAAGTCCTTCTGAATGTTGTACATTATGGCATTGGATAGGGATTGGTCAAAGACTACCAAATCCTTGGCATACTCAACCTCTTTGAGTTTCACTTGAAGCTATTAGAAAGCTTCATCTCACGTGATTGCTTGGTTGAGCACTACAGGATCAGTGAGGTAGGCTCTTAATTCGATAGCTTCTGTAGCTAAGCATTGGTTTTTTGCTTTGGCTATTTCAAGTTGTTTCTTCATGATGATGCACTTTCCCCTTCACTTGAGTAGCTTTGATTGAGTAGTAGTGATGGTATCTGGAAGATTGAAGACATCCAGGATTAGTTACTTGGTTCCCACTAGTTGGTCTAGAAATTCCTCATATTGGGCTACACCTAATCTTCTGCTTATAGTACCTATAGACATCAGTACATCTCTAAGTGTAGAAATGTTTGGTACAAATTCCATAGGCATGTTGAGTGCTTAATCCACTTTGTTAGCAACCACTTTAACTACTGTTTCATGGCCTTAGCGCTACATCACTAGAACATTTTTTCCTCATCTACCTCCACATGCACCAAAAAGGTAGCAACATTCCAAAAGGTTTATGGGAATTGCTACTATTATGAGAGGGACACTGTTACCTCTTGGGTGTTTAGATTTGACCTCATGGGCACTTTCATTCATTAGGAAAGAAATATTGGCTTCCCACCCTCCATTTGACATATGGTTCAAGCCACTTCATTAAGATGGCTCATGGATGGTCGGTACATAAATGGATCACCACCAGTTATTCCTACCTACTATTATTATAGGAGTTACTCACAGAGTTTGTGCATGTGGTCAATGGTAGTGCAGGTGATAAGATCACATTTTTCTCAGCTACAATATCGAGTATCTAATATCAGAAATATGATATCACATATTCGATGTTGGATCCCAAGCTATGACATTAGATATCCGATATTGTGCCACACATGCTTTCCTATAAATACAATACTTAGCCACACAAGCAATGACATAATTTAGTCCATCCTTATCGAAACTATTTAAATTTGTTTTTGTGAACTTAGACTTAGCAATTAGAAGTGTGAATGCCCATAGTGTAGTGTGAACTAGTAAATAGTATCTTTATTCAATCATTTTCTACTTGGGCACAAGTGGGATGGGAAATAAAGATTGAGTTATTTCTTACTATTGCAGCATTCTTCTAGATTTATTGTTTTACTTAGCATAATGTTTACTATTTACACTTAGAATAATTTTCTTATTATCTTTTAGTTAATGATTCACTTTGCCATGCACTTTACCATTATTGTTGTTAAGTAGAATGAGTATAACTAATCTCAAGTACTTAAATGTAACTACTTGGTTTTCTAATAGTGCTATTGCTTGGTATGTCCAATGACCATACACTTGGTATCTTAGTGGTAGCTACACAAAGCCCAAGGTGTGAATGGAAGATTAGGACCAGATGCTCATCACCATAAGCTGGAATAGTGTTTATTATTTTATTTAGATTGAGAATTATTTTCATACTTTACCATCATAGCTAAGAGATATGGCCCACCAACATCAATATACGATACACCTCATTGATAGCTAAATCATATGCATAGATTATATTAGCTCCATGTGGGAAGACAACGGTTATGAACTCAAACGAATTACTAGCATAATCACATTGTCTCGTCCATAGATTATGATCAGGCTATGCATGAACACTAGTATCTTGTATGGTTGGGTATTGGATTACTCCACCACTCATCATTGGTGCCATTGTAGGGGACAAGTCAATGTATGCTTAGTAATTGATTTTACAAAGTTTGTTGTACTTGGAACACAAAGTCAAACTTTATAATTCTAAGAAAAGAAGACTTAAAATAAATGTCTTAAAACACAATATGTCTTTAAACAAGAATAGAACATCACTTGCCAAGGAACTATGGATAAGCAATGATAGAATCAAAAAAGAAGAAGGTTGGAGTATGCCAATGCAAATAAGGATCTCATATGCTCATCATGATCCTTACTATTTTGATTTGACATTCATCTTTCATCAAGGTAGGTAACTTAGTTGGATATATGTACAAGGGAACGTTATTCTACCACCAAAATGTTTAGCAACCATTATGCTCCAAACTACTCTCAAGGGGATGAAACTAAGTGAAGCACTTGGAGGGTATCATGAAATCATTCATGATTGTATCATATGAACCTATTGATAAGAAGTTAAGGAAAGATCATGCCATGGAAATAAGACATGAACAAGACAAAGGAAAGATAGTTAAATCTACTGTTGTCTTGGAGGAGCTTAATGGAGATGCATTCATCTCTGAACAACTCCATTAAAATCATGAGTTCTAGTCATAAACACCTATCATTTGATTGGAGGAACCTATTAGAAATAAATCACACTCTGAATTAGCAGAGATACTCAAGTAGGAGGCAAATAACTTAAGGCACAAGCAAGACTCAAGGCCAAGAGTTCCTGCTAGGTCCCATAGAGATGAACATCAGAGTCATCATAAGAGGACAAGCTAGCACTATTCTCCTATTGATCATTTTTATCCTCATGATCATCAAAAGACTCTAATAAAAGAAGAAAAAGTACAAGAACCATGATAGGAAAGAGAGAAGAACTCATGATTGCCATGATCTTTACTTAGGACATTCTAATTTAGAAGATGAAGAGTATGAGTAGCACAGATGTAGGGATTGTAGATATTATGAAAGGGATGAGCACAAAATGGGACATTACTACAACCAAGCACATGAACCTAATAGAGATTATGAACCATTTATGGCAACTCAAAGCATGATTAACATACAAAAATCTATCCACATTCCAACTAAGCATGTGAGGAATCGCTGTATCAAATGGCTCGATACAAACACCATGCCAAGGTTTGAGGGTGGCTATAATGTTGATCCACAACATCAGCTTCAAGCTTTCCACGATGCATGCACCTTATATGATATTGAAAGTGATTGGAGAAAGTGAAAGCTATTTCCTAAAATACTTGTAAAAGAGGTAGAGAGCTGGTACAGATGACTAAAACCTAAATCAATCAAATGTTGGAGTACCATGTTAGAGGTCTTCAATGATCAATATCAAACTTATTCATGATGTAAAATTTAAGAAAATAGATCGATCGATGGAAGAAAGGGACTCATGAAATCCTTAATGTACCATGCTAGAACTCTTCAATGATCAATATAAAACTTATTCGCGAGTGTCAAACTTAAGAAAATGGATCCATCGATGGAAGCAAGGGACTCATGAAATCCTTAATGTAGTAATGGAAAAATATTATTCACTATTGCATAGATGCCTAGGCCATGGATTCTCACTAAGGAAATAGCTTAGGTACATTATCGATGGGTTGTGGAGTAAAACTAGAGAGACTCTTGGGGTTTATGCCCAAGGTAGATTATTAGAAATGACAATCCATTGCATCTAGAGATTAATTGATCAAGTAGCAAAGAAGGAAGGATAAATTAAGAAGAGAGATTCAGCTAAGGAATATAACAGAGATCCATCAATTAGAAAGAGAGATGTGCAGATATGTAATAAGCAAGAGGATGAAACCTTGGAAGATGTTATCCATAAAAAGACTCTACCTATTTAAAAATTAGTCAATGATATAGTGACTAAGGTAGAGAAAGTCTAAGATTCAGTGGACGAAAAATTTGCTACAGCCCTAAAGATTGTTAAAGAAAAGACTAAAGAAGCACTTAATAGGAGAAGGGAAAGGAAGAAGAAAAGAGATTATGGATGAGAAAGTTATAAGCACAAAGGAAAAGTTGCTTCCATTAAAGAATATATTAAATCCAGTTTAGAGGAAGAGGAAGGATGCAATGGGTGCTAGTATGAACATCCTAAGGGATGTTGTCATGTTATGGTCCATTTACAAGAATTTGGGGTATATGCACTCAATCCAAGCTTTGTTAAAAAATAGATGCTTAGAAGGCTACCTTATCCTCAAGGTAATATTAGACAACCCTTCCAGCTGACATATTACCCAAGTAGAGCCTATCCTTAGCCATAGGAGTAATATCAATAGTAGTGGCAACAATTGAAGACATGGGCAATGCCACCACTAAGGCAACAATATCCATATAGGCAACCAGATCCTTATGGATATTGTGTTTAACATCCAATATCTCCAAGATACACATTAGTTCAAACTTCCTCTCCTTATTATCCAACAGAATACTATAGACCTATTATTCTAAGGATGGATCATAGTCCTTATGCACATTCATTAGTAGCTAGCCCATCAAATCCCCCTTCCAATCCTTTGCCACCAGTGCCATCATCAGCTATGCAAGGGGAATTGCTATCAAAATTGTAGTAGAGGAAATTTGTAAGAGTAGTGAATATACAAGTGAAGGATCTTACCAATAATACTAAGGCTAGATAGAAAAACATCCTTTGTTTAGATCAAGTCTAGAAAAGGCTAGTAGAGTTAGAACTTCATTGAGACAAACATTTTCTATAATAGATTCTCTTACCAACAACAAGCTTTTGCCATCTCCAAACACAAGAATTTAGACTATCATGCTCATAGAAATAGTTATAGACTAGATAAAGGTAGTACCACTCCCTAAGAAAAGAATTGATCTAGGAGTTCCTTTGATTTACCTATGAGTAGTTGGAAATTCACCATGCAAAGATCTATTAGACTCAGGTTCAAGGATGATTTTAGGTTCAAGGGTGATTTTGATCTCTTATGAAACATATCAAGCATGGAACCTACCACACTTGAAGGAATGTTATATAAGGTTAAAGCTTGTAGATCAATCTATTACCATTCGTTTGGGATAGATAGAGGATGTGATGACTACTATTAATGGATGATCTTATCCACAAACTTTCTTGTCATTAATGTAAAAAATGAAGACAAGGAATTTCCAAATATCATAGGGAGGGCATGGCTTAGCACAATTGATGCTAAGTTAAGCATGAGAGATTTATCTATAGAAATCTATAAGGAAGACAAGCATGAAGCCATACATATGCAATAGATTCCATGCATTACTGTTGAAATAAAAGAGTGAAATCATGGACTAACCTTCCAGAATGTCAACATAGTTACCTTACTAGTCCACAAAAATAGTGAAAAGAAAACATGTACAAAGGTAAGAGGAGGGGCCACCAAACCAAAATGACACCTAGTGGCCAACAACTAAGAACCTTCAATGGTCCAAAATATGCATGGAATAATCTAATTCACTTGGTAATTCCCATTCTAAGAAAATAACTCTAACTAAAAACCCAAAAATGAAATTACTAACTCATAAACATACATCAAAAGGAAAAGAAAATAAGGACTTAGATGATCAAAACTCAACTACCATCAAGATTACATGGGACCATAACCGAGAAGTTAAATTACTAAAGATGGTAAGTGAACCACCTAGGATGTATGATTTAGGAGATTTAGGGAGCATCTTCCAAACACTCGTCCATGAGTTCAGTCGTGGGGAAGATACCTTATCTTGATTCCAGAATTAATAAGTGTTTTTCCATTTTTTGTTTTACAATTATTTTTACTTTTCCTACTTCTTGATACAATTTTTCCCATTCTTTTATACTTTTCATGTTCTTTAATATTTTCTCATTCTTTTACACCTTTTCATTTGTTAAATTTTTGATATTCTTTGACATATCTTTCAATTCTTCAACATTTTTCATTCTTTACACCTTTTTCTAATTTTTACTATCTTTTTCATACTTGTTTTCATTTTCCTTGTAAATATATTTGATTGTTAATAAAACATACCAAGAATAAGGTAAGATGTAGTCCAATAAGGTGAAGATTTCTCTATGTTATCAAGTCATAAGGGATTGATTATTTGAATAGTGAGACCACAACATTCATCCATTGATTTCATTAATAAGAGGTTCTTACCCTTACCATAATGATATTCTTGTCATCATATAACTAAGAATAAACCATTTATAATTATGCTTGGACCAAAAAGTAAAGAATCAAGTCGAAATGAAAAGGGTGTGACATCAAGGGGATTTGTGGATTCTTCTAGATTACTTTTTTTTCATTCTATCATGTTGCTAAGGTTGTATCATATGCTTGTAGATCCAATGAAAAATATGATTAAGAGTATAACAAGTACTACCTTACCATGTCACTAGAAAGACATGTTACCCATGCTTGAAGGTAGTCCTCTAGTAAGGTTAAGACAGATAAAATAAAAACAACATAGAATAAATTTCTAGGGGTTCCACTAGAAAGTCATGTTACCCATGCCTAAAGGTAGGTGACTTGTGAGAAATAAAATAAAATAAAAAGTGCCATGAATAAACTCTTCCATTGGACAATATGCGAAGTGATGATACTCACACAAATGGTAGTCTTACAATTGTAGTTCCAAGAGATGAAATAATGTGATGTCACTGAAACATGGTCTGGACTTGGTTTGAATCTTGGATAGAAAGGTTAATGATCATCTTAACTAGTAATAACACATAAGAATTCATTATGCCTATGGTAAGATACCTTATGTTCTGATTTTTGCAATCTCTTCTAAGTCCATTTCATCTCAATGTTTGAATACTCATAACTTGTGGTTTTATCTAATATAGCTTTATTTTTCCAATTAGGTGGTCTTAACATGTGTGTTTTGCTAAATAGTTATGCATTACATTCAACTCCTTAAGTGCCTAAGGACACTTCTAGATGTGGCTATACAAGGGGATTAAGGGTTGGAGCCTACTTTGGGAAGGACCCACTTGTATAATTGTTGTATCTTATACTTGTATAGTAATTTCACATCATCTTGAACCTTCCAAGACTAATGAACATCAATACAAACTTCCCATATCATTTAAACTATATGTTCTAACAACATGAATTCATTACCCTTCTTATCCATCTTATCAAAACTTCATGAACTTTCATAGGCTGATATTTCTTCTTTATGAACTTTCAATGACAAAGTTTTGAAAAATATGCATCTATCCAGAGCCAAGGCCATCTAAATAAACTTTAAACCTTCCAAGCATTTAAAAGAATCATTTTCTATCCTCAAAAGTCATTGAGAAATGAAAAATTTTGGCCTTCAATATTGGAGTAGCCTTGTATTAGATCCTTGATGTCGAATACCCAATATCAGGTCCACAAAAACTATAAATACCCAAACACAACCAAATTTTCACCATTTTCCTCATTTGAACTAAGGGAGATTTTTTCATTTTTCTTTGACGCTTTGAGCTATGACCTCCTAGCTTTCCCAAGTAATAACTTGCATGATATTGCTTCGATTTTTGTGTCTATTTGATCTTAGAGTGCTCATCTTAATTTTGGGAGGGTGCTAGTAAGGAAAATTTGAGCCAATTTTTCAAAATTTGCTAATTCTTGGAAGGTATTTTAAAGATAAGAATAAAGGAAAAATTAGCCAAGTAATTCCCTTAATAAGCCATGCTAATCATTAGGAGTTGTACATAAGAAAAAAATGGATATTATGGGGCTTATTTTTGGAAATTTATCTAACTCTACAATCATCATAAATTAAGAACTTAATGTACCTAAGGGTATGAGTAAGGTATAGAACTATTAAGAATATAAGAGAATACCTTAGTAATTCTAAATCTTTAATGATTGTAGATGGCCCCAAAGAGAGGATCATAAGGAGGACCCTCACAGGCAGCAAGTAAAAGACCAAGAGGCCAAGGTAGAGGCCAAATAGGAGAATAAGAACCAGAACATGCAAAGTAGAAAGTCCAATCCTTCAAAATTCATCAAAAAACTCATGCTACTAGATAGTTAGCCTAAGGAAAGGCAAAGAAACTACAAGTGCATGGACAATGCCTCATGTTGTTACAAGATTGCCTCCAAGTTATCCAAGAGAAGTCCATCCTGACCATAGTCATTTTGGAGATGAACTTGGCCCATTTGTGGAGTTTACTCCCAAACTAGTAAAGACACAACTCAAAGCATCACCACTGTGGCCTATCTTAATGGATAGGGGTGAATGGTACCTTGGGGAAACTTATCAATTCTGGCACAATAAGGAAGAGAGCACTACAGTCAACATCGAAGGAGTTTCAATTTCATACTCAATCTAGGTGTTAGCTGAAGCTCTCAACATACCTAATGAAGGGACGAAGGTAGCACATCTATCCACTAGATTAGATGTTGAAACTAGGAAACTATGATTGAAATGGACATATGACAAAGAGGATAAGGAATACAATGAATTAACTCTAGAGGAAAGAATCTATTTCAAGATTGACACCTATCACTTGTTCCTAACAAAAGGACTAAAGAGATTATCCACTTATGTGGCTAGAGGAAGTGCGATCTTGATAGGAAAATACAACACCAATCTCGCACAACTCTACTTCATGGAGATCTATATGTGGTTTAAAGAAAAGGAGGTAGGGAAGCCAACACTTCCATTCTTTGACCTTATCAAGAAGTTGTGCAAACATGTTGGAATCCTAAGGTATACCAATGACATTCCTAGGAAGGCCCATAATGCTTTGTATGCTAAACTGCTCAAACCAACACCACTTAGGAAAGACCAAGGTGAGGAACAATGGTTTAGGAACACCTATTTTGATCCCCTTGTTCTACCCTGCATACTATGTGTCTTTTTGTGTTGATTTTGTTGGGGATGATTCTTAGATGTTTTGACATGTTTGGAGGTGTTTTTGGCTTAATTTGATGAGTTTAGGATGTTCCAGGATCTATGGGGACTTGTGTGGAGGCATTTGGCATTAAAAAACATTTTTATTTTTGGCACCTTTAGGATAAACATCTTCCCAAAAAGATAGATAGCTTTCCAAAGACATCTCCTTTAAAGTAAAGACGTCTTAGGTCCCTAGAAGACATTTACCAAAAATAATAGATGTCTCTTCTATAAGTAGGGCTTTCACAGAAGACATCTACATGAAGCCAAAGATGACCCAAATGCATGGGGAAACTTTCAAAAATGCTTATTCCAATGCAGGAAATAGCCATAGGAATATGGAAATAGCCAAAGCAAGATTGAAATAATCAAGGAGAAGATGAGAAGACTTGGGAAATAGCTGGAGAAACTCAAGTTGAGTTGAGGAAAGGTTTTTAGGATTTTTGCCTTCTAGTTTCTTATAAATATTGATGTAATTCACCATTGTTAATGCCAAATTTCCAAGTGTCACAATGCCAAGGATTGTAGTGCCAAGTGCTGCAATGCCAAGGACTGTAGTGCCAAGTGCCAAAGTGCAAATGCCGAAGGCAAAACACCCCAATAGAGGGCAAGAGTAAGAGCTCTTGAGGGAAGAGAGCTTGTGCAAGGAAGTTAGAAAGGCAAGGGAAAGTACTTTAGAAAGATTAGGAGAATCTCTTATAAGTGTCTTATCTTAAGCTTAGGCTTCATTGCGAATAATTGAGGATTAAGATAGAACAAGTGCTGTAAGATCCTTAGGAGAGTTGTGAGTTGAGCTTGGCTCCTCATCTTTGATGTATTTTCTATGTATTTTGAGAATTATCTTAATATAAGAGAGATTTTGTCCATTTTATTAAATTATTATTATTTTCTAAGCTATATCTACTTGAAAGTTATGGATTGGATCCTTTTGGGGTATATTGAGGTGTAATCCTTACACCAAAAAATTCGGCAACAATAGTAAGTGGACCCAATGACCAACAACAAGAGCAATAGTAACAACAATAAGAACAATAGCAACAACAAGTCCCGCTGTTATTGTCACAAGACTATAAACCATCAATGAGTCATCTACAATAGATTGTAAAGAATATTAGTTGGGGAACAAGGAAGGAAAAAAACCTTTATAGAGTTATAGATAGTGCCATATAACCAATAGTTTCTACTGATCCTATGAGTGGAAAATTATCACTGTAGTTAGGAGGGGAGGCCCAATGGTCACAAAAAATCCTTGGGAACATTGCATCATTTCAAGTGGTGCTAGAAACTAGAGAGAGAGCCATAGTTATGGTAATGCAACACCAAGATGTAATGGAAGTAGTAGAGGTGATCATTGATCACATTAAAGAATCCTTCAATGTACCTATTGTGTCACCAGTAGATCTAATTGAGTTAGATATGCTTAAATGTTACCTGGAACTTCAATGACTTCTGCTGACCATGAAGATGCACTTGATCGACTACTACAAACTCAGCAAGTGATGATAACACTTTTCAACATCCTAAGTGATGTCATTGTAGTACAATATGAACTCATTGAAAGTAAGGGTAATTTGGTCATGGTAGAGACTAGGGTAGAGCATGTAGAAGCTGAAATTATAAGATTATAGGAAGAGCTCATAGTCCTAAGAGCTGAATATAGAGATCCCTCATAATTCATTATGCCTAACCAACTAGAGTAGTTCAGAACCAAATAAATGAATCACCTAATGGAGTAGAAAAAATAGATAAAAATTGAGAAGAGAATGCGATGTGAAAGGCATTTATAGCTAAAGCTCAAACATATGCATGTGCTAAGGCATCCACTGTAGTTGAAGAAGAGAACAAAAAACTTGCTGTAGAAAATATATGGTTGACCAGTATGGATAAATAGAAGAACATCTTAGAGGAAAACATCCACTAGTAAAGAGAATAACTAGTGAGGATCAACCAAGACATGAGCCATTTCACATAAGAAAACAAAATCTTATTAATGAAGGAGGTATGCACTATTTGCTAGAAGTTAGCTATTGAAATAAGCACGTGGAAAAATAAGGTAAAGAAACATGAAAGGCTCATAGAACACTTTCATGATTAGTTGGGCATGTACAAACAAATCAATAACAAGGAGATCCAGATGGCAAACGTTAGAATTAGTTCCATTTCAGTATAGAATCCTAACTGGAAACCCATGTTGGATAGTTACACCCATGTCCATCAAATAGAAGCTAGGAATAAAGATCTGCAGATAGAGGACCTGAAAGTGTATTTGGGGTCAGCTAACTTTTGTTATGCTAACTTGGCCATGTTGATAGTAGGGAGGCCCAGAAATGAATGCAAATAATAGGTATCAACCACATATGCATTTTATGAGAAAGAGTTTGTAGACCAAAAATATGCTTTATAGAAACTTTAGGTGGCAAACTTTGAATTGGAAGTAGTAAAGGCTAGCTACCAAGTGCAAAAAGATGTTGTAGTAAACCTAACTAGAAGATTGCCTAAGTAACATGAATTACTTAAAAAGGCTAGAGCATTCAAAGAGGAGAGGAGGCAATTTGCAACCTAGTACATCAAAGCTAATTAGATGTTCCTATAGTTTCCATGTGCATGGGATGTACCTGCTCCATCACACATTGCACAATAAGCATTAATAATGCATGATCCAAGAATGAAGGATGAGAAGCTTTAGGTGCTCTTGAACTGATACAAGTTCCAAAAGCTTGATGACAAGGGGAAGCAACCAATGGAAGAGCCACCACCACCAGACACTACATAAGTCACATCAAGCTTCATCTAGATTTTTTTCTTGAGGTTTTTCATGTCAAGTCTTAAATCATTTTTGTAAAACACCATTGTGGCATTCAAGAGGCATGTATATAGTCACTCAGCTATGTAAATCTACCTCCCAATTTTGTAAGGAACTCTATCCTCATTTTGTTTTAACTCGAGGATGAGTTTTTAGTTAGTCATGAGGGTATGATAAGATCACTTTTTCCTTAGCTATAATATCAGACATTTGATATTGGAGCTATGATATTGCATATTTGATATCAGATCCCAAGTTATGACATTGAATATCCAATATCATGCCACACATGCTTGCCTATAAATATGACACTTAGGCACATGGGCAATGACACAATTCAATCCACCCTTACCAAAACTCTTGTAGTTTTTTTCTATGAACTTAGACTTAGTAATTAGAGGTGTGAGTGCCTGCGGTGTAGTGTGAACTAATGAATAACATCTTTATTCAAGCATTTAGTACTTGGGCACAAGTGTGACCAGAAATACAGAGTAAGAAACTTATTACTATTGCAACATTCTCCTAAATTTACTATTTTACTTAGCATAATGTTTACTATTTACACTTCAAATAATTTTCTTACTATCTCTTAGTTAATGATTTACTTTGCTATGCATTTTACCATTACTATTATTAAGAAAAATGAGTACAACTAATCTCAAGTACTTTAATGTGACTACTTGGTAACCCAATAGTGCTATTGCTTAGTACACCCAGTGATGGTACACTTGGAATCCTAGTGGTAGCTACACAAAGCCCAAGGTGTGAATGGAAGATTAAGACTCGATGCTCATCACCATAAGCTAGAATAGTGTTTACCATTTTTTTAGACTTAGAATTATTTTCATACTTTACCATTGTACCTGGAAGATATGAACCAACAACATCAGTATATCATACATCTCATTGAGAGCTAAATCATACACATAGATTATACTAGCTCCACGCTGGAAGACAATGATCATGAACTCAAACCAATTACTAGCATAATCACATTGTCTTGTCCATGTATTACAATTAGGCTACATGTAAACACTCATATCTTGTATGGTTGGGTGTTGGATTACTCCATCACTCATTAGCGGAACTTTGACATTGTTTCATGAGTGGGTGGTGGAGGTGGTGGTTGTTGCTCCTCTTCCTAGATAAATTTTTTAGGCACTTTATCTTTCATCATCTACACATAAGAAGTAGTTGAAGCGTGATGAATTGCATCATTAGTGTAGCGGGCAGTGCCTCCCCTTCTACAAAATTTTCTAATAAGGCATGGGAAGGGGAGTGTCTTCCTTCCATGTTTGTTCTCTTTGAAGAATTTCTCTATCTCCAGATAGGTTAACTGTGAAAGGTTGACAAGGAATCTTCCACTTATAGTGACACACACATAGGTGAAGAAGGTTATGACCTTGTTGTGCCTCATCATTGGATTGAGGTGAAAGATCATAATTTTGAAATATGTGTGTTCCACTATCATTAGCACACAAAACTAATTGCAGTCCACTCCATAGCACCACTATATCCATTCTTTCTTAATGCTTGGGTATGCCTACATTAGAATTTCAACATGAGTGGCCAAGGAATGATCAAACATCTTTGACAGTTTTTGGCCAGTGGGTAATTCTTTTGATGATCCTTATTTTCTTAGGATCCACCTCAATCCTTGCTTATGCACCAAGATAACGCCCTCATGAACCATCAAATAGCTCTTTTTCCAATTGAACCAAATGTTGGTCTCCACACACCTTTTTAGCACTTACTCAAGGTGGTCCATGGTTTTCTCAAATGTAGCCCCATAGGTGGAGGAGTCATCCATGAAGAGTTCCATCTTAATACTAATTTGCTATTGGAATATGTGTTGGAAAAAGTGTTGGAATATTGTAGGGGCATTGCACAAACCAAATGACATCTTGTTGTATGCAAAAGTTCTCTAGGGACTTGTGAATGTTGTTTTGGCCTGATCTTCTAGTGCAATCTGAATTTGGTTATAGCCATTATAACCATCTAGAAAGCTATAGTAGTAATGCCTAGAGATGATTTCCAACACTTAATCCATAAATGACAATGGAAAATGATCTTTGTATGTCACCATGTTCAACATCATAAAGTCAATACAAACCCTCCACTTGCCACCTTTCTTTGGAACTATCACAAGTGGGCTAATCCACTCACTATCTACAATTGGATAGATGAACCTTGCCTCGAGGAGTTGTTTAATATCCTCTTTGACAATATGCTTTAGTTTGGGATTCAATCATCACTACAATTACCTCTTTGGTTTCATGGAGGGATCGGTATAGATGTGGTGCTGGCATATATATGGATCACTTTCAATTAGTTCATGATATGACCAGGCAAAGGTTGTTGACCATTTTTTGATCACCTTCAACATCTTCTCTTTTTGCTCAAGAGCAAAATATGCATTAATTATAACCAGCTTGCCATTGGTTAGAAAAGCATATTTCATTTTGGCCAGTAGAGTTTTCAATTGTAGGGGCTCCTATTTGAAGCTTTAAGGGATTTAAAACTCTTTCCAATTAGTGTCATTAGGTTCATCATTAGAGAGTTGGTGATGAACTTGCTACAGTTTGTTCATGCCTTCAACATAGGAACTTCTCAAGCTCTTAGTTGGTTCTATGCATATTATTGAGCTACTATCAGGATCAATTGTTAACCACTAGCTGCTCTCCTATTTTATGATTGCTGCGTATAGGCAACTTGAATTTCTATCACGTGTGCACACTATCTACATGTTGTGATAGATATACTTTTTATGGACCATACTTTTTGCACATAGTTGCACCCTATGTCACTATACGTGATGCATGGAATATGCTTCTTCTCTATCTTCCCAAATTCTTTTTCTTTGGAAATCTTCAAGAAGAGCTTTCTAATTCCCAAACATCCATCAATGATGCCCAACCAATTTCTTTCCATGATGATTGGGAAGTTCCCCTTGTAGTTATTAACATGAATCACTAGGAATTCAATAGGATAGGATCACCCATAGATGGTGATCACAATGTTCTCCCCCAATGCCAAGGGAAGAATGATGGACTAGTTTGCCAACCCAAGATAAATGTTTATCTTCTTGAGTGGAGGTAAGTTCTAGGCTTTATACATTTGACAAGAAATTAAATTTACACTAGAACCTAAGTCCAAAAAAGCCTTGCAAGGCTTATTCCCAGTGACTTTCAAATAGATAAGAGGATTCACAAGATCATATTTTTTCCTAAGAAGGTGGCCAGCCTTAATACAATCCATGATAGCATGGATCAAGATAATGTTATGCACTTTAGGAGGTATTTGATTTGAATGGTTATTGAATGGGTTTGTAGAGGATGAGGGAGAAACAAGGTCATCAGTGGTAGGTGTATGTAAGGGCTTGGTAGGATTGTTGGTTCGAAAGAGGGGTCTTTTTTAGGATTTTTTTTAAATCACTTGGCTAAGGACCTAGTTGTAAGTTAATAGTCTTGGTGACATTATGTTCTTGTGGATGGGCTAGGATTTTGCCTTGCATTGATGGAGTAGGTAGTAATTTAGTTGAGGGTAGAGGGACATGTGTAGAAGGATGAGAAGGGTAATGAGGAAATTAGGATTCCCCTCTTAGAGATTAGGCTTTCTAGTATTTAGGAGGGTATTAGTGATGCTAGAATGAAGCATGACTAAAAGAGTCACATGAAGAGATGGGTTACTAAACATAGTACCCATATGTATCATGCTACTAGTAAGGGTACTACTACCTTGGTGTTGGCATCCCCCATGATTGTGGGTGTTTCTACTGATGGTACTTCTCATAAGGCTGTGGTGGAGATACACTTGGATAGTAGGCTTGTTGTTGGTGGAACTGCAACCTTCTTTGTGCTTGCCTTCTCATCAATCTAGGATTTAGAGCATACACCCTAGACTATTGCAAGTATGACATAATGGGACAACATCCCTTAGGATGTTCATAGTGGCATATGTCTCATCTACCATCATCATTTGATTCAAAGTCCATAACCTTCTCTATGACAATAGCCTTTCCTTTACCCCTTTGGTGGGCATGTTTAGCTTCCTTCTTTTGTGATCACAATCACTACTTTGCTCTTTGGATTCCTCTTCTCTTTTTAGAGTGGTTTGAAAATTTTCATCCAAAGAGTCCCATATTTTCTCTACCTTAGTTGAAATTTCAGAAATAGACTTTTGAATTGGCAAGGTCTTTCATTACATCACCTCATTAGGTGGTGCCTCCTCCTCATTGTCATAGAATTGTATCTTCATTTTGCAAATGGAAGGATCCTGATTTTACTCTTTTGTACTTTCCCTTTTTCTCATATCTCCTTCTTCTTTGATAACCTGCTTAATGAGGCTTTGGATTTGATGGGCTCTAAGTTCTAAAAGCCTTCCTTGGACTTAGACCATAAGAGTTCTCCTTGTTTCTATTAGGAGCCCATCTATGATTTGGCAGAGCTACTCCCTTTGAGAATAACCATGGCTAGGACATCAGTACAAGAGAGAGTAGTACCTACCCATGACTACATTGAAGGGTTTATGTATTTCTTGTTTCCAACCTTGGATCTACTTTCTCAGACTGGATACTTGGGGGTATGCTTGATATTTTTCTTGGAAGAGCTTAAACATCATACTCCATTTGTGGATTGATTTTGGTTCTAAGGACTAGTACCAACTTTTAGCTTTTTTTATGAGTATCCTTGGGACTAGCTTTAATTTTTGCAATTCATTCTCCATGTTCTATAAGGCACAAGCACTATGAAAGGATTAAAGATGAATTTGTGGATTTGAGTGGTATTCCTCTTTGAACTTGGGGATATTTTTCATATCCAACCGCTTGATTTTGCTATGTTTCACATGCCTTGTTGGGATTCTCACTACCTCTACAATGTTTAGCATGTTCCTTGTTACAAGCAAAGGCTCATCATGATCATAGCCTTTATGATGGACATGATATCCTGTGCTTCCTCTTCTTTTGTGGTGGTGGGCATCCATTGATTACCCATGCCCCTAGTCTCTATTGGTCTAGTGGACCCTATGATCATCTTTGTCTCATCGACCACCTCCATCATAGTCATGTTATCTATGGATTTGGTAGGAGCTAGAGGAGGAAAAAGAGGATGCCAAAGTGAAGAAGAGGGATGAGAGCTAGCACTGGCATGGTGCTTACCACCCCCTATCCTTTGGTCATAGCCACAATCATCATCATGGTGTTTGTCCATGTTCTTTTCATGACTCCCATCTTTGTAGCCCCCATGATCATGGGACCCATTCTTGCCTAAACAAAGATTTTTTATAGTGGATTGCAAGTTTTGGTTCATGCCCCCTTGTCTAAGCTAAGGGAAGGAGATTCAATGAATTGAGAATCCCTAGAGAAGGGATCCTATCCATCTTTCTGACCTAGTAGGAACAAGAAGTTATTGTATCATTTCCCCTTTAATGCTTCATGGTGCATCTCCTATTTCTGATCTTTCTTGCATTGTGCTTCAGTGGTATGGTAGTCCCAATAGTTGTGCTTCTACATAACATATTTAGCATTAAGCCCCTAGATGCCCAACCTCATAAGAGTTTTGATTAGCATTGTAGAAATTGATCAATCAAGAAGTAACATAATGTTTCCCTCCATGTCACTTCACCATAACTATTCATCTTGATGAAGGATGAAGGTGATGTTTAGGACATACTCATTAGGATGAGTATATACCACTCTGCATTGCTAGGGCACTGGCTGATTTGACCATTCATTCCTTTGTAAATTAGATGTATGCTTGAATAGTGGTAGAGAATTAGTCCTGTGAGAAGAAGAAATTTTAGTTTTTCAATGAAAACAATGTGCTTTTATGATTATTATTACTTTGAATGATTGTGGCTTTAAGGTTCATTATAATGATTTTGAATGATTTGACTAAGTACTAGATAGCACACGTAGTAAACTAAAGTCAATGGCAACAATGCCAATAATGAGCAGCGAGTATACCCTATGTCCAACCAAACGAATCACTAGCAATCACTAAGTGATTTGGTCAAATTTCATAGACTGTAGCTCTCTAACTACATCAGGTGTAGGAGGTGAATCTAATAATTGTGATCATTATCTTCTTAGTTCCACTTATGAGGTGCAAGTGTATGGTTAAGTGTAATTGAGGCATCTAATTTTTATCATTTTATCTTTTATTATTTAATCACCTAAGTGATGGAAATAAAGTAATAAATGTTTAATTAACCTAGTAACTAACTAATGTTTAACTATCCCTAGCATAAGCATCCATTCCCACTTTCCATACATATCCTAAACACATTGCAACACTACTAGGATTACCAAGTATGTCGTATGCTCAAAGCGGTTATACTTACATTTTTTATTTAATCAATGGTAATTACTTAATTAAAATTTATTAAAGTAAAGTGCATGAATAATAAATGCATAAGGAAAACATTAATTTATTCCAAGTGCTACAAGGTTTGATTAGAAAAGCTCATCTTTATTACTCTTCACACCAAGGTGCTCAAGTACATCAATGCTTGAATAAAGATCTATATACTTCTTTTACTTCTACTATGGGTGATGAGTGGCGAGGTACCCCTACACTCAACCATACGAAACGAGCGTAGCACGTGTGATCCGGTCGAACTCCGTAGAATAAATGCCTACATGCCCCATGGAACACTTGGGATTAATCATTCGTTGTCTTCCCAGACTTACTTTTGTTTATCACGGTGTATGGTTAAGTAAGTCCGAGGTATATGATTTTTATATCTTTTATGTGTTTTTCTCATATTCTATCGAGGTGAGGGGTTGAGAAACTAACTAACTCTAACTAATGAACTAAGTATAAATTAACTAGCGTCAGCATCTATTCCCACTTACCGTACATACCCTGAACTATGCAACTGCGGCTACCAAGCGCTAATCGTTACTAAGATCACCACGCGTAATGCATGTGCTCCAAGTGGTCATACTGAGGCACTTAACTAGCCTAAGTGTAATGAGCATCCATTCCTTGACTAATCGTACACATCCTTAGATGCTTATAATCAAGTCGTACTCATTCCGCATTCTAGGAGTTGAGGGTGAGAGAATCTAATCGCGATGAGAAATTGATTCCTTGATTAGCCATACACATCCGTAAATGCTCGTAATTAAGTCATACTCATGTTGTGCTACTGCAGGGTAATAAATAATAGGTAGGAAATAACATGTAAGAAATAACAAGTAATAAATCCTATTCCATGCACTGCAAGGTTTATCCACAAAGCTCGTCTTTATTGCCGTACACAACTTGCGTTCAGGTACAATGTTGCTCGATTAAAGATCTGTTCACTCGGGGATTCATACTGTGGACACATGAAAAATATTCTATCTCTAGAGTGATCAATTTGCCAGAGTTTCCCTACTTCTAGCCTAGGATGGAAAATAAGGGGAGTTCCGCCTCTTATTTATAGATATGGTGGCAGACTGCGATCTCGCATACGCGACATCTCAGGGGACGATGTGATATCGCATACGCGATATCGCGGCTCATGCGAATCGTGTCTCATGATACCCCCATAATTAAATGAAAACTCATCCTTGAGTTCCTTACAATAATATCGGGAAGGTATGGAATTATTGAGGGGAATGGAACTAATGGGATGACATGTGAACAGATCATCATTACAAGACTTGACAAAACTGGTGTTCAGGACAACAAGGGTGAACACCTTATTACAATGACATCAGGCCTCATTTGATAGCTGAGAAAGAGAGAGAGTGAAAGAAGTGTTGCTTCTGCCAACACCAAGATTATGCCTTTCGTTGTCCATCTGTAAGCGCACCATCGATCTTGCTCCTTGCATAGCTGCTTCAGCGCTGCTCCATTCCAAGTGTTTGCTCCAAATCCAATCCGTTGTTTGTATGATCACCATCTACACACACAACACAATCATATATTAGCAAGGGTAATTGAATCATCATGTAATTGATACCTTGCTTTGGTGTAAGTTCATTGGCTAGGTTGTGGTATGGCTAATACGGATCTGGGGATATATTAATGATGACTACCAAAGGTGTAGGGGTTAGGAAGAAAATCAAAAAATTTGGGGCTAGGAGAAAATCGAAAAAATTGGGCCCCGTACCCCCATGACTAATCACAAACCTTCGATAGCATTAGAATGGAGAAAGAAAAGGAGTAAGAAAGATAGATAAAAAGGGACAACTGAAAACATCAGTGAAATGAATGTCAAGATGGTAATGAACAAAATAAAATTAATTGCAAAATGTTAAGGGAAAGAATTTAACTAATGCCCCAAATAGGAATGTCAGTGGGTCCTCCCCAAAGTAGGCTCATGCCCGTAATGCCCTAACAAGCCCACATTCAAAGAGTTCGTAGGCTCCAAGAATGTCATTTGTAACAAGAGTTAAAGTCTTAACCACAAGAATTTACCAAAAAGAAAACAATGCATCAACAAAAATATATATACTAATGATACAACCGGCAATGAGGTGAACAATGGAGAGAAGGATGGAAAGAAGAGAATGGAATGGAATCCCAAGAACAAGGTGGTGTACAGCCCCTTGTGTGTGGCATGATTAATGTGACTTAGCACATCTCATTCCAAGTCTGGCCTCAAACCAACCACATCTAGTGACTTCGCATTAATGCATTCGGCTAAACCATCCACTTGGATAACAAGAATGCCTTCCCCAAAAGTCACCATCATTCCGATGAAATAAAGGAGAGAATGGGAAGCGAGAAGGGCCTTAGTTAGAGGGAACACTTTTGGTTCCATAACCAGTGCTTGTAGCCCAAGGTTTATTTCATCTAAGGGGTGTGCTTTGAATTCTCACTTTTCTTTTCTTTTTCTTCCTTTTTTTTGTGTTTTGTGTTTTTATGCGTGAGAGCCATACCATGCAAAGAATTTTTATTTTTATTGACTCAGCTTCGNTAAGTTCTTATTAAGAAGGAGACTGTACATTTCCAAGCCGAGAGAGACCATAGAGTGTTGTGGATAGATGGATGAAGTGAACTCATTGCCTGTCATATCAAAAGAACATACCTTAGTATCAACATTATGACTTAAAGGTAAAAACCAAACATTAGCAATCAATATGAAAACAGTTCATACCATCATTCCGAACACTTATTGGGTGACAAACTTATAGGGTGGATCACACATACACACACAAAATGGAAAAATTATAATGATGTTGTAAAACAAAAACTAGAAAAGTAAAGAAATTTGTAAAACAAAAATAAGAAAAGTTAAAGAAATTTGTAAAACAAAAATGTGTAACACAAAAACGTGTAAAAAAAAATTGAAAAAGAACTGAGGGCCCCATATGATCAGCATAGGTGGCTATCTCTCCCATGACTGAGTTGTAAGGGAGAGATCCGAAATAACGAGCACCGGTTTGAATTTCTTAAAGGTGTCAAACTTCTCCCAATTGATGATCTTAGATTAAGGGATGGAAATTGGCGATGCTCATATTCCAATGTGTCTATGCCTTCGTTGTTGGCATGACTGGTCTCCTCAGTTCGTTCCATGCATATTTGTCTGCTCCTTCTAGTAGCTGTCAACCATGGGGTGTCTACTACTGGTTGTATGGTTGCTACATATAGGAAACTTTGTTTCAAAGTTTCAAGAGCACACCTGTTACATGGAGGCATTTCCTCCATGTCATCACCCGATAAATCACTGTATGTGATGCATGGAACTTTCCTCTTCTTGATCTTTCCACAAATGTTTATCTTAGAGATTTCCAAGGAAAGATCGTGGATCCTAAGGCATGCGTCTACTGTACTTAGCCATGCCCTTCCCATTATAATTGGGAAGTCCCCTTCATTTTGTTATTAACTTCAATCACCAGGAAATTAGCTGAGTAAGACCAACCACACATAGTGGTAATGATGTCCTCCACCAATCCCAAGGGAATGGTGATGGACTAGTCTGCTAGCTCTAGTTGAATGTTGCTCTTCTTAAGTTGGGGCAGGTTCCAAGCGTGATACATCTCT
>MNCI01000394.1:594137-609458 GCA_015680685.1 Gnetum montanum | reverse complement strand
TTATACCTTTCCCATTTCTTAATCATTTTTCATTCTTTGTTCTTTAATATCTTTTAAATTCTTCCTACCTTTTCCCATTGTTGTCATTTTTCTATGATTTTTTACTACCTTTCATGTACATAATTTTGTTACCTTTTTTTTTTTTGATAAAGTGTAAAGGAATAAGACAAAATGTAGTTCCAATAATGTGAATTCAACTCTACATTATTAAATCATTACAGGACCAATTCTATATGAAGTGAGACCACATCATCCATCCACTCATTTCTAATAATAAGAGGTTCTTACCATGGACATAATGATATTTTCTTTAGAATAAAACTAAAATAAATTTGTGATCATTATGTCTAGATAGAAAAGTAAAGAACTAAGTAGGAATGAAAAGGGTATACCGTCAAGGGTATTTTTGGATTCTCTAAGGCTGCTACTATAAATTTTATCCTACTGTTAATCTATGTTATTTACTTAAGCTGTAACAAAAGATAGAGGTATGTCTAAAATAAGTGTTGCCTTACCATGTCATTAGAAAGACATGTTACCCATGCTTGAATGTAGTCCTTTGGTAAGATTGACATAGCAATAACATAATAAATGCATAGAATAAAAATTTTTGAGGATTCCATTGGAAAGACATATTACCCATGCTTGAAGGTAGGTGACTTCTCAAAAATTTCAAGGTTTCTTAGACTCACATTGGTTATAGGGCTAGAAAGACATGTTACCCATGCCTAAAGGCACTTCTTTGTCTAATGGTCAAGTCTCCTTCAACAAAATAAAGTGTGCTATTAATAAATTACTTCCTTGAACTTCTTTACAAAGTAGTAATACTTCTTGCAATTATGGTAGTCTTATAGTTATTAGTTTTGAGATGATACAATGTGATGTCACTAGTAAGTGGTATGGACTTGGTTTGAATCTTGGATAGAAGGGCTAATATTACAGACATAATTCCTTATGCCTATAGTAAGATGCATCATGTTCTATTTTCTGCAATCCTTGCTATTCCTATTTCATCTTATTGATATATCTGATCATATTTTAATGGTTTTGTATAATATAGTGTTATTTTCTCATTAAGGAAATACTAACATGTATGTTTTAGAAGACATGTATGTTTTACATTCAACTCCTTGAGTGCCTATGGATACTTGTAAGCATACAAGGGCACTAAGGATTGGAGCCTACTTTAGGGAGGATCCACTTATATAACTCTTGTGCTTCATACCTGATGACCAATATCACATCATCTTTTACCTCTGGAACACTTAAACCATCATTCTTACTTTTCTACAAACTCATAGTTGATCATATCTTTGGAAATTCCTACCCACCATTTCCAATAAACCTAATCAACTTACTTTGCCTAAGATTCCTTCTTTTATATACTTTTAACAATAATTTTCATATTCTGAGCATCATCCTTACTCAAGAACTCTCTAAACCACTTTTACATCTTTCAAACTATTCGTACCACTCAAGTTTCCCATCAGAAATTACTTAGAATCTCAAATTTTTTGACGGTGATGTCATAGCTATGATGTCATATCTACTAATGTCATCATCACAAAAATCTATATATAAAATTTTTCAATATTTTCATTTGATGCATAGGGAGTTCATGCCATTTTTCTAACTCTCTAGAAACCAAAATTTCAAGCTTCATAACTTCCTTACCATAGCTTTGATTTATGTGATTCTTGAATCCTCTTGATCTTGGGGTGATCAACTTAGTCCTAGGGGAGAGTGCTACGCATAGCTTGTACTATTTGATAAAAATATTTCTAACATGTGGAAGAATATAATAAGGGTAAGAACTATAATAACTATCCATATTTTAATCAAATAACCAAATAAACTTAAAGATTTTTCCCAAACGACCATTCCAATATATGTAAATAAAGAAATAACCATTGTGAGAGGTCATAAGGAACTAACTTGTGCATAATACACTAGAAAATACAACATTTAAGAGTTTCTTTTTAAAATTTTCTAACTCAACAATCATAATACAAGCCATCAAGTAATAATAAGGATAAATTTTGATCAAATCCAATAACCCAAAAGAGGATCAGGAACCAATAGGAAGTTATGTGAAATACTTGGATAATCTTAAATGAATCCCTTATGATTGTAGAGGGCTCCTAAAGACCTGTAGCCAAAGGATCCTAAAAAAAAGGGATAAAAGACCTAAAGGAAAGTCAAAGAATAGACTCCACAAGTTGAGCAAGAGGCTTAGTCCTTCAGCATTCATTAGGAAGCACCCACAACAGAATTTTCTACATAAGTTGAAGCTAAAGCACCACCAACCCAAGAGTAGGGACAATGCCTCATGCTATCAAGCGAGTGTCTCCAAGCTATGTAAGAGAAATTCATCATGTCCATAGTCATTGTGGAAATCAAATTTGGACCATTTTAGAGCAACTTCAAGCCTCTCCTCTTTGGCCAACCGTATCATGTAGTGGCAAATGATACTTAGGGGAAGTTTATCAATTTTGAAAAAATAAACAAGATGATGCCATGGTCAAAATTGAGGGAATCATAGTGCCCTATTTAGTGGAAGCAATCACAAAGGTGCTAAACCTACCAAATGTTAGAGCACGTATTACATAAATCTCTACAAGATTTGACATTGATGCAAAGAGTTTGTCGTTACAACGAACTTATAGAATAATAGACAAGAAATATAGTGGATTGTCTGCTAAAGAGAAGATATACTTTAAGATTGAGACTTACCATATTTTTTCCACCAAAAAAGTAAATAGGATTTCCATATATGCTACAAGAGTAAGTGCTATCCTTATGGGGAAATTCCAATTAAGCATAACTCATCTACTCTTTCTAGAAATCCAAAGAAAGTTTGAGAGAAAAAAAAAAGGTAGGGAAACTCACATTTTTATTTCATTGCCTCATAAGAAGACTATGCAAGAAAGCTAGAATTTTGGGCTATGCTAATGGTATATTATGAAAAGACCAAAATGCATCTTATGTTGAGATTCTAAAGCCAGTGTCTCCTAAGAAAGATCAACTGGAGAAGCTTGTAGGCATTGAGGGAGTTACAAGATCCACACCAGCTAGAAACATTCTAGCTATAGGACAAGAACAAGTATGATCTAGTGGATCAACACTAGCTAGTGATAAACTAGGATCAAGTGTTCCACTAGCATAACAAGATTACAAACCTTCTATGAGCCATTTATAGAAAATCATAGAAATCATTAGTTGGAGAACTAGGGAAGTCTCAAGCATGTACCAAATTAGAGATAATCCCATAAGGCTTGCAGTATCAATAGGACCTGCTAGTGATCAAATATCATTATAGGTAGGAGAAGATGAGGACTAGGCACAAAAAATATGAGGGAATGCTACATCCTTCTAGGTCATGCTAGAAAAAGGATAAGGAGCCATAGTTATGGTTATGCAATACTAGGATGCAACAGGAGCAGCTGAAGTTATTATTGATCATATGAAGGAATCCTTCAATGTTTCTATTTGTGCCTCTAGTAGATATGAATAGAACTAAAGATGTTAAAATGATAGCTAGAACCTCCATGGCCCCACAAGATCACAAAGACATTCTATACTACTTGTTGCAGATCAAGCAATTAATGCAAAACCTTTTTGATATTCTTAGCGATATCTCTATAGTGTAGTTTGAACTTATTTCAACAAATGACAAGCTAAGTAAATGAAACTAGAACTGAACATGTCGAGAATGAAGTGCAGTTGTTGCAAGCTGAATTAATAGCATTAAGAGTAGAGAAATATGACTCTACACAATATGTAGTGCCAAACTTACTAGACAAGTTCAAAACTAAATAAGTAGCCCAGGTGATAGCTAGAAACATTTAAGTAGAAATGGGGAAGGAGAAATCAACATGGAAACCTTCAATGGATAAAGCACAAACATATGCCCATGCCAAAGCCCTAACTACCTTAGAAGAAGAAAACAAGAATATTGCTATAGAGAACATAAGGTTGATTGATATTGAAAAAAAAAATGTCCTCGAAGAGAGCATCCATTAGCTTAGAGAGTAGTTCACGAGATCCAACTAGAACATGCAAAAATTTGAATGGGAAAATAGAACCCCATTAATGAAGGAAGTCCACATAATCCACTAGAAGTCAAATATTGAGATTAGCACATGGCAAAATAAGGCCAAGAAGCATGAAAGGCTCAAGGAAAATTTTAGAGACCAAGTGGATATGTATAAATAGATTACTAAGAGAGAAATCCAAATGGCTAAGACTAACATCAATAGCATCACAACAAAAACACCTAATTGGCAGCCAATCCTGTATGATCTTTTCCATGTCTACTAAGTCAAAATTAAGAATAATGACTTGGATATCAAAGATCTCACAAAATGCATGGGATTAACGAATCTCTGTTATGCTAATCTAACCATTCTCATAATAGGAAGACTTAGAAATGAGCTAGAGCAACAAGTGATCATAATGTATGTGATGTATGAGAAAGAGTTTGTGGATAGAAAAGATGCACAACAAAAATTGTACATTGCAAACTCCAAACTCCAAGTAGTCAAGGCTAGCTATTAATATTAAAAAGATGTAGCAACAAATATATCTTGTAGAATGATAGATCACTAGGAACTAAAAAAAGTAGCTAGAGCATTTGAGGAAGAATGATGATAGTTCATGGCATGGTATGTGAAGATGAATAATATGTTTCCATAGTTGCCTTACCAACGTGAAGCACCAAATCTAGCAAACATCACTAAATTGACTTAGATGGTACATGACCCTAGATTAGAAGAAGAAAAATTTGACCATTACTTAACCACTATCAATTCCAAAAGCTCGATGACAAAGGAATGACATCGAAGGAGAAGCGATCACCACTAAAGGCTACATCAAGCTTTGAAGTTTTGTTTTGTTGGTATGTGTGTCCATCATGTAATGTATGATAATTTTGTAAACATTACTCAAACCACAATGTGGAAGTCATAGTAGAGTTAATCCTGTAAACAAGTCATAGTATCTAAGTTTGTATAAAACCCCACAAATTTTATAAGGAACTATATCCTCCTTTTGTTTTAACTCGAGGATGAGTTTCTAGTTAGTTATGAGGGTATGATAATTAAGTCTCTAATGTGATATTGTATCTACAATATCATAGCCCTGCTTACTTCATTGTAGATATGATGTAGAGGATCCTGGTCTTCACTATAAATACCAATCTGTTGTTACATCAAATGAGCAACTTTGATCTAACACATAGGAAAATTCTTGCAATTTATTTTCATGATTTTATACTTAGCAATATCGTGAATGCTTATAGTGTTGTGTTAAGTAATTGTACAAAATCTATATTTGAGTGAATTGTTTTTGGGCATAGTTCATGATAGGAAATAAAGATCAAGATTGTTTTCCATCATTGTTGTTTCTACTTAGTTTACATTACTTTTACTTAGTTTATCTTTCTTAATTTAATTTCCACCTTTTTCATATGTTTAGTTTGATTAAGTTATTTACAATTCCTAAGTACTTTACTTTTTCAATGTTCTTTAGTAAGGTAGTATAAGTACAACTGGTTTCAAATGTATAGTGTAATCATTTGGTATAGTACAAGACTTTATTTGGTAAAACAAGAAATGAAATGGCAATTGCATCTTGTGGGTGGAAAAAGATCACTCATCCAAAATAATTTGAAGCATTGGAGATCCTTAGTCTCAATAAAATCATTGAGAAACAACTATGTAACATCCTTATTTAGTATCTATTAAATTCTATAAATAACTAATAGAAATGTTAAAATACCCCAAGGCTATGGATTTAAACTTGATTTACTAATTCAAAAGAAAGTCATAAAATAGATAAACATTATTAATTAGAAACATAATTATAGTAAAGTAATATAGCGCAAAAATATTTTATTATACATACATACATAATTAAATAAAATTTATATAGAAAAAATAGAAATTTTTGTAGCCCAAAAAATGTAGATGTCAAAAAATTTCACTAGTTACATCATAAAATAGTATGCAAAATAATGATCCCAATGACACTTTTTTCATCTTAATTAGACATTTAGAAATCAAGATATTCATGTTTGTAGTTTATCAAATTAAATATTAAAATTAAAAATTGTAATTACATAAAATATTAATATATAATAAATAATATTGATTTTTCTCAAACATATAACATGTGTTGTAATGAAAAATGATCTTTGCAATGTCATAGTCCAAGTGACGCAGACTACAACTTCATATCTATTATACTTTATTATTTATTCACAAAAATACTTACATGACTCAATTATCCAAAAAGTATATAAGGTTTCTATTTTATAAAAATACAAAATACACAAAAATTATTTTTCAATTTTAGAGGGTCCATCTTGTACAAACTTGTTCATCTTTCATCTCATGTATGTCTTACAGTGTTTCCATGACTATTATAGGCTTTCTACATGGAAATGTAGTTAGAACCCCTCAAATAACAAATGTTATTTTATTTTCCTCTTCATAGGGCATAAAGGTTTTGGGCCAAAAGTCTTAATATATGGGCTAGGTAAATGTTTGCAATTAAATTTTTAAAATGTTTCAAAGTCCATAAATGCCACCAATTTTTCAAGAATCCAAAGAATGTATATTTTATCATAGCATCTCCAAAGGCTAGCTCTTAGTTATCCTCATTTTCAAAAGAATATATAGATAGGTCTTGAAATAACCTTACTATGATCATCGAATTATCCTTGTGATCCTAAAAAGGTCACTCTTGGTTAGATCTTGGTAATAGCCTTACTACTAACATTCTCAACAACCGAGGCACACGTATCATCAAAAAGATAGGTATTAATCATGCCTTATTGCACACCACTGGACTTCATTGCTTAGTGCCATGGTCTTGACTAGTTTCCTAGTTTTGCATGAACTTAGGAATTAAAATCTAGGGTAGGAAATCCATCCAAAAACCCTTGTTCATGTGGGATGCATCCCACTAAAGAACACTCTACTACTATATGTAGATGGGGGTATCTAAAATATTTGCAACACCTACTATCAATTGAGCAAAAATAATTTCTATAAATATTATTATTTTATTCCAAAAATCCAAAATGGCCAAAAATCTAGAATAGCCCAATTCTCACAAAATCATGTCTATATTAAGAGTTGATCCAAATTAATCATAGAATATTTGAAAAGCAAGTTAGGCAAAGTTTCCATAATTTCAAAAATTTACCAAAAAGATACAAAATGGTCTTAAAAAGATTAAAATACTAATTTTCATATAAAAAAAAGTCCAATCTAGCAAAAATTTGGCAAAGTCTCAACATAATAATTAAAATTGTAGAAAAACTAATGAAAAACCAAAAAGTAGAATGAAAGTGTATAAAATCCACAATAAAAAAATATAGCCACATGAAAAGGAAAGTAAAATAAGTTTTTTTTATTGTGCTAGTAGGGCTTTCAAAATTTTCTTATTTTATTTCTTTCCTCTAAGATGCCCAAATCAACTTTTTAGTTCATTTTAAACTATCACATTAGAAACCCCTTTATGATCCAAAACAAGATGTATCGAAGGTCACAATCTATTTATAAGCAAACAATCACATGTAGTTTGACATTTGAGCTTGGTATGTGTTAGAAAACAAAAGAAATAGGGCTAAAATATGCTTAGAAATGAAAAAACAAGGCAAGACATGGTTTCTATTTAGAAAAATAGGAAAATAGGAAGACGATAGGAAAATCTGAGAGGCAGTTAAGAAAATGTAAATATGTTATATTATATATATATAACATTTAAATGATATGTATAAAACACATAACTTTCTTTCATGTGCTTTGCATAACCACCTTAACTTTTAATTTTGATTTTTATCTTTTTTTTTCTTAACTCCATTTTCATTTTCATAAGTTCATTATCTATTTTTCCTTTTTAGTTAATACCCTTCACATTTATGTATGTGTAATAGCCACATACAAACTCTAAATCAAATTTTTTTTGACCCTACCAAATCCTTATCAAGTGTTCTATCCAATTGTATGTTGAAATCACATCTGGGCATTACTCTTCATGGTCGCATAATTTCAATGTGAAAACTTTACAAAATTTTTATCAAACTAAAGATACGATATCTTGAAAACTGTAACTCTGATTCTAGTAAACCAAGAATCAAAACTAACATTTTTAAACATCCTGGACAAATTGGTAAGATCATATTTTAGGTAGGACATTGATGAGTGGCGAGGTACCCCTACACTCAACCATACGAAACGAGCGTAGCATGCGTGATCTGGTCAAACTCCGCAGACTAAATGCCTAAACGCCCCATGGAACACTTGGGGTTAATCGTTCGTTGTCTTCCCAGACTTACTTGTTGTTGTCACGGTGTATGGTTAAGTAAGTACGAGGTATATGATTTTTTTTGGTATTTTATGGTTTATCTCCTATNTACACATCCGTAGATGCTCGTAATCAAGTTGTACTTGTCCCATGTTCTAGGAGGAAAGGGTGAGAGACACTAATTGCGATGAGTATTCGATTCCTTGGCTAGCCGTACACGTTCGTCAACGCTCGTAACCAAGTCGTACTCATGCCGCGTTACTAGGAAAGCGATAAATAACATTAATTAAACCTATCCATGCACTGCAAGGTTTATCCACAAAGCTCATCTTTATTGCCGTACACAACTTGCGTTCAGGTACAAAGCTGCTCGAATAAAGAACCATTCACTTGGGGGACTCCTACTGTGGGAACATGGAAAATATTCTATCTCTGGGATGATCAATCTGCCAGAGCTTCGCTACTTTACGTCTAGGATATCAAATGAGGGGAGTGCTGCCTCTTATTTATAGATTTGGCGGTGGACTGCGATATCGCATGCTTGATATTGCAGGGAACGAAGCGATATTGCAGGGAACGACGCGATATCGCATACGCGATATCACAGGGGATGCGATATCGCGGCCTGTGCAATTCGCGTCTCATCATACCCCCATGACTGAATGAAAACTCGTCCTTGAGTTCCTTACAATAATATCAGGTAGGTATGAAATTATTGAGGGAAATGGAACTAATGGAATGACATGTGAACGGTTCATTATTACAAGACTTGACAAACTTGGTGTTCATGACAACAAGGGTGAACACCTTATTACAATGACATCGGGCCACATTTGGCAGCTGAGAGAAAAGAGGAGAGAGAAGAGAAGAGAAGAAGAGAGAAGAGTCTTGCTGCTGCCAACGCCTAGATTACTCCTTCCGTTGTCCATCCGTAAGCGCATCATCCATTCTACTCCTTGCATAGCCACTTCAGCGTTGCTCCATTCCAAGTGTTTGCTCTAGATCCAATCCATTGTTATATGATTGCCATCTGCACACACAACACAATCATATATTAGCAAGGGTAATTGAATCGTTAAGTAAATAATACCTTGCTTCGGTGTAAACTCATTGGCTAAGTTGTGGTATGGCTGATATGGATTTGGGAAGATGTAGGTGATGACTACTGAAGGTGTAGGGGTTAGGAAGAGAAACGAAAAAATTCGGGGCTTAGGAGAAAAATCAAAAAATGAGGCCCCGTATCCCCATGACTAATCGCGAACCTTCAGTAGCGTTAGAATGGAGAAAGAAAAAGAGTAAGAAAGATAGGTAAAAAGGGAAAACTATGGCATCAGTGAAGTGGATGTCAAGATGGAAATGAACAAGACTAAAATTAATTGCAAAATGTTAAGGGAAAGGAGTTAACTAATGTTCCAAATAGGAATGTCAATGGGTCCTCCCCAAAGCAGGCTCATACCCTTAATTCCTTGACAATCCCACATTCAAAGAGTCTGTAGGCTCTGGGAATGTCCTTTGGAACAAGAGTTAAAGTCTTAACTTAAAGAATTTACCAAAAAGAAAATAATGCATCAACCAAAATATATACACTAATGACACAACTGGCAATGAGGTGAACAATGGAGAGAAGGATGGAAAGAAGAGGATGGAATGGAATCCCAAGGATAAGGTGGTGTATAGCCCCTTGTGTGTTTTATGATTAATGTGACTTGGAAAATCTCATTCCAACTCCGGCTCAAACCAACCACTTCTAGTGACTTCACATCAATGCAGTTGGTTAACCATCTGCTTGGATAACAAGGATGCATCTTCGAAGAGCCACCACCATTCCAACGAAACAAAGGAGAGAACGGGAAGCGAGAAGGGCCTTAGTTAGAGGGAACACTTTGGTTCCATAACCAGTGCTTGCAGCCCAAATTTTATTTCATCTAAGGGGTGTGCTTTGAATCCTCACTTTTTTTTTGTTTTGTTTTGTGTTTTTATGCGTGGGGACCACACCATGCAAAGACTTCTTATTTTTATTGTCTCAGCTTTCGACAATTGGGTAACATCGGAACGGTAAGAAAATTCAAGAAGAAAACATCCAAACACCCAAGTGAATGATCAACATGAAAGCATCAAGTTCCCTTGAAGTCACACCCTTTGCAATCCTTGAGTCCTTCCTTAGTTTGAGAAATGCCCAGTCACCGATTCTTTAAAGTTCTTATTGGAAGGGAATTGTACATTTCCAAGCGAAGAGAAACCATAGACATTGATGGATGAATGGATGAAGTGATCTCATTGCCTGTCATATCAAAAGAACATACCTTAGTATCAACAATGTAACTTAAAGGTAAAAACCAAACATTAGCAATCAATGCAAAAACAATTCATCCCATCGATCTGAACACTTATTGGGTGACGAACTTACATGGTGGAGGACACACACACACACACACACACACACACACAAAATAGAAAAGTATAACGATGGTGTAAAACAAAAACATCAAAAGTTAAAGAAAGTTGTAAAACAAAAATTAGAAAAGTTAAAGAAATTTGTAAAACAAAAATTTATAAAAAAAAATGTTGTAAAAAAAAATGTGTAAAACAAAAATTGAAAAAGAACTGAGGGCCCCATATGGTTAGCGTAGGTGGCCATCTCCCCCATGATTGAGTTGTAAGGGAGAGATCCGAAATAGTGAGCATGGTTGACCGCTGGTAGAATTATGACTTGTACTGGCTAGTGCAGATTCACGAAAAGGTTTTGTTTGTTGTACATTAACTAATAACCTTTTATCCGGGCTGTCAGGCTTATATATCATCATGGCTCTAGAAGGGAAGGTAGCATGAATAATATAAGGTCCTTCCCACAACGTCTGAAACTTCATACGTTGGGGTACATGCGTGGGGTTCCAGTAAAGGACCTTATCTCCTGGTTGGTACTTAAACCTTCAGATCCTTAAGTCATGCCATTGTTTACTGTGTGCTTTGTGCAACTCATTTAACGATAGTGCAACCAATCGATTCTCGTCTAACACATTCAAAGTTGCTAGTCATTATTTTTGGGCTAGGTCAAGATCCAGGTGAAGTTTGCAAGCCATGGACAGTGTACGGAGCTCACTCTATATAGGTAGTTTTGGAAGTTTCCTGTACACTAGCTCATAGGGAGAATATCCTGTAGGGAGCTTCCAAGTGGAACGATACGCCCAAAGAGCGTCATTCAGTTTCGTGCTCCAGTCTTGCCTAACTTTGCTAATTGTTCATGTTAATATTCTGGTAATCTCCCTAGTAGTAACTTCAGCTTGACCATTAGCTTGGGGGTGGTAAGGTGTGGTCAGTTTATGCTCAAACCCTAAGTGTTGCATCAACTTTCTAAAGGTTGCACCTATAAAATATGTTCCATTATCAGAAATAAGTGCACGTGGTACACCAAACCTGTTAACGATTTGTTGCTGTACAAATTGGATAGCTGTAGATGATGTGTAATCTGTTACAGCGGCTGCTTCAGCCCATTTGGTTAAATAATCAATAGCAACGATTATATATGCTTTTCTGTTGGACATAGGTGTAATCAATCCCATGAAATCTATCCCCCAGATGTCAAAGGGTTCTAAAGGTTGAATCCATTGTTGCGGACCCTCCATCCTAGCAGTCATTCCCCCATCACATTGGCAGTGCTCACAGGATTGAGCAAAATGATGGGCATCCCAAAATAGTGTTGGCCAATAATATCCTGCAAGCAAGATTTTAGTGGCCGTTCGTCTCCCAGCATAATGACCCCCATATGGGCCCTCATGAGCATCCTGGAGAACTTTTAATTGATCTTGATTGGGTACACACCATCGAACTAGGCCATCAGGGTAGACTTTGTAGAGTTGTCCCCCGATTTCCATGAAGTATTTGATGTTGTGAAGAAACTATTGTTTCTTCCTAAAGTCTAATCTTTATGGTATTTGTTGTGAGGTGAGATAAGTGAGAATGCTGCTATACCAGTTTACTTCCATGGGTTGATTATTTATTACACCAGCAAAGAGGGTCTCATCAGGAAAATGTTCAGATACCGCATATTCGTCCTCTTTGTTGTCCTATCGCAATCGAGATAGGTGATCAGCAACTACGTTCTCGATGCCCTTGCAGTCTACAATAGTTAAATCGAACTCCTGAAGAATCACCAGCCAACGTATGATACGTGGGCTAACCGTTGGCTTATTCATAAGGAACCTAATCGCACTATGATCTGTGTGGATATATACCTTGTAACCCAATACATAGTGCCTAAACTTATCCAGTGCAAACACAACAGCCATTAATTCTTTTTCTGTAGTCGTGTAGTTAAGTTGTGCACCGGTGATACTTTTACTGGCACAATGGATGTAATAGGGTCATTTTTGTTCATCTAGTTGTGTCAGTACAGCTCCTAACGCATAATTGGATGCATCGGTCATGATATGGAATGGTCTGGACCAGTCAGGTGCCTGTAGAATGGGAGTTTCCACAAGCCTCTGTTTAAGAGCTTGGAATGCTTGTTCACATTCCTTGGTCCATTCGAATGGTGCATCTTTTTTTGTTAATTCTACCAACGGTTTGGCGACTTTTGAAAAGTTCGCAATAAACCTCCTGTAGTAGCCAGTGTGTCCAAGGAATGACCTCACGTCTTTAACGGTTTCTGGTTGTCGGGTGATTCCTTGGATGACTTTAATTTTTTCTGGGTCAACTTCGATTCCTGATTGTGAAATTTTGTGCCCCAACACGATGCCCTCTTGAACCATCAAATGGCTCTTTTGCCAGTTGAGCTTAAGGTTGGTTTCAACACATCGTTTCAATACTTGCTCTAACCGGTTGAGGGCTTGATCAAAGCTCGTTCCATAGGTGGAGAAGTCGTCCATGAAGACTTCTACTCCATTGCCTATTTGTTGTTGAAAAATACTTAGAACTAAGCGTTGGAACGTGGCAGGTGCATTACACAAGCCAAAAGGCATTTGTTTGTATGCGAACGTTCCCCAAGGACTGGTGAACGTTGTTTTGGCTTGGTCTTCTGGTGCAATGCGTATTTGGTTGTACCCGCTATATCCATCCAGAAAACTGTAATAGCGATGCCCTGCTATAGTGTCTAAGACTTGGTCCACAAATGGCAGTGGGAAGTGGTCTTTGAAGGTTGCCATATTTAACAGCCTAAAATCTATACATACCCTCCATTTACCTCCCTTTTTCGGTACGATGACAAGAGGGCTAACCCATTCGCTGTCAGCGATAGGGTAAATGAACCCGGCCTTGAGAAGTTGTTCTAGTTCTTCCTTAACAATTTGTTTTAGTTTCGGGTTCAATCACCTCTGGGGTTGTTTGCGAGGTTTCATAGAAGGGTCTGTATAAATCCTATGTTGGCATATCCGAGGATCTATTCCAGTTAGTTCAGGATACGACCAAGCAAAGGCGGCTGACCACTTGTTTATCACCCTTAGCAAACTTTCTTTTTGCGTGGGCACGAGCTTTGCGTTGATGATCACCGGTTTTCCATTTTTGAGGGTCACGTATTCCAGACCGGTGGGTAACGATTTTAACTCTAAGGGCTCTTGTTTAAACTCTTCAGGAATCTCCAACTTCCCCCAATTAATGTCTTCGGAGTTAAGGGCTGGAAGTTGGCAACGAACTTGCTCCAATATGTCTGCGCTTTCAAGGTAAGCACTAGTTATTCCCTCAGCTAGTTCCATGCACGTAGTTGGTTTACTATCTTTATCAGCCATCAGCCACTGGGCGTCTTCTTGTTGTGTGGCTGTTGCATATAGGCACTTTTGTACATTAATGTCCTGTGCACACTGATTGCATGCAGGCAATGTTAAACTTCGCACTGCCCATGATTTCTGCACGCAATGACACCCTGTGTCACTATATGCGATGCATGGAACTCTTTTCCTCTCAATTTTCCCAAACGTATTTGTCTTGGATATTTCCAGGAAAAGGTTATGAATTCCTAAGCATGCGTTGATTGTATTTAGCCATGCCCTTCCCATGATAATTGGGAAATCCCCTTTGTCATTGTTTATTTCGATCACTAGGAAATCAGCTGGATATGACCATCCACCGACAGGTGGTAACAATGTCTTCAACCTGCTCCAAAGGGACAGTGATGGATTGGTTAGCCAGCTCTAGGTGAATGTTGCTCTTCTTGAGTGGAGGCAGGTTCTAGGTTTTATAAAGTTTTTGTGAGATTAAGTTGACCCCAGAACTTGAGTTGAGAAGAGCCTTATGGGGTTCATTCCCAACGACTTGGAGGTAAACTAAGGGGACTCTCGGATCTGATAATTTCTTTGGAAGGTGGCCGACCTTGATCTAGTCAGTTACTATATGCGTTAACATAACTGTATGCATTGGATGTGATTTTGCTACTAGAGGAATTCTCGAGACCGTGTTAGGATGCCCAACTGCTTGTGAGGGTGAAGGCTTAGTTGGATTGTTGGTCCTACGGAAGGGTATTTTTGGTGAATAATTGTTAGAACCAACCAATATTGAAGGCTTGGGAGCCCTCATAGTGTTATGTTGTGGCAGTTGAGTGGGATTTACTTTGGGCTTTGTTGGAGCGGTTGGTGGTGCAGCCACAGGTGTAGGAGATGCGGATGGATTTGGAGGATATTGTGGGTATGGAGCGTTTCCCGAAGGAGGGGGAGTCCTAAAATATTCATGAACTTGGTAGTAACTTGGAGGTTTTATGTGACCCATAGAGTCACCTGGGAAAATGAGTTGCTGCACATAATAACTGTAAGGATTGGGTTACCAGTAAGGGTATTGATGTGCTGGCGATGTCATCCCCCATGACTGTGGGTATTGCCACTGCTGGTGTTGTCCAATGGACTGTGGA
Organism: Gnetum montanum; assembly: GCA_015680685.1. NCBI lineage: Eukaryota > Viridiplantae > Streptophyta > Gnetopsida > Gnetales > Gnetaceae > Gnetum > Gnetum montanum. Next base: position 594,313 of record MNCI01000394.1, on the reverse strand, counting down.
GGCGTTCCACTTGGATAATATGTCAAGGGTTGGTGGAACTGCCTTGGGTTACCTTGTGGGTAAGGTAACCTTCGGGGTGTTTGCCGTTGATTAAGTATTGGATTTAACGCATACACCCCAGACTCCTGCAGATGTGAGATAATTGGGCAACATCCCTTAGGATGGTCATAGTAGCA
>MNCI01000394.1:539897-592866 GCA_015680685.1 Gnetum montanum | reverse complement strand
CCTGATGCCTAACCTCTTCACCATTGTGAGGAGGAGGAACATCATTTTCTAAGAAACCCATTGTGAGGGGTTCCTCGTCTCCTATTTCACTAAGGACATGGGGGACCTTGCCCTTCAACAATGAGTGTTGGCTTTCCTGCCTTTCATCCCAAATACATTGGGTAGTGGTGGGATGATAATCCCTTATGTCAAAGTTATCCAGAATGTATTCCGCAAATAGTTCTTGCATGCCCATCTATGCTAAAGCACAGAAAAGCATGTTAGGGACTGATCGATTCAGGGGTAACATGATTTTACCTTGCAAATCTCTCCATCGCAGTTGCTCATCTTGATGGAGAATAAAAGTGAAGTCAGGTACATACTCATCAGGATGAGTATATGTCACCTTAGATTGTTTAGGACATGGCTGGTCTAGGTTATGCGTGTGATGCTGACTATCTTCTGTGTTATCCTTAGGTGAGTTAATTTTATGAGAAGAAGCCATTCTAATGGTGTGCTATTCACCGTTATATATGTTCTTGATTAACTAATTAACGCAAGGGTTTGTTAAGGCTCACAACGATGTGAAATATTTCCTAATGTTCTAATTGGCATAAAAAACACTTAATCCTCGGCAACGACACCAATGATGGGTGGCGAGGTACCCCTACACTCAACCATATGAAACGAGCGTAGCACGTGCGATCTGGTCGAACTCCGCAGACTAAATGCCTAAACGCCCCACGGAACACTTGGGGTTAATCATTCGTTGTCTTCCCAGACTTACTTGTTGTTGTCACGGTGTATGGTTAAGTCTGAGGTATATGATTTTTTTGGTATTTTACGGTTTATCTCCTATGCTAAACGGTGAAGGGTTGAGAAACTAAAACTAACTCTAACTACAACACTAAGTCCTAGCGTCAGCATCTGTTCCCGCTTGTCGTACACACCCTGAACTATGCAACTGTGGCTACCAAATGCTAATCGTTACTAAGATTACCATACGTAACGCACATGTTCGAAGCGGTTGTACTGAGGCACTTAACTAACCTAAGTGTGACAAGAAGCCGATTCCTTGACTAGCCGTACACATCCGTAGATGCTCATAATCAAGTCGTACTTGTCCCACATTCTAGGAGGAAAGGGTGAGAGAAACTAATCGCAATGAGTAGCCGATTCCTTGGCTAGCCGTACACGTTCTTCAATGCTCATAACCAAGTCGTACTCATGCTGCGTTACTAGGAAAGCGATAAATAACATTAATTAAACCTATCCATGCACTGCAAGGTTTATCCACAAAGCTCGTCTTTATTGCCGTACACAACTTGTGTTCAGGTACAAAGCTGCTCGAATAAAGAACCATTCACTTGGGGGACTCCTACTGTGGGCACATGGAAAATATTCTATCTCTGGGGTGATCAATCCACCAGAGCTTCGCTACTTTATGCCTAGGATGTCAAATGAGTGGAGTGCTACCTCTTATTTATAGATTTGGTGGTAGACCACGATATCGCAGGGAACGACGCGATATCGCGTCGGACGCGATATTGCGTATGCAATATCGCGGCCTATGCAATTCTCGTCTCATCAGACATCATCCTAAAGTACTTCCTTAACAAAACTAATTTATGTGATTTTTAATTATAATTAAAAATGATATTTGAATTCATGTTTAATGACAAAAAGTAACAAGGGATATGATTTGGATAGGGTTAGGGTTCAAAATTGCTCAATGAATAGAGTATTACATAATCACATATACATAATAAGAATAAAAGATGCATAACTAAATGAGCATAATAAAGAATAAATGTGCATAACTAAATTTTCATATTAAATATTGAATATGCATGCATAAACAATAAAATACACATAGCTAAATACTTGTAAACCCATGATCAATAATAATAATAAAAAACTTCCATGAGTAATAGGATTTTAAAATTTAATCATAAAATATTCNTTGTGTAAGCTCATTTATATGGTTAAGTGTAAGCCAAGGCACATGAGATTTGTTTATATTTTATATTTTATATTTTAAATATAAGTATGAGATAAAGATAATAAATTGAAAATTAACTATTTAACTATCTAATGAGCCTTAATATAACTAGCCTAACATAAGCATCTGGACCCACTTTCTGTTGGCATGTTGAACTCATCTTAATGCTATTGGGTTACCAAGTTTCTATCACTAGATGTACCAAATAACCACTACTAGGATTACCAAGCATTAAGTGGTATGTTCAAAGTGGTTGTACTTATGTTCTTGTTGTTAAATGCATTAATTAACTAAAGTCATGAATGTAGAGTGCATGAGTAATAAAGTGCATGGAAATGAACATTAATCTATTCTAAATGCTATAGGAAGTTTAAAGAATCTTGTCTTTATTGCCCTCACATCAAAGTGTCTAGGTACAATGATGCTCAAATAAGGATCCATACAATCCTTGAAGTCCTATAGTAGGCACTCATAAAATATTTTAATACTAGGCTTTGAAAATTACAAGAACTCAACTATGCTATTGACTTAATGTGCCATAAATGCAGTAGGTATGCACATTTATATAGGCATGACATGACACTACATTGATGCATTGAACATTATATTGACAAGGCTACGTCGATGCATGCTCATCAATGTAGCAAGTCAATTGCTTCATCATACCTCCACAACTAAGAAAAAACTCATCCTTAAGTGAAAAAAAGTAGGATTGAGCATTTTAAAAAATTGAGAATGTATGGGATTATCGACTGACTGACTCTAAATGACTAACTTTGAGTGTCAAATTGTACAAAATTTCAAAAATTACAAAAATGGGTGTCCTTGATAAAAAAATTAGACACCCTTTCAAAAAGAATGGTAGGAACTCTCTAGTTGCCAAGGACAAGGTGAAGATCAAATAATGCTAGGAGGTAGAGCCTCCTAGGATGCTAAAGGACCTTTGCTAGGCTTCAAAACTTGTGGTGGTGGTAGTGGCTAAGGTTGAGATTATCATGCTACCATTGTTGGTTTTGGTAGAAGACAAAAAGCTGCTAGTAATGCTTTGATCTTTTCCTCCTTACTCTTTTGGTCATATGTAGTCCATGTGGTTTTACCAATGTAAGCTGGCATAGAAACATTCCATGGACAGGGAATTACTAGAAATAATTCCTTGACATTGACCAATCATGCTATAAATTATTTTTGTTCAACATTGAATGTCTTTACTAGGTTATGCAGCTCATGGTAGTCATTCATTCATTTGGCTAGGTTCTTAGAAATCAATTGTTGATCTATGAATCAACTCTTGAGAACTTCAAGCTCTACGTTGGCTATCTCTAAGTTTTGCTTGGTCTCTTGATGATGCATGAACTTAACCTCATAATGAAGGTACAAGTTGGCCACTTGCTTGTTAAGCTTCATTCTTAGCCTCCCTACTGTTAGCATCACCAAGTTTGTAAATTGGAGGTTGGCAAGCTCCATGTACTTTGTCATATCCTCTATCCACAAGTATTTTAGATGGATTTCCACTTTGTTATAGGCATTCAAGCTATCAAATATTGACTACCATATATCACCTTTTAATGATAGTTTCTAGAAGGCCTCGTTCATCTTCACTTTATCTAGTTGAATTTCTTTTTTATTAACTTCCTTAAGGAGACCCTACTTGGTCCTTGTAGTGGTTCTTAACATGTTCAAACTTTTGGGCCTTATTTTTCTAGGCAACTACCTCGATGGCTATCTTTTGATGAAGCACTATTTTTGGTTTCCAACTTCTTCATATCCAAGTTCACCTTAGCGAGTTGTTCCTACTATTATCCATAAATTTGACCATTTTGCTTTTTTTCTCCTTGACATTTCATAGGTGATGTATTTCTTTCATGAGGATCAAGTTCATTATCTCCTCTATAGATGATGAGAATCATGAGGTCACCCCATAGCATCGTTGGATCCATTTCTTCTTTGCATCTAGGATCACTTGAGTTCAGATCTCTTTCAACATTGCCTCTTTGTCAGGCAAGCCAAGGACCTTCATGATGGCTTCAACTGAGTAGGAGACATTGATGTCTCTAATTTTTATAGTGGTGTCTTCATGCCAATTATTTTAAAATAGGTAGGTTTCTCCCATGTATCACTCTCCACTAGAAGAGAGAATGGACCACATCAGAGACCTATGCATTTGTGTGTGGACTTCCTCTAGTGCAAAGTTCAAGAAGGAACTAAAGTTAAGTTCTTGAAGAACCAAACTTTGGACATCCTTTAAATGAATTTGTTCTAGGAAAGCCTTAGTTAGTGTAAACTCTAGATTAGGCCTCAGCCTTGGTACCACATCCTACCGTAATTTGCTAGTCTTTGCAGTGGGTATATGGTGAAAATATTCCACTTAAGCTCCTCCTAAAAAGGTCCTGTTGCATGGGTTTTGACCTCTTGTTCTTGGGGCTGTTGTGGCTATTGGTCCCTTCCTCCTCTCAGCCACTTTTCCCTAGGTTGGTATGGTCCTTCTTCGTGTAGTCCCCTCTTTGGTGCCATTTGTGATCACAAACACAACCAAGGATTAATTTTTAATGTGTAACTTTTAATGATCTTGATACCTTTCTTCTTTTGAGTAAGTTACATTGGTCATTTGTGATCATGGTATATTGATTATTTTATTCATTTAGTTTCCTAACTTTGTTTTCAAGGTTTAACTTAGTGTGGATCAGTGAGTTTAATATTATTTTATTTGTTAAATATTTGGAAGTTAGAAAAATTGTGAAAAATTTTCCATCATAAACAATGGTTTTGTGGCTCCCATGGCATAAAGCTCACCTTTGGTAGCTTGAGGGTTGAAGAATAAGCTGAATTGGACAAGAGGTTTGCAAGTTATAGTGCTTGGAAGGTGCTTTCAACTTAGAAAAATGTAGAAACTCCCCTAGCATTATGATGAAAATGTTCAAAAATGGCTAAGTGTGGATGCACATTTATAGACTTTTTGTGTTGCATTGATGGGGATGTGTTGATGTAGCCTATTGAAGCAAATTTTTACATTTAAAAACTAAGTATTGGAGAAGAGTTTGGCAATGAAATTAGAGTCTAATGGAAGTTAAAAAACCTAGAATAAGGACAAATTATTGAAGAGGGCTTGAAATTGAGTTGGGAAAGGGGATTTTTAGGATGGTTATTGCCAAGGAGTGCAAAAATGGATGTTTTGACATGGAAGATAATAATTTTAAAGGAAAAATAACTAGGGGATAGGAAGTCTAACCATCTAAACTAAGGAGTATGCAAGTGGATCCTTCCCATAGCAAAATCATGCCCTTAATGACCTTGCATGGCCTCATACCTAGGAGTCTGCAAGCACCAAGGATGATTAATGATCATGGATTGTTAAAAATTAAATCACACAAGAAATCACCAAATAATTAAGACATACCAAAATAGACACATTGATCAATCATGATAAGAGGCAGTGAGGTGGTAGATTGACAAAATTGATGATGAGAGAGACAATATGGAATGGAGTTCCTCATCTTGATCAAATGAAGTTCTTTGTGGGTTTTGTGATTAATGTGACCCAATATTCTTCCATTCTTAGTGAGAATCAATTCCATTCCTATCTAGTGACTTTGCATTAGCACATTGAAACTATTCAACCCTATAGAGCTCATGAAGACTCCTAAAGATCACCCACCATTCTAGATAGATAAGAAAAGAGAAGTAGAAAGTTAAGAGGGTCTTAGTTAGAGGGATATCTTCAGGCATGGTGATGAGTCATAGTTCTATTGGATGTGTCGATGAGGCCTCATTGACACATTGTATCATGTGTCGACGAGGCCCCGTCAATGTAGTGTCTGTATTTGGCTATAAATACATGTCCACTAGCTGCATTTATGGAAATAGAGATTTTTTAGTAGCGAAGCTCTTATAGTTTATTTATTTGAGACTTAGAATTTTCCTCCCAATTGCCTACATCAGGAGTCATTGAGTGTATGGATCTTTATTTGAGCATTGGTGTACCTTAGCACGATAGTGTGTGTGGTAATAAAGATAAGATTTTTGATAAACCTTGTAGCATTTTAGATAGATTAAATATTTTATTTATGTATTTAATGTTTTCAATTATTTATTAAATGTTTTCAATTATTTGTCAAATATTTTCCAGTAATTAAGTTAATGAAGCCATTAAGAAAGATAGATTAAACACATAAGTACAACCACTTCAAGCATAACATGTATTCACTTAGTAATCCTAGCAGTGTTATTGCTTGGTACACCCAGTAGCATAATGCTTGGTAACCCAGTAGTGAATTCATGGGTTCAAGATGTGTATGGAAAGTGGGACCAGATGCTTATGTAAGGGCTAGTTAGACATTAGTTAATTAGTTAAATTAAATTAGTCAATCCAATTATTCTATCTCCTTTTAAAATACCAAAACCATAAAATATAAAATGATAGAAATAAAATACCTCAATTACACTTAACCATACTAGTGTACATCACAAGTGTAATTGGGAAGACAACAATTGACCTTAAGGTAAGATTCACTTCCTAGAAGACTAGTGCACTAGAAACTACAAAGTTCATGGAATTTGATTAGATTTCATGTGAATGCTTGTGATTCATATGGTTGGGTATAGGGGTACCTCATCGCTCATCATTAGTGCCATTACTGGGGACTTTGTTTGTTGAAATGTGTGCTATTTAGGTTTAAGTGAATACCATTAATATCATTGTACAAACCTCAAGGTCAATATCATTCCTACTATACATCAAATTATAAAAGCACATTAATAATTTTATTTTGTTTTGCAAAATGTCTCCTTCTTCTCATAAGCACAAAGATGGCAAACTGCTAGTCCCACAGGAGTGCAAAGTGATATATACTTATCTAGATGAGTATGTACCAGACTTCACCTTCATCCTACATCAAGATGAATAGCTATGATGGTGTGCTATGAAGGGAAAAATTGTCTTGCCCTTTGATTGATTTGTTCCTAAGATGATATTTCAAATCCTTAAGAAGTTGGAAATTGTAGATCTTCATGAAGAATACATTATGAATGGTTATGACACTCAGAACTACTATCCCACTGAAACATAACATAAGTGAGATCGACGTCAAGAGAAGCTCCATGAGGCTACAAAGAGGAAACATTTCACTAATCCCTTATTCCTACTAGATCAAGATGACAATGAGGGTCCTCCCTTTGAAGGTTCTCAACATGAAGATTCTCCATCCCCTGTTATTGGTGATGAGGGTGAAAACCTAAACCTGTGATCCACTATTCATAAAATAGGTTCAGAAAAAAGTGATAGCCAAGGTAAGGACTTGGGAAAGCATCGCAATAACAAGGGATCTAAGGATGATGAGCATAATAAGTGAAAAAGTGATGGAGAACACTGTGGTGGTGGTGGCAGTCCACCTTCCTCTTCATCTTCTTCATCTGATTTTGAACATTCCTCTTCATTTGTGGATTCTCATAGAAGCCACTATCAAAATAATCATGATCAAGGTGATCAATGAGATAACAATGACTATGAAGGCCACCAAGACTGAAGGGGTGGCCAAAACCATCATTGGCATCATCAACACAATGATGATGATGAACCTTTGTTGGTGACTTGGAGTATGCTCAACATTGTGAAGGCAGTTATAATTCCAACTAGGCATATGAAAGATAGCTGGATCAAGCGCTTAGACATGAATAATATGCTAAGATTTGAGGTGGGATACAACTCTAATCCACAGACACATATATAAGCTTTCCATGATTCTTGTGCCTTATAGAACATAGAAAATGAATGGTAGAAACTCAAGATTTTCCCCAAGACACTCATTAAAAAAGCTAAAAGCTAGTATTGGTCCTTGGAACTAGAATCCATTCACCAATGGAGTACTATGTTAGACCTATTTAATGATAAATATTAGATGTACTCCAGAGTGTTTAATTGAGAAGGCAATTCCAAGGTTGAAAATAGGAAACACATGAACCCTTGGGTGCCAACATGGGTAAATACTATTTTCTCTTACACTGATGCCTTGGCCATGGTTATTCTCAAAGGGAGCAACTTTGCCACATCAAAGATGGGCTCAAAGCAGAAACTAGAAGAACCCCTCAGGTGTATGCTAAAATGAGAGTTCATCAAATCTAAAGTTTAATTAAGTAGGTATTAAAATAAGAAGGTGAGTTACGAAAAAGGGAAAGTGCAGAAGAGTATAATAGGGACCCTTCCATTAGGAAATGAAAGGTTTAATTTTGTGACAAGGAGAAGTCACCACTCAATGAAGTGGTGAATAGGAAAACCTTGCCCATCCAAAATTCTATTTATGATATTTTGGCAAAGGTTGATAAATTATGAGACTCTTTGGATGAAAAATTTCAAATTGCTATGAAGATCGGTAAAGAATCCAAAGAGAAAAATAGTGATCATAGCCACAAGAGCTGAAAAGAAGCTGAACGTGCCTACTAAAGAGGTAAGGGCAAAGCTATAGCCATAGAGGAAGTAGTGGAAATTGACTTTGATGATGAAACTAATTATGAAATTTGTTAATAAAAACATCTAAAGGGTTGTTACCCTATAGTGTCACACTTACAAGAGTCTGGGGTGTATGCATTAAATCCTTCACAAGCACATAGGCAAGAACCTAGACAATTGCCTTATCCTCAAGGCAATCCAAGGTAGTTCCACTAATAACAACAAGCTTACTATCCAAGTGGAGCTCCTATGCAACCTTATGAACAATATCAACAATGGTACCAACCACAATCATGGGGAATTCCACTACCAAGGTATCAGTACCCTTATAGGCAACCAGATCCATATGGGTACTATGTTTAGCAACCCATCTCCCCAAAAAGTTCTGCAAGTCATACCTCATTTCAGCATCACTATTATCCTCTGGAGTATCACCAAATACATTTAGCATCTGCTCAAGAGGAGAACCCATATCTATACCATCCTCCACATTTGTCTACACACACAACTCCATCTTCAACCTAGCTACCTCCTACTCCATCCATGCAGGGTGAGATTCCTGCACAGTCACAACAACAAAATGCTATGAGGACTATACATTCACAACTGACCTTCTAGCCAAGTGGTTTAGACAATCGATCTAGAAAAAGATCCTTCTTTTGACCTAGTAGTCCTCTCCAACCCTCACAACTTAGTGCAGCTAATCGTCCTGCATCTCCAATACCCTCATCTTCTACATCAAATACCTTTGAGTATCCTTCAAACCAAGTGCCACCTTGGATTTGCACTATAATGCTAACTCATGCTATTTTTGACTAGATCAAGGCTGAAAATCTTCCCATGAAAAGATCTAACCTAAGAAGTCCACTCATTTACATATAGATCGCTAGACATGATCCATGTAAGGCTCTTCTTAACTCTGGTTCCAGAGTTAATCTCATCTCCCATGACATGTACAAGGCTTGGAACTTACCACCTCTCAAGAAGAGTAACATCCATCTAAAATTTGTAGATCAGTCAATTATTGTCCCTCTGGGGTTAGTAAAGGACATTGTGAGCATAGTTTTTGGGTGGTTCTATCCTACTGATTTTCTAGTGATCAAGGTTGAAAAATACAAAAGTGAATTCCCCATCATTATGGGAAGAGCTTGGTCAAGTACGGTTGACACACATATGGGCATAGGGGATCTCTGTTTGGAAATATCCAAAGAAAATGAATTTGGCAAGATAGAGAAGAAGTGTATTCTATGCATCACGTATAGTGATAACGGGTGCAATTGCATGCAAATGATATGGTCCATCAAAAGTACATACATTAAAGCATGCAATTAGTGTGCACAAGAAATTAATATTTAGAGGTGTTTGTATGTAGCAGCTACAAAACAAGAGGGCACCCAATGGTTGATAGCTGACTCAGATAACAACACATTATGCATAGAATCAACTGAGAGCCTAACATGTGCTTATGTTGAAGGCATGAGAAAAATTGAACAAGTTCATTTCCAACTCTCTAATGAAGATGATGATACCTGTTGGGGAGAGTTGAAAATCCTTGATAACTTCAAGCAGGAGCCCCTAGAGATAAAAAATTTACCAGTTGGCATGGAATATGCATATTTAAAAAATGGTAAAGTGGGCATAATTAATGCCAAACTTACTCCTAAACAAAAAGAAAAGCTGTTAAAGGTAGTTAACAAATGGCCAATAGCCTTTGCCTGGTTATATCTTGAGCTAATAGGAATTGATCCAAGGATATGCCAACATCGCATTTACACTAACTCGGCCATGAAGACTAGAAGGCAATTGTAGAGATGGTTGAATCCCAAATTGAAGCAGATCATCAAAGAGGAAATTGAACAACTCCTCAAGGTAGGGTTCATCTATCCCATCACAAATAGTGAGTGGGTTAGCCCACTCATAATTGTGCTGAAGAAAGGTGCCAAATTGTGGGTCTGCATTGACTTTAGGTTATTGAATATGGAAACATTTAAAGATCATTTTCCATTGCCATTTGTGGATCAAGTGTTGACCACCATATTTGGGCATTGTTATTATAACTTCTTGGATGGTTATAGTGGCTATAACCAAATCCAAATTATGCTAGAAGATTAGGCCAAGACAACATTCACGAGTCCCTGGGGCACTTTTTCATATTGTAAGATGCTGTTCAATTTGTGTAATGCCCCTACAACATTTCAATGCTTGGTCCTTAGTATTTTCCAACAATAGATCAGTAGTGGTGCGGAAGTCTTGATGGATGACTTTTCCACCTATGGAATTATGTTTGAGCAAACCTTGGACCACCTTAAGCAAGTATTGAAGAGATGTGTTGAAACAAACTTGTGGTTCAACTAGCAAAGAGCCATCTCATGGTCCAAGAAGGCATTGTGCTAGGGCACTAAATTTTGGAAAAAGGGATTGAGGTAGATCCATAAAAGATAAGGGTCATCCAAGGAATAAAATGCCAACCAAAGACCATATAAGATGTTTGGTCATTCCTTGGACATATTGGCTACTACCAGCAATTCATAGAGAATTTCTCTAAGATCACAAAATTGTTGGTAGAACTTACAAAGAAAGATGCACCTTTCATCTAAAATAAGGAATGTGAACATGCATTCTAATAGTTAAAAGAGAAATTCTTAGAAATGCCAATCCTATGAGCACTAGATTAGTCTAAACCCTTACACATTATGACAGATTCATCTAACTATGCCTTGGGAGCAGTGGTCACGTAGATGAATGATAGAAAACATCCATACTACATCCACTGCTCAAGCCAAAGCATTGTGGGCGCATAGTTAAATTACACCACCACAAAAAAAGAACTAATGGTTGTGGTGTATGCTCTAGAAAAGTTCAGGCACTATGTGCTTGGCTACAAAGTATTTGTGCACATGCACCACAGTGTAATCCACTTCCTCATGAATAAGCCAACGATGAACCCTCATGTCATATAGTGGCTTGTGATCTTGTAGGAATTCGATCTCACAATGGTAGATCAAAAAAGAACTAAGAATGTGGTCATTAACCACCTCTCTCACTTTAGATGGGATAATAAAGAGGAGGAGAGCCTACTTTTTGATCAGTTTCTAGACGAACTCCTCTTTATAGGAGTAATAAATGAACAAATGCTTGTAGAAATGACATGGTATCATGGCATCCTCACTTACTTCTCACTTAGGAGATGCCACAAGATGTTGACTTTAGAAAGAAGCAACAATTCCTTCATCCGGTCAAATACTTTATGGAAATCAATGAACACCTCTACAAAGTGTGTGCAGATGGCTTGATTCGTTGGTGTGCCCTTGACAAAGATCAATTGCATGTTCTCCAGGATGCTCACAAAGGATCTTATGGAGGCCACTACATAGGGAGATGCATGGCCATAAAAATCTTGATGGTAGGATACTATTGGCCTACAATCTTCAGGGATGCCCACCAGTTTATCAAATCTTATGAACATTGTCAATGAGATAGGGGGATGATCGCTTGCATGGAATGTCCTCAATAGTAGATTGAACCACTGGAACCTTTTGACATATCGGGTGTTGATTTCATGGGACCCATCACATCCATGTCCGATGGAAAGGCATATATTATCATAAAAGTTGACTACTACACAAAATGGGTAGAAGCAATAGTCATTATTGATTGTACATCATCCATTACTACTAGATTCATACAAAAAAATATTGTGAATAGGTTTTGGATGCCACGTTCACTAATTTTTGATAATAAAAATCATTTCATAAGGGGTTGAACATAAATTAACAACACGCTACCATCCCCAAGCCAATGGTCAAGTAGAGGTAACTAATCGAAAGATCACAAAAACACTAATGTGGACCATTAGCAAATATAGGAAAGATTGGAGTGCAAAACTTAACGATGCTCTTTGGGCTTATTGTTTAACATGGAAACTTCCTATTGACTATTCTCCCTATGAGTTGGTATATGAAAAAATTCCAATGCTCCCGATTCAATCTGAGCTTTGTACACTATCAATAGCCTATGATCTAAATCTTGACCTAGGTCTAGCATAGAAAGAAAGATTGATCAACCTAAATGTTCTAGATGAAAATTGATTAGTGGCCCTATCCTTGAATGAGGTGCACAAGCCATTTAGAAAGAAACATCATGACCTAAGAATACAAAAGGTAAAACTTCAAGTAGGAGATAAGGTTCTCTATTGGAACCTCACACATGTACCTTAGAAGGAAAAATTTCAAACATTGTGGGAGGAACCTTATATAATTGATCAAACCTTTCCCTCTAGGGCCATGATAATTTACAAACATGAAAGCCTAAACAAAAAGTAGTTGGTCAACATCCAACAAGTAAAACCTTTCCTTGAACCAAGACAGTCTAGTGCAACTACCACCTCGACGAATGGACAACCACGTTCCATTTTTTGGATTTTCTCCTTTCAACTCAATCATGGGGGAGATGGCCATTTGTGCTAATAATCCATATGTATTCTTAGTTTTTCTACTCTTTTGTTTTTCATATTTTTGATTTTACAAGTTATTTATTTTTCAAATTTTACACCATTGTTAGTACCTTTGAGTCTTTCTTGATATTTTACACTTTATTATATATTTTACTTTGTTTGGTTTTGTTTTTTTCAAATGTGATATCTTCTTATTTTTTCTAATAAAATTTTTATTTCCATAGGATACAGTTCTATTGTTGCTATTTACTAATGATGGTTTGTGCTTAATTTTGTGATTGTCGATGTTTAGTTTCTATTTTTGAATTCTGATGTCTGATGAATTTGACATGGTTTAATTTTCATGGAACAGGCAGTGAGTCACATCATCTACCCATCTAGTGAACTCTATGGTTTGTCTTATTCTATAAATTTGAGGTCCCTTCCATTAAATAAACTTGGTAGTTCTAGAATTAGGAAGGATTCAAAGGTTTGTAAAGGGTGTGACTTCAAGGGGACTCAATACTCGTTGTACTCATCTACTTTCTTGAGTGTTTTTCATGGACTTCTTATCATTTTATTTCAACCACTGATAGGAAGTCAAATAAAGTATTTGCATGGTGTGGTTTTCATAAAAAAAAAAACAAAACAAAAAACAATGGGAATTCAAAGCACACCCCTTAGACATAATAAGCGAATAAGTCCTTGCATGGTGTGGTTCCTATAAAAAATGATGGAAATTCAAAGCACACCCCTCGAACAAATAAATAGGCTACAAGCATTGGTTATGGAACTAGAAAGACATGCACCTATGCCTGAAGGTCCCCTCTAACTAAGGCCCTCTCTCACTTCCTACTTCTCTCTTTTCTTCTCCTTATGGAATGATGGTTGTCTTGTGGAAGCACTCTCATGTCTTGTGTGGGTGGATCAGTCTTAGGATGGTGATGCAAAGTTATTGAAAGTGGATGGTTTTGGTCTGGACTAAGGATGGATCTTCTCAGGTCATTTTAAACACAAATTCCACAAGGGACTTATTATGACCTTAATTTGGAATTCCATTCCACCTTCTCTGTCATCCATCCATGTTGCCATAACTTAGCTCACTACTAGATTCGATGTTATGCTCTATGTATTGCTGTGATGTGTTTTAATTCTTAAGTAGATTCTTTTTGGTTGGTCCTTAACTTTTCATGATCATTAATCGACTGTGGTACCCATAGACTTCTTAGTTGAGGTTATGAAAGGGCAACAAGGACATGAGCTTGCTATGGGAAGGACCTACTTGCATAGCTTTTGTCTTGATTAGTTAAGGTTCCTTACCTTTGACATTGTCACAATTCTATCTTTCGCGTATTCCATTATGTATTCTTCTCAGTGCTCCTTAACCTTTTATTTCATTCATCCCCCAAATCATTTTTCTCCATTTTCCAAATCTATAAACTTCAACATCCTCTTCTCATGTTTTCATACTGTTCTTGGCCTTTTGAGCTTTCATATGACCCTAATTTCAGTCAAAAATTCTTTGTATTTTGCAAGTTTGACCAAAGTCAACAGTCATCTATGGTGGTCAACAACTGCATCGATGAGGCCTAATTGACACAACTGACCATGTTGATGAGGCCTCATTGATGCAGTGCATAAATCCTATATATATCACCATGTAGTTAGGAATTTTTGACATTTACTCATAACACACGAGGAGTTTTTTTGCAATTTTTTTAGAGCCCAAAAGCTTCTAGAGCCCATAACTTCCCAACTATTTTTCCAATTCACTCCATTCTTTGATGTTGCACTTATCAAAGGTAAGATCTTTATCATGGGGATCACAAACCTTAAGGTTTCCAATGAAGACATGATGAAATTTTTTGGAAAATTTTCTAACTCCCCCAAAGGGTTAATAACCTTAACAATATACAAACATGAATTTTTTTGAAAGTTAACCCTTTTAACAAACTTTGGTATGGTTTATTAATAGTAACACATAAATAAAATAATAATTGGAATGATTAAATTAGCCATAATCATAATTTAGCCAAGTGTAACTATCCTTAAGAGATAAAGGTATCCCAATTACTTTCAGTTACACAACGATTGCTAACCCATGGTATCATTATGATTATAGATGACACTAAAACTAAAATTCCTGTAGGAAGGATAAGCCTCTCAACCAAGGGAGAAGTGACCCAGGGCTGGAAGGGGCCAACAAGAACAAGTTCAAGAACCACTAGAGGCAATCCATGCAATGGGACCTCTTCATGAGGAGCCCGAATTGGAATCTATTTGATAAATTCTAGAAGAAGAAGTGCCCACAGTATAATCACAGTAAGGAGAAGTGCTTGGACCCATGCCAAGGCTTGAAGTCACTTTGACTCAAGCCTTTCTTGACATCATCAGGTCCTAAGAGATTCAACAATCAATTTTTCAAGAAATGAACTTTGAGCCATTCCTAGATAAAGCTCTAGTAGAGGTTAAAACATAATTGCAAACCTCTCCCATGTGGCCAATCATCATATCTAGTGAAGAATGGTACATGGGAGAGACATACCTCTTCTGGAACAATCAAAGGCTAGGGTCCATAGTCAAGACCAAGGATATCCAAGTATCCTACTTGGCTGAAGCTATCACACAGGCACTGGGGTTGCTTAACACTGGGACATAGTTAACAAAAATATTAATGAAAGGTGATCCTAAGGACAAGAAGGAGTGGACTCAGTGGTGCTACAAGGCTGATCGTAAGGAGTACAACATGCTCACATTGGTGGAGAAAATGTATTTCAAAATTGTGGCCTATCACCTTAATCCAATAGTGAGGCCAAGTAAGGTGACTACTTTCTCCGCCCAAGCATGCACCGCTTTAAGTGGAAAATTTCCCATCAACCTTCCATAACTTATCTATTTGGAGATTAAAAATCACTTCAAGGAAAATGAACGTGGAAAGAAACCCTTCCCTTTCGATGCCTCATTAGAATACTCTACAAAAGGGTAGGTATCGTTCGCTACTCCAATGATACAATTAGCCATGCTCCTTTGGCCTCATAGTACAAAATCATGAAAGACAAGATGCCAATGATGACTTAAGAAGAAGAGCAACCACCACCACCATCCACTAAAGAAATAATGCCAAAGGCCTATGTAGCCATTGATCACTTGTAAAAAATCTGAGAATAGCTCTTGAGTAAGCAAGAGCAATGTACAGGAACAAGTGATGTAGATCCATCTATATACTGACCAACAATGAGTCACCTAAATGAGATGGCTTGAACAATCAACTAGATGGAGAGGGGTGGACTAATTTTCTCTAGCCAATGAATGTCGTTGCTTGCGAGGTTAGATCCCAATGCTTGTGAGGTTAGATCCCAATGTCATTATCTCAACACCATTTATTCCCAGAAATCATTGGGAATGCCACCACTTTCTCAGTGCATTTGGAGGAAGGTGAAGGGGAAACTATCCTAGTAATGTAGCATCAAGGGTAGGAAACAGTGGTTGAAGTTGCTGCTAACCATGTTGTTGAAGCATTAAATGCACCCATAGAATCTATACTAGACGTATCTACACTTTGAGATGTGCAGATGTTTGCAGGAATGATCAGTAGGAAGTTGAAAGTAGCCTAGCATGACGAATTGCTGGATCGACTAGTGGGGATTGGGCAATTGATTTTGGACATATTTGATTTTTTAGAAAACATCATTACAACCCAGTTAGAGTTGCTAGATGCAAGGGGGAAGTGCATCATTTTAGAGGGGCAATTCAAAACAACTCAAGAACAAAATCAACACTTGGTTGCGAAGGTTACTAAACATTACTGATCCTGTAATTCTTAGCCCAATAGTAATAAGAGATAAAGCTTTTCTATAGCTTCAAGAATGATTTAAGAAGGTTGAGGAGGAGGCAATTACGACCATCTTTAACTAGTCCATAGCAAAAGCAAAGATGTACTTAATTCAGAAGGACTTGGCTCAGATGCACTAGGAGAATGAGACTTTGACCACACAAAATCATTGCCTACACAATGTTGATGTCCAAAAGGAACAAATACAAGAATTTATTCATAAATAGTATGAGTAGCTTGCCAAGGTGAACACTAAGTTGAGGAGATTGGCCATAGAGAAACAAAAACTATCAATGGAGGAAGTTCATGCCCTGCACTCGAAGTTTGCCATTGAGATCACTGCCTAGAAGAATGAGGCTCTCAAGTTCGAAAAAGTGAAGGATTACTATAGAGACTAGGTTTTTCTATAGAAGGAAGTCAATGAGAAACACATCCAAATGGCAAAGATGAAAATAAATGAAGCCCTCTAGCAACTCCAACAAGGAAGAGAGTTTTGGCAGCCCATCATTAATGGGATTGATACCTACAATAAAGTGGATATCTACCTAAAGTAGTTGCAAATCCAAGAAATGATAGAGTAAATGGAGCTAGCCAATATCTGTTACACAAACTTGGCAATGCTAACTATTAAACGACCATGATCAGAGTTGGAAAAACAAGTGGCTAGCTCATATTTATTATACGAGGTAGAGTTCAAGCACCACAAAGACACCAAGTAGAAGTTTGAGATTACAAAGACTTAACTCAAAGTTCTTAGCATAAGATTCACAAACCAATGATCAACTACTAAGAACCTAGACAAAAATATTCATGATTAATAGGAGTTGAAGGACATAGTCAGAGTATTCGACATTGAATACAAATAGTTCACTGCCTAGTTCATCAACGCTAAGGAGTTGTTTCCAACAATCCCATGTCCCTAGGATGTGCCCATTCTGACCCACATTGTCAATGTTGCGTGGATAGTGCACAATCCTAGAAGTAAGGAGGATAAAATAAAAGCTCTATTGGATGCTTTCCACCTCCTTCCAGAAGTTGTAGTAGTAGCAGGATAACCGTAGCTACCTTGACCATTGCCTGTGCGTGAATTCGGTGAAGGTTCCTCGAAAATTCAAGAGCCATTACCACTTGGGACTATCTGATCTTCTCCATAAAAATTCATGCCATCAAGGAACGTGCTATCCAATTGTAAAGAGTTATGTCATGGTGTTCAATTTTTTTTCCTGAACACCATCATTTTTTGTAATGTGTTGATTTGTACACCCAGGCATTCCATTTTTTGTCAAGTCAATTGGTCTATTTTGTTTGAGAAAATGTCAGTCAATAATCCCATACCTTTCCAATTTTATAAAGGAACTCAAGGATAATTTTTCATTTAGTCATGAGGGTATGATGAGTCGCAGTTCTATTGGCTATGTCAATGAGGCCTTGTCAGTGTAACCTCATTGACTAGGCCTCGTCGATGCATCATATCATGTGTCAACGAGGCCTCGTCGATGTAGTGTCTATATTCAACTATAAATACATGTTCACTAGATGCATTTATGGTAATATAGATTTTTTAGTAGTGAAGCTTTTGCAGCTTATTTATTTGAGAGTTAGAATTTTCCTCTTGAGTGCTTGCAACAACAGTCATTGAGTGTACAGATCTTTATTCAAGCATTGTTGTACTTGAGCATGACAATGTGTGTGGTAATAAAGATGAGCTTTCTGATAAACCTTGTAGCATTCTGGATAGATTAAATATTTTATTTATGCATTTAATATTTTTAATTTTCATTAAATGTTTTCAATTATTTATCAAATATTTTCTAGTAATTAAGTTAATGAAGTAATTAAGCAAGATAGATTAAACACATAAGTATGATTGCTTCAAGCATAACATGCATTCACTTGGTAATCCTAGTAGTGTTATTGCTCGGTATGCCCAGTAGTGTAGCGCTTGGTAACCCAATAGTAGATACATGGGTTTAGTACAAGTACAGAAAGTGGGATTGGATGCTTATGTTAGGGCTAGGTAGACATTAGTTAATTAGTTAAATTAAATTAGTCAATCCAATTATTCTATCTCCTTTTAAAATACCAAAATCATAAAATATAAAATGATAAAAATCATATACCTCAATTACACTTAACCATACTAGTGTATATCACAGGTGTAATTGGGAAGACAATAATTGACCTTAAGGAAAGATTCAATTTCTAGAAGACTAGTGCACTGGAAACTACAAAGTTTGCAAAATTCGACCGAATCATGTGTGAATGCTTATGATTCATATGGTTGGATGTAGGGGTACCTTGTTGCTCATCACATGGGTAACATGTCTTTCTAGTTCCATACCTAGTACTTGCAGCCCATTATTTCATCTAAGGGGTGTGCTTTGAATTTCCATGTTTTTTTTCATGGGAACCACATCATGGAAAGACATTACTTCCTATTATTGATCAATGTTAGGAATGGTGAGGAATTGATGAGAATACCCATAAAACTCTTAACAGTAAGTAGGTACAAAATGTGAAAAGTCCCCTTGAAGCCACATCCTTGTCAATTCCACTTGATTCATTCTAAGTTTGGAAAGTATCAAGGTCATGGATTCTTTATAAGTTGTTATTAATAAAGGGCCTCATGCTTTCAAAATAGTAGAATACCATGGATTTGAGTGGAATGGGTAAATGACATGAGCTCATTGCCTGATATCATGAGAAACCAATGTCCCATTAATCAATGATAGAAATCAATGATGAAATTTAATCATTAAGAAATTAATTTAATCAATATAATTCAATAAACCATCATCAATCAGTAGTTGTATTCAACACCAAAGTCCTGATGGCAATAAAGAAGAAAAAGACATGTAAGAAAATTCAAATAAGGAAAAATATAAAATAAATTGCAAAATATCCAAGAAAATGGAAAACATATAAAAAATAATGTAAAAAAAAATGTTGAAAAACTAAGGAGCCACTATAGGATGTTATCATGGATGGCCATCTACCCCACAACTGAGTTAGAAGGAAGAGATTCAGAAGATTGAGTGTTCTTGGCCATCAATTGAGGTATTATTTCCATCAATTGTTCTTGTCCCCAAGAAACATTTAATTTGTTGCATGTTGACTAATAACCTCTTGTTTAGGCTAACAGGATGATGGATCATCATGGTCCTAAGTGGAAAATTTTTATGTATAATGTAAGGACCCTCCCATAGCATTTGGAATTTCATATGTTGACGTACATACATGGGGTTCTAGTAGTGCACCTTATCTCTTGGTTGAAATTTGACTTTTCTTATTATAAGATTATGACATTGATTATTGTGTGCCTTGTGCACTTCATTTAATGATAGGCCCACTAATCAATTTTTGTCTAGTGTGTTGAGGTTCATCAATCTTTCTCTTTGAGCTAGATTTAGATCTAAGTCAAGGTCATAGGCCATTGAAAGTATACAGAGCTTTGTTTGGATGAGAAGAGTTGGGATTTTCCTGTACACTAAATCATAGAGAGAATACCCAATAGGAAATTTACATGCTAAATGATAAGTCCAAAGATCATCATTGAATTTACTACCCTAGTCCTTCCTATATTTACTAACTGTGTGTGTTAGTATTTTTGTGATTTTCCTATTCATGACCTCTACTTGATCGTTGGCTTGGGGGTGGTATAGAGTTGTTAGTTTATGTTCACCCCTTAAGTGTTGCATGAGATTTCAAAAATTGGAACTAATAAAGTATGTTTCATTATCTAAAATTAGTTCTTATGCCACACCAAACCTATTTACAACATTTTTTTGTATAAACCATGCCACTATAGAAGATAAATAGTCAGCAATAGCAACAGGTTCATCCCACTTAGTACAGTAGTCAACTACCACTATGATGTATGCCTTTTTATTTGACATGGGATTGATGGATCCCATGAAGTCAATCCCCTAAAGATCAAAAGGCTCCAATAGTTGAATCCACTATTGGGGCCCTTCCATTCATGTGGTTATTTCTCCATCATGTTGGAACCTATTATAGGAATGAAAGAAGTGATGAACATCCTTGAAGATCATTGACCAATAATACCTTACCATGAGTATCTTAATATCGATCCTCCTCCTAGCATAGTGGCCCCCACAAGGGCCTTTGTGTGCATCTTGGAGAACTTGATGTTTATTTGCATTAGGAAGACACCATCATACTAGGCCATCTATGCAAATTTTGTAGATGTTACCTTTGATTTCCTTAAAGTGCTTGACTTGATGAAGAAACTATTATTTCTTCTTGTTGTCCCACTCTTGTGGCATCTCTTATGTAAGTAGATAGGAGGGATGTGATCATGCCAATTTTTCTATTTGGGGCCTTGAACATCAATAGCACCAACAAAGAAAAGTTCATCATGAAATTGATTAGATAGCAAGTTCTCATCCTCTTTACTATCCCATTTTAGCTGAGACAAGTGGTTAGCAACCACATTATTAGTCCCTTTTTGGTCAACCATCATTAAATCAAACTCTTGAAGGATCACTAGCCACTGTATGACATAGGGGCTTACTATTGACTTGTTCATCAAGAACCTAATAGCATTTTCATTAGTGTGTACAAAAACTTGGTATCCAAGCACATAGTGTGTGAATTTCTCTAAAGCATACATCACTACCATGAGCTCCTTTTTAGTGGTGGTGTAGTTTAATTGTGCATTCACAATGCTTCTACTTACATAATGGATGTAGTATGGACATTTTTGATCATCCAACTATGTAACATGGCTCCCAAAGTATAACTTGATGCATCGATCATGATGTGAAATGGCCTGGACTAGTCTGGTACTTATAGAATTGGAGTTTTTATGAATTTCTACTTTAATTCTTGGAATGAATTCTTGCATTTTCTAGTCTAGACTAATGATGTATCTTTTTTTGTAAGCTCCACCAATAGTTTGGCAATCTTCAAGAAGTTTTCAATGAAGTGTCTATAGTAACTGGTGTGGCCAAGGAATGACATTACATCTTTCACTATTTCTCATTGCCTAGTTATATTCCTTGGATGACTTGTACTTTCTCTAGGTTTACCTCAAAACCATTGCTTGAGATCCTATGCCCCAAGACAATTCCTTCTTAGACCATCAAGTGGCTCTTTTGCCAATTCAACCTCAAATTTGCCTTTACACACCATTGAATAACTTGCTCAAGGTGGTCCAAGGATTACTCAAAGGTAGCACCATAGGTAGAGGAGTCCTCTGTTAAGACCTCTACTCAACTATTGATTTTTTGTTGAAAGATGCTTAGGACCAATTATCAAAATGTGGCAGAAGCATTGCAGAAGTCAAAGGGAATCTTTCTATATGTAAAAGTCCTCTAAGGACTTATGAATGTTGTGTTGGCCTAATCCTATGGTGCTATTTCAATTTTCTTATAGCCACTATAACCATCCATAAAGCTGTAGTAACAATGCTCCGTAATGATGTCCAACACATGGTCCACAAATGATAATGAAAAATTGTCTTTGTAGGTTGCCATATTTACCAGCCAAAAGTCTATACATAATATCCACTTTTCTTTCCTCTTTGGTACAATAATGAGCAGGCTAATCTAATTAATATCCACAATTGGGTAAATGAACCCTGCTTTGAGGAGTTGTCCAATCTCCTCCTTTATGATCCACTTGAGTTTTGGGTTCAATCATCTTTGTGATTGCCTTTTTAGCTTGATGAAGGAGTTTGTGTAAATTTTATGCTAGCATATCCAAGGATCAATCCCTGTTAGCTCAAGATATAACTAGGTAAAGCTTTTTGGCCATTTATTCATAACTTGTAACAATTTCTTTTTCTGTTTTAGAGCAAGTGTCACATTGATAATTACTAGCTTGCTATTGCTAAGAAATGCATATCCCATTCCTACCAATAGAGCCTTTAACTCAAGGGGCTATTTTTTGAAAGACTAAAGGATCTCCAACTCTGCCTAATGTATTTTACTTTGTGCCTCAGAGAGTTGTCAATGGAGCTTCTCCAATTTATCCATGCTTTCAACATAGTAGGTAGTAAGGCTCTCAGTTGGTTTCATGCACATGGTTGATTTAGCCTCATTATCTATTATTAGCCACTAGCTTTTTTAATGGCTACTATGTATAGGTAGCTTTGAATTTATGTATTTTCTACACATTGATTGCATGCTTGAAGTGATGTGCCTTTGATGGTCCATAGTCTCTACACATACTAGTACCATATGTCACTATACACGATGCATGGAACTTTCTTCTTCTCTATTTTTCCAAATTCAAATTTCTTGGAAATATCTAAGAAAAGGTCTCAAATCCCCATTCTTACATTGATGGTGCTCAACCATGTCCTTCCCATGATGATAGGGAAGTCCCCCTTACAATTATCCACATGG
Organism: Gnetum montanum; assembly: GCA_015680685.1. Taxonomy (NCBI): domain Eukaryota; kingdom Viridiplantae; phylum Streptophyta; class Gnetopsida; order Gnetales; family Gnetaceae; genus Gnetum; species Gnetum montanum. Next base: position 569,811 of record MNCI01000394.1, on the reverse strand, counting down.
ATCACTAGAAAATTAGTAGGATAGCACTACCCAGAAATGGTGGTCATGATGTCCTCCACTAATTCCAAAGGAATAATGATGAACTAGTCTGCCAGCTATAGTATCATGTTGCTATTTTTTAAAATGGGTAAGTTTCACACTTTTTACATCTCTAGAGAAATTAATTTAACTCCAAAACATGAGTCTAGAAGAAGAGCCTTACATAATTTTTTCTCAAAGATCTGCAAGTAAATGAGAGGACACTAAGGATTAGATCTCTTACTAGGAAGGTAGTTAGCATTGATCCAATCTATGAACACATGGGTTAACATGATAGTATGTAGTTGAGGAGCAGTTTAGATTGAAGGCTACTCAATATGGATTTTAGAGGTTGAAGTAGTAAGGTTGGCAGCCAAAGGTGTTTGAGAAGGCTTCATGGGACTATTTTTTTTAAATAACAACCTTTTATGAGGATTGGGTCTAAGACCATTCAACTAAGGATTCGGTTGTGAATTTATCACTCTTGTAACATTTCTTTTCTATGGTTGTGTAGGTATTTAACCTACATGGATGGAGTAGGTGGTGGAGGTATTATTGGTAATGGTTCAAGAGTGGGTGAGAGTGGAGGAGGATAGAAGGAAATGGAGACTTTCCCCCTTGGAGAAGGTTCTCTATAGTACTCTAGAGAATAATAGTGGTGTGGGAAGAAAGTGTGACTAGAAGAGTCACATGGAGATACTAGTTGCTAAATGTAGTAATCATAGGAATAAGGTTGGTGATAAGGGTATTGTTGCCTCAGAGGTGGCATCCCACAAAACTATGGATGTTTCCACTACTGGTTTGTTGGTGGAACTGCTACTGATAGTTGCCTTGTGGATAAGGTAACCTCCTAGGTGCTTATTATTTCACCAATCTATGATTTAAAGAATACATCCTAGATTCTTGCTGGTATGAAAATATTGGACAAAATTCCTTAGGATGTTTGTATTAGCAAATATCACATATGTCATCATTATTCTATGAATCTACGACCTCCTTTACTACCATAGGTTTATCCTTATTTTTATGATATCTTTGTTTAGCATCCTTCTTCTTCTTTCATTCACGATCACTACCCCCTTGATCTCTACATTTTTCTACAATCCTCAGAGTGATTTAAAACTTCTCATCCAAGGAGTCCCACATCCCATCTACGTTAGCCAATATTTTAGTAATAGATTTTTGTATTGGCAAGGTTTTCCTTTGTACCACTTCATCAAGCAGTGTCTCCTTCTAATTTTCATAGAAATAAACCTACCTCTTGTGAATGGAGGGGTCTCTATTGTACTCCTCCACACTTTCCTATTTCTTCAACTCTCCTTCCTCTTGGGTCACTTAATCTATGAGCCTTTGGATTTGATGGACCCCTAGCTTAGAAAATCTCCCTTGGGCATAGATCCCAAGAGTTCTTCTTTTTACAATTCTAAGCCCATATATGATATGGTGTAGCTAATCTTGTTGGGAGTATTCATGGCCTAGGCATCAGTGTAATAGAGAGTAGTACTTGCCTAGGGTTGCATCAAAGGACTCATAATTGCCTTTTTTTAATCTTCAATTTACCTTTGCAAGTTGGATACTCTAGAGTATGTTTAATATTTGGCATTGAACAACTTGAACATCGTACTTCATCAATGGATAGATTCTAGTTCTAAGGATGGGTACCAACTTTCAACTTCTTTTATGAGTGTCTTAGGTAAAAGTTTGAACTTTTTTCATTTGTTTTCAACATTTTGCAAGATGGAAGCATCATGGAAGGCTTGTAAATGATTTTGTGGATCATATCCCCTCTCAAATTTGGGGATATTATTCATATACAACCATTTGATGTAGTTATCCTTCAAGTTTCTAGTTGGGATTCTAACAACCTCTAAAATATTTCACATGTTCCTTGTAGCTAGCAAAGGCTTGTCATAGTCATAATGATCTTAGTGATCTCTGTCATGGCCATGATGCCTACGATGAGTCCTGTTGTGCCTTCTCTCTCTGTGGTGCTCCTTCCCTTGTTATTCCTTCCCTTGATCTCTGTTGTCATGACAAGATTTATAATAATTCCTATCCTACCATCCATCACTATCCTAATCCATATTATTCCTTCTATTATCATGACCTATTCTTATGTTGTTGGAGTCAGAGAAGGAAGACAATGAGGATGATGAAGAGGGTGAAGAAAAAGGAGGATCAACACTAAAGTGGTGCTTATGGGATTCCCTTCTTCAATCCCTACCTCGTTCTTAGTGTTTGTCTTTGTCTTGGTGCTTATCACTAGTCTTACCTTTGGATGGTTGGTTGTAGCTCCCATCTTTTAAGGCCCCCTGGTCTTAAGACTTGTTCTTCCCATCATCAAGGTTGTTCATAGTTGATTATAACCATTGGTTGAGGATCTCCCCATTAAAGAAGGAGGGACAATCTGTGTATTGGAAATCTCCCAAAAAGAAGTTCTCACCATCTTTGTGTTGTTGCAAGAATAAGTGGGTAGAGAACTGCTTACCTTTTGAAGTCTGATAACATGCTTCCATTTTCCCATCTTTCCTCCATTGGGTATCTATGGGATGATAAGACTTGTAAAGGGGATCCTAGAATTCATATTCTAAATTAAGTCCAATGATGCCATAATGGATCAAATTGTTCATTCACAATGAAAGCACTAATCTATTGGGAGGCAGCATAACATTGCCCTCCATATCCCTCCAACATAGCTGTTCATTCTAATGTAGGATGAAGGTCAAGTTTGGTGTGTAGGGATCAAGATGAGCATACACAACACAAAACTATTTGGGAATTTATGTTTTAGAAATCTCCTATCTTTGATTGGTTTCATCATTATGTGATGGAGATTTTTACTTGCAAGAAGAAGCCATATTAGTGTTTTTTTAAAATAGTGTGCTTTTGTTTTTATATTCTTAATAATTTTTCATTTACAAATTTTACAATGTCTTTGTAGGATATACTATCTTTCTTAGTTGGCACACTCAGCTAGACTAAGTCCTTGATAATGATGCCATTGATGAGTAGCAAGTAGTTCCTTCACTCAACCATATGAATCAAAAGTGTTCATTAGTGATTTGGTCAAATTTTGTGGACTTAACCCCTAAGTGTACTGATAGACAAAGATAGTATCGTGAGAGCTATGATCATTATCTTTTTTTCTTTCACTTGTGTAAGCTCATTTGTATGGTTAAGTGTAAGTCAAGGCACATGATATGTATTTATATTTTATATTTTATTTATTTAATCTAAATATGAAATAAAGATAATTAATTAAAAATTAACTATTTAACTATCTAATGATTCTTAATCTAACTAGCTGATAAGTGGTGAAGGTACCCCTACACTCAACGATATGAATCACAAAGCATTCATGCACGATCTGGTTGAATTTTGTGGACTTTATGTCTTTTGGTACACTAGTTGTCTAAGAAGTGAACCCTACCCTAATGGTCATTCGTTGTCTTCCGAATTACATTTGTGATGTACAAAGGTATGGTTAAGTGTAATCGAGGCATATGATTTTTATTATTTTATCTTTTATGTTCTTGGGCAGTTAAATAGAGAGATGAAGTATTTTAATAACTAATTTAATTTAACTACTTAACTAATCTTTAACTAGTCCTAACATAAGCATCCAATCCCACTTTTTGTACACATCTTGAACCCACGTATCCATTGATGGATTACCAAGTGTTATGCTACTGGGTGCACCAAGTAATAATGCTGTTGAGATTACCAAGCGAATACATGTTTACGCTCAAAGTAGTTGTACTTATGTATTTTAATCTATTTAGCTTAATTAATTAACTAAGCACATAAGGTCTAATTTAGCTTAATTAATGGCATAATTAATGAAGACAATAAATGCATAAACAAATCATTAATCTATTCTTAGTGCTACAAGGTTTGATCAAAAGGCTCGTCTTTATTATTGTACACACTGGTGCGGTTTAGGTACAAAAGTACTTAAATAAAGATTCGTACACTTTCTGACCTTTGCTGCAGGCACTTAGAGAAATGTTCTAACTTTTAAATGGAAAAACTATAAGAGCTCTACTATTACTATGACTCGATGCCCATAAACATAATTGTGAGCTCATATTTATAGGTTTTATTATAGGATTGCATCGATGGGGCCCTATAGATGTAGCAAATGCTACATCGACGTGGCCCCATCGATGGGGCAACATCACATAAACAGGGCCCCATCGATGAGGTCACATCAATAGGGGCTCGTGGACATGACACTTTGTTGCTCATCACTAGCCTAACATAAGCATTCGGGCCCAGTTTCCATTTGCATTATAAACTTGTCTTAATGCTATTGGGTTACCAAGTGTCTATCATTGAGCATACCAAAAAGCCACCACTAGGATTACCAAGTGTTAAGTAGTATGTTTGAAGTGGTTGTATTTATGTACTTATTAAATGCATTAATTAACTAAAGGCATGAATGCAAAATGCATGAATAATAAAGCACGTGGAAATGAAAATTAATCTATTTTAAGTGCTACAAGGAGTTTCATGAATTTCATCTTTATTTCCATCACATCAAAGTATCCAAGTATAATGAGGCTCGAATAAGGATCCATACAATCCTTGAAGTCCTACTGCAAGTACTCAAAAAATATTCTAACTCTAAGCTAATAAAATTGTAAGAACTTGGCTATGCTATTGACTTAATGTGCAATGAATGTGGTGGGTATGCACATTTATATAGGTGTGACATAACACTATGTCGATGCATTGAACCATGCATCAACGGGGCTGCATTGATGCATGCCCATCAACATAGCCAATCGAATGATTCATCAATAGTAATAATTGTAATGTTAGTTGTTATGACCAAAAACCTTGGTTCTCGATGCAAGTAGTTTGTCAACCCTGAATCCCTAGGGCCTTTGTGATGAAAATGGGATTTGGGATGCCCTAGCTAGTCTAATAGATCAACCAAGGACTTAGGAGATGCAAAACTTGGAAATATAAACAAATCCAAATAATGCACAAATAATAAATTTATCTTTGAACACAAAACTCAGAACTTAAAAATTTATTGGGAAAATAATAAATAATAAGTTAGAGAAATGTGTATAAATGATGCTTGGATGAACAACAAGGGGGTCCACTTGTACAAGAGTTCAAAGCCCATTGAAGCCAAGATGATCTACTCCATGATTTGGGTGCTAAGCCACTCTTAATGCTATAGAACCTTCCTTTGTTGCTACAACCTTAGATCTGCTAATTTGGTCACTACTAGAGGATGAGAAAGGGGGAATATTTGGATGCTAAGTTTCTCCACATTGGGTTTGGAGTCCTAGAAGTGTAGCACTAATACCAAAATACACCAAATCTCAAGGCCTCAATGCTTCCACACTAGGGTTCAAGAGACTGCAAGTATGGAAACTTGTAAGAGCTCTTCAGTGCCTGAAAATGCCCCAGATGTGGAATTGTGTGTAATGTTTTTGCTCAAAATTATTGAATTAACAAAGTGCTTGTGTGCCAAAATTGTTGAACTTTGTTAAAAATGTGGAACTAAAAATGCTTAACTTGCTCCAAATTTTGGAACTTGTAAATGGTGTTGGAGTTTGGCTTTTATAGGGTCTTTGGGCCATGAATGGGGCTGTAAATTGGCTGCAAAATGGATTCAAATTTGAGGTAACTTTTTTTTTTTTTGCAAATTGGCTACAAAATTACCCATTTTGGATTACAATTTTCACATTTATAATAAAATTTTTCCTTGGGTTTCATGGGGTGAAAACTACATGATAAATATTGATTATGGTATGCAAATTTTTTTGGTGTTTTAATGGCCCCTCTTTGTTGGTGTTTGGAGGATTGACTCGAGAGGCATTGACAAAGAATACAAAACACCACTACATATTATAATGTTATAATGCGTAGAGGCCATATGAGAATTAGGCTATCCAGGTTATCAATGTTGCTAGTTTAAGGCCGTGGTAGGTCATGGTACTAGTTGAAGGCCTTCGTAGGCTATGTTGCTAGTTTAAGATTGTAGAAGATCATTGAAAGTAAGCTTGCTTGTTGATGATCTATCTGCTACATGTAGTATGGCTTCAGATAGGAATAATTAACTAGATTGGCTAGCTCATTCCCATCCATGTTGGCTATTCTGAATGCTCCATTTCCATAGGCTCTGGTGACAAGGAAAGGTCCTTCCCAGTTTGCTAAGAATTTGTTCACATGTTCATGGATGGCCTTGAGGATGAGATCCCCCTCCTTGATGTTGCGCATGGTCAAATTATGATGATGTTTTCCATTCTACCTCTCTTGATAATGCTCAATGTGAACAATCACCTACATATGCTTCTCTTCCACTGAATCTAGTGTTGTTGTCCACAACTCCTTACTTTGATCATTGTTGATGAAGTCAGTCAAGGCTACTTGAAGCAATGGTACCTACCATTCAAGAGGTAAAACAACTTCAAAACCATAAAAAAGGCTATAAGGGATCATGTTAGTTGCCATGTGATAGGTTGTTCTATATGCCATAGTGCATGGATAAGTTGCTCATGCCACTTCTACTTGTTATTATTGAGCATCTTCTTGAGCAAGTTGATGATGGACTTGTTGCTTGCTTTTGCTTGTCCATTGGCTTGGCGGTAGTAAGGTGACAAGAAAGAATTCTTAATGCCTAGGTAGTTACAAAAATCCTTAGTTTCTTAGTAGTTGAATTAAGGTTCATTATTAATAACTATGATCATGGGTATGCCAAAATGAGCTACAATGTTATCTAGCATAAACTTGCAAACTTGTTCAAATATGGTCTTCCTTAGGGAAATAGCTTCAACCCACTTGGTAAAGTATTTAGTTGTGATGATGATGAAGCTATTCCCTATGGTAGATTTAGGCATTATGGGTCCAATGATATTCAACCCCCATTGTTAAAATGACCATGTTATCTAGGTCGTATGCAACTCAATTGGTGATACATGTATCAAATTGCTATATCATTGGCATGTGTCACATCACTTAACCTTTTGCAGGTAGCCATTTTCCACATGGAGCCAATAGTATCCTAACAGTCTAATCTTAGCAACCATGGCTTTAGGTCCTATATGTCCACCACAAACATCCTTGTGAACCTCCTCTAGGACTGTTTTGGCTTTGGTTTTGCCTAAGCACTTTAGGAGTATGCCATCATAGGATTGTCAACATAATATGTTATCACATAGGATGACATACTACTTTGACCACTTGTTTATGACATCTTTCTAAGAAGTAGTCAAGCCCTATGAGGATTCACGATGCATAAGATAAAATTTGATATCATCATACCACTCCTTAGAAGGAGCAGTATGAATGATGGCCACAAAGGTATCCTCATTTTTTGTTTGATGGGAGTAACATAGTCCATAGTTAAGTTGGGTAAGTTGATAAACACATTTGGCATCACTCTAAGGGCTAATGTTGCAATTGCATAAGCTATGACATTTTTGTTTCAAGGTATGTGTTGGATATCAACGTCTATGCATCAGCTATGGCATTTTTATTTCAAGGTATGTGTTGGATATCAACATCTATGAATTTTTGTAATAATTGCTTTCCAAGACCACAATAAGGTTGTAAGTGCTTAGCTTTGCATGCATAGACTTCAATTACTTGGTTAACCACAAGTTGTGAATCGCCTTTGATGGCTAGGCATCTAATTCCTAGGTCATGAGCTACCATCATTCCTCTGATCAAACCCTCATATTCTATATTTTTTTGGTACATGGGAACCTAAAATGATAGGAAAAGGATTCAATTTCACAAAATGGGAATGTTATGATGGCAACGACACTAGCTCCATGTGCAGTTGAAGCTCCATCAAAGTTCATGACTACCTCATAACCCTTGGGCACTTGGCTAACTATGTTAATGTGTTCTTTAAGTGATGAGTAGTGAGGTACCCCTATTCCCAACCATATGAATCATTAAGGCATTACACATGATCTAGTCAAATTCCATGGACCTATACTTATCTAGTACACTAGCTCTTCTAGAAAGTGAAATGGGTGTTGAGAACATTCATTGTCTTCCCAACTACACTTATGAGGTTTAAGGGTAAGGTTTAAGTGTAATTGAGATATATGATTTTTCTTACTTTATATGTTATAGATTTGATTGCCTATAACAAGAATGAAGAGTAGAGTAATTTAAAATCTCCCACTTTCCTGAACACATCTTGAACACATATAGTGTTGTTGGGCTACTAAACATTAAGTGTTACTGGGTTACCAAGTACTATATGTATGCTTGAAGTGGTCATGCTCATGTTCATTAACAACTGGAAATAAATTGCTTAATTCAAATGCATTAAAGTAAAGAGAAAGAAAGTAAAATTCATTAAAGAAAATATTAATCTATTCTCAATGCTACAAGGATTATCAAAAGAGTTCATTTTATTCTTGTTACACTGTTGTGCTTAGGTACATTAGTGCTTAAACAAAGAACCATACATAGTTAGACTTCTTCCATGGGCACTCAGAAAATATTCTAACTCTAAGGAAAATAAATGGTAAGAGCTTCATTAATCTAACTAAAAATAACTTCAAAACTATGCAAAAATTGGAGCCTAGATGCTATATTTATAGGTTTGGATATATACCTTGATGTCACATACACGACATTGCATCTAGACCCCGATGTCATGTAAATGATGCATACCTAACATTGCGACCACCAAAAAATGGTGATTCATCATACCCTTACGATTGAATGAAAACTTGTCCTTGAGTGAAGAAGAGGAGGAACAAGTTCTTTACAACATGATATATTAGGTAGGTATGGGATTATTGACTAACATATAGAAGAACTCATATGGAACAATAGACTTTGAGTATCCAAGTGTATGAAATTACAATTTTTACAAAATGGGATGTTCATGATAAGAGAAGTGAACACCTTTGGATAACACTAACATCCAACATCTCTTAGTAGCAAAAGAATAAGAGAGAAGAGTTCCTAGATTACGAATGGTCCTCATTGTGTGGTATTGCTACATCATCCTTGGTGAACATAGTCATGCTTCTAGTCCATGCTTCCCATTGCAATCACAACAGAATCATGAATTAGTATGCAATGTGTAACACATAACTGTTAAATGTCTTGTCTTGTCAGTGGTTACACTCAGCTAGGTTGTGATTGTGGTTGATTGATTCCTTGAGTAGTGTTAGTGGGAAAGTTAACAAAAAGGGTAAAATAGATAAGCAGTCCATTAAATTTAAAAAAATTTACCACAAGAAAATATTTGAAGAGGATGTAAGAATTCACAATAATAGAAAATAATTTTTACCAAAAAATTTTGTGAAGATGTGTGCAATTGGATGTCATTGATGGGATAAACAAAAGAATTTTATTATAAGAGTGTCTAAGGGTAAAGAACTTAACTAACCCAACCAAAAGGTATGCAAGTGGATCCTCCCCAAAGTAGGCACAGGCCTTTTATGCCCTCGCATAACTTCAAACAATAGAGTTTGTGGGCTCTATGGATGACTAATGGTTACAAAAGGTTAAGTACAAAAACCCGAAAGAAAATACTTAAGAATTCCAACACATCAAACTAGGACATTAAACCAAAACATGAAATCAGTAGTGAGGTGAGATATGGAAAGCATAGATGGATGAGAAAGAGTGGAATGGAGTTCCTAATTACAGTCACATGAAGTCCCTTGTGGATTTTATGGTTAAATGACTTGATAGGATCCATCCTTAGTCCAAATCAAAACCAATCATGTTCAGTGACTTCACATCACCATTCTAAGACCAATCCATCCCATGAGACACAAGAGTGCTCCCATAGAACAACCATCATTTCAAATTAGAGAAGAAGTAGGAAGTCAGGAAGGGCCTCAGTTAGAGGGGACTAGTCCCATAACTAGTACTTGTATCTCGTTTATTCTATCTAAGGGGTGTGCTTTGAATTTCCATTAATTTTCCTTTTTTTGTTTTTGAAATGGAAACCACACCATGCAAAGACAAATACATTTATTTTGTCCAAGGGTTGTGCTTTGAATCCTCATCCTTTTCTTTCTTTATTTTCTGATGAGAATCACACCATGCAAGGACGAATTCATTTATTTTGTCCAAGGGGTGTGCTTTAAATTCTCATCATTTTTTGTTTATTTGATGAGAACCACACCATGTAAGAATGTATTCAACTTTCTTTTATTGATCAACATGAAACTGTAAGAAATTCATGAAAACACATATGCATCCAAGCAAACAGAAAGGCACAAAGAATATTGAATGCTCTTGAAGCCATACCCTATTCAAACCTTTGAATCCTTCTCAATTCTAGAAACTACTAAATTCACAAATTTATTAAAGTTTTATTAATGAAAAAAGGAACTGCACATTTCTAAAACAAGGAAAACCATAGAGTTTGTGGATGGATGGATGTTGTGGACTCACTACCTATTGCATGAAAAAGAAACAATGTCCTAATCATTCGTAATGAAATTAAAAGCCAGAAACCAAAAACCAATAATCAAATAATAGAAAATAGTACATACCACCATCAAGTAACACATTACCACTATACCTAGCACTTATTAACAAAACGTTAGAAAATCACATCAAATAGAAGAAAATATAAAAGAAAGTGTAAAATGTTCAAGAAATAGCAAATGTATTAATGATGGTGTAAAACAAAAATTAGAAAATATTAATAACATAAAAAAAATATGTAAAATAAAGAATGTATAAAATAAAAAGTTGTAAAACAAAAAAGTTGAAAAACTGAAGAGCCACTTATATGTTTAGCATGAGTGGCCAACTCCCTCACGACTAATTTGAAAGAAGGAGATCTGAAATATGGAGCATGGTTGTCCATTTGATGAGATGCTTATTGTGTTAGCTAGCATATGGTCATGGAAAGGTTTGATTTTTTGAATGTTGATGAGCTATTCTTAGGTTTATAGATCATCATGGTCCCAGAAGAAAAGGTCTCATAAATAATGTAAGGTCCTTCCCATAACATTTGGAACTTAGTTTGTTGAGGTACATGTGTGGGTTTATAGTAGAGACCCTTATCTCCTGGTTTAAATTTAACTTTCTTGATTTTTAGGTCATGATGCTTTTTATTATAGGCCTTATGTTGTTAGTTGACTTTCGTCTATCAGGTTGAGATTCATTAGTCATTCATTTTGGGCTAGACTCAAGTCAAGGTCAAGTTCAGAAGCTTTTGAAAGTGTATATAGTTTGGATTGAATAGGAAGTGTTGGTAATTTTTTGTACACAAGCTCATAGTGAGAATAACCTATAGAAAGTTTCCATGTTGGGTAATAGGCCCAAACGACATCATTGATTTTTGTGCTCTATTCCTTCCTATACTTGCTAATAGTTCTTGTTAGTATACTTGTGATTTCCCTATTGGTAACCTCAGCTTGACCATTAGGTTGGGGATGGTAAGGTGTTGTGAGTTTGTGTTCAACCCCCAAGCATCGCATGAGCTTCTAAAAAGTAGTGCCTATAAAGTGAGTTCCATTATCAAAAATTAATGCATGTAGCACACCAAACCTATTTACAACATTTTGTTGTACAAACCAAGCAATAGTAGAGGATTTACAATTGATGATGACTATTACTTTTGCCCATTTCATATAATAGTCAATAGCAACTATGATGTACACTTTTCCATTTGACATGGACGTGATGGGATCCATGAAGTCAATGCCCTAGATGTCAAAGGATTCTAATGGTTGAATCCATTGTAGAGGCTCCTCCATTTGAGTAGTCATTCCACCATCTTGTTGGCATCATTCATAAGAACAAATGTAATGGTGAGTATCCTTGAAGAGTGTTGGCTAGTAATACCCTTCCATTACGATTTTAATGGCTATGCATCTCCTAGCATAGTATCCTCCATAAGGACCTTCATGGGTGTCTTAGAGAACACACAATTGATTGACATTAGGGACACACAAATGAATCAAGATATTAGCACACACCTTGTAGAGATGTCCATTAATCTATATGAAGTGCTTTACCTGGTGAAGAAACTATTGTTTTTTCTAGTAGTCCAACCCTTGTGGCATCTTCCAAGTGAGAAGGTAGGTAAGAATGGCATCATACCATTTTGGCTCATTAGGAATTTGTTTAGTTATATCCCTAGTAAAGAGGAGTTCATCAGGAAACATGTTAAAGAGTGGGCTTTCTTCCTCTTTGTCATTCCATTGCAATCGAGACAAGTGATCAACAACCACATTCTTAGTGCTCTTTCGATCTACCATCGTAAGATCGAATTCTTGCAAGATCATTAGCCATGATATGACACAGGGGCTTACCATTGTCTTGTTCATCAAGAAGTAGATGGCATTGTGGTCTATGTGCATAAACACCTTGTATCCAAGCACATAATGCTTAAACTTCTCTGGACCAAACACCACCACCATCAATTCTTTCTCTGTGGTGGTGCAGTTGAGTTGTGCACTCATAATGCTTTAGTTAGTGTAGTGGATATAATATGGATGTTTCTTATCATCTAACTACATCAACACAACTCCTAAGGCATAATTCAATGCATCTGTCATGATATGGAATAGTCTAGACCAGTCAGGTGCTTATAGAATTTGAGTTTCCATAATTTTCTATTTTAGTTGTTAGAATGCTTTTTCACATTCTATGGTTCAGAGAAAGGGAGCATCTTTCTTTGTTAGCTCAACCAATGATTTTACGATCTTAGAGAAATTTTCTATGAAGTGTTGGTAGTAGCTAGTATGTCCAAGGAATGACCGAACATCTTTAACAGTTCCTAGTTGGTCGGTTATTCCTTGGATTATCCTTGTTTTCTCCGAGTCCACCTCAATTCTTGCTTGTGATATCATGTACCCTAGTATAATGCCTCATGGACCATGAGGTAACTTCTTTACCAATTGAGCCTCAAGTTAGTTTTAACACATCATTTCAATGCTTGCTCAAGGTAGTCTAGGGCTTGCTCAAATATAGCTCCATAGGTGGAGAATTTATCCATGAAGACTTCCACACCACTATCGAGCTATTATTGAAAAGTGCTCAAGACCAGGTACAGGAATGTGAAAGGAGCATTACATAGACCAAATGCCATCTTGCGATATGCAAAAGTCCCCTAAGAACTCATGAATGTTGTCTTTTCCTAGTCTTCCAATGCCATTTGAATTTGGTTCTAGCCACTATAACCATCTAGAAAGCTGTAATAGCAATGCTTAGATATGGTGTCAAGCACTTGGTCAACAAATGGCAATGGAAAATGATCCTTGAATGTTGCCATATTTAGCAATCTGAAATTGATGCAGACCCACCACTTGCCATCTTTCTTTGACATAATTACAAGTGGGCTAACCCACTCACTATCTACAATAGGATAAATAAACCCCACCATGAGGAGTTGCTCAATTTCCTTTTTGACGATCTACTTTAGTTTGGAGTTCAATCACCTTTGTGGTTGGGTCGGTGTAGATGCGATACTAGCATATCCTAGGATCAATCCTTGTGAGTTCAAAATATGACCAAGAAAAATATATTGACCATCTTTCAACTACCTTCAACATCATCGTTTTCTACTCTAGAGCAAGTTTTGCATTGATTATGATCAGCTTTCCATTTTTCAAAAATACATATTTCATTCTAGCCAGTAGCATTTTTAGTTCAAGGGGCTCTTGTTTAAACTTTTTAGGAATTTCTAGCTTTCCCTAGTGAGTATCATCATTTGTATCATTAGAGAGTTGGTGATGAACTTGCTTGAGTTTATCCATGCCTATGACATATGCACATCTCAATCTCTCAGCTAGTTCCATGCATAGTGTGCTTCTTTTAGAATTAATGGTCAACCACTGGATGCCCTCCTATTTTGTGGCTACTGCGTATACACATCTTTAAATTTTTTCTTTTGGTGCACATAGCTTGCATGTAAAGATAGATGCTTGCTTTATGGCCTAGAGTTTCTACACACAATTACATCCTATATTGTTGTATGCAATGCATGGAACTCTCTTCTTCTTGATATATCTAGATGCATTTTCTTTAGATATTTCTAGGGAAAGATCTCTGATGCCCATTCTTGCATCAATGGTGCTCAGCCATACCCTTCCCATTATGATTGAGAAATCCCCTTTGCAGTTCTCCACTTTGATTATTGGGAAGTCAACAAGATAAGACCACCCACAGATAGTGATCACAATGTCTTCTACCAATCCTAATGGAACAATGATGGACTAGTCTACCAATTCTAATCTTATGTTTCTCTTCTTAAGAGGAGGTAGGTTCTAGGTAGTGTACATCTCATGAGAAATTAAATTAACACTAGAACTAGAATCGAGAAGAGCCTTGCACAGTTCATTTTTAGCAATCTGTAAATAAATTAGAGGAATTTTAGGATTAGCTAATTTTCTAGGAAGGTTTCCTACATGGATATAATCAGATATGGTATGAGTGAGTATTATAGTATGGATCCTAAGCAGAGTTTTGTTTGAAGGGGTCTCAAAGGTATCAGATACTAAGGAAGATGTGGAAGTAGGGTTGTCAATTGTGGGTGTATGTGAGGACTTAGGTGGACTAGAGGGTTGGAAGAAAGGTCTTTACTTTGATTGGGCATTTAACCCCTTTGATTAATGATTTAGTTATAGATTAATAGCCCTCGTAGCATTGCATTATTGTGGTTGAGTTGGTAGTTCAACCTGCATAGGTGGAGTAGGTGGTAGCTGTGTGGTTGAAGGAGTATGTGCAAGGATAGGAGAAGGATAAGGGTAAGAGGTGATATCCCTTCTTTCATATGGTGAATGAGCTTGATAATAATATGAAGGGTGGTAGTAAGGCTAAAAATTAGAGATGTGACTCGAGGAGTCACATGGAGACATGGGTTGTTGAATGTAGTAACCATATGGATCAGGCTACTAGTAAGGGTATTATTGTCTTAACGGTACCATTGCCCATGATTGTGGTTGCTACCACTATTGATATTGCTCATGGTTGTAGTGGAGCTCCACTTGGATAATATTATTGTTGTTGGTGGAACTGCCTAAAATTACCTTGAGGATGAGGTAACCTTCTGAATGTTTACCTTTGTGTAAGTCATGGATGTAAGGCATACATCCCAAACTTCTATAGATGTGACACAATGGGTCAACATCTCTTAGGATGTTCATACTAATAGATATCAATCCATGATCATCATCTAATTCATTATCCGCAACTTCTTCAATTGCATAAATCTTGCCCTTACCTTTGTGATATGCACGTTTAGCTTCGTTGTGCCACCTGTGCTCACAATCACTACCTTGTTCTTTGGACTCCATAGTAATTTTGAGGACAACTTGGAATCTGTTGTTCATGAAGTCCCATAACTAATCAACATTGGCCATTAGTTTAGATTGGAATTTTTGAAGTGACAAGGTTTTCTTATTATTCACCCCCTCATCAAATACGGACTTGTCCTCACTATTGCAGAATTGAATCTCCCTCTTACAAATGGAAGGATCATGGTTGTACTCTTCTGTAATTTTCCTTTTTCTTAGTTTATCCTTCTCTTTGGTGACCTACTCTATTAATCTTTGTATTTAATAGGCATTTATTTTTTATAGTCATCCTTGGGCATAAACACCAAGGGTTCCCCTCATTTCTGACTGAAGCCCATCTACTATGTGGTGAAGTTGATCTAGTTGAGAATAAACATAGCTTAGACATTTATGCATTAAGGCATAGTATTGAGCAATGGTAGCATCGAAGGGTTTGTGCCTTCCTTGTTTCCATCCTTTAATTTGCTTCCTTAAGTTTGACACTCTCAAGTACATTTGATATTTATCATTGAACAACTCAAGCATGGTACTTCATCGCTTGATAGATTCTAGCTCTAAGGACTCGTACCCATTTTCTACTTCTTTGATTAGTGTCCTAGGGAACAACTTCAGTTTCTACCACTCGTTCTCTATGTTCTACAAGACACATGAATCTTGGAAAGCTTGAAGATGATTTTTTAGATTAGAGTTATATCCTCCTTCAAATCGAAGAATATTATTCATGTTTAACTAATTGATCTGGCTATCCTTCACATGCCTTGTTGGAATTCTCACTACCTCTATGATGTTAAGCATACTTTGGGTAGCAAGTAGAGGCTCATCGGGGCCTTGATCATGGTGTCGACAATGCCCTCTATTACCTGTTTGTTCATGGCGATGTGCCTCTCTTGAATGATTGCACTCTTAATCTTATCTTTCTCAATGGTTTCCTCGATCATATTGGTCCCATTAGTCATTTCACTCATTTCGATCACCTCCATCATGGTATCACCTTTTGCAGTTACAATCGGAGCCAGAAGAAGAAGATGATGATGAAGGGGAAGAGGAAGGAGAACTAGCATCATTACGATGCCTACTACCACCTCTTTAGCAATCGTGACCATGATCTTAATCTTACTTTTTGTTTGCATCCCTACCTTAACTTGCCTATCCAAATCCTTCTTTGTCATTGGATCCCTTGTGACCAAAACCAGGATTCTGAATTATGGATTACAAGTTCTAGTTTTGACTTCCATCGTTGAAGTCAAAGAGAGGAGCTTCATTGAATGGAAAACCAATAGAGAAGGGTTCCCCACTAGCTAGTTGGTACAACAAGAATGGAGAATCATTAAGTCCTTTTCCCTTTAAAAATTCATAACATTATTCTAACTACCAGTCTTGCAAACATTATTCTTCAGTGGGATGATAATCCTTAGCATCAGTATCTTCCACAATATACTCCAAATGGTGATCCTAGAGACCACATCAGATAAGAATTTGGTAGAACATTACAGGAAAAACTTGATCGAGTAGCAACACAATGTTGCCTTCCATTTCATGCCACCACAACTATTCATCTTGGTGTAGGATGAAGGTGAAGTTTGGTACATACTTATCAATATGAGTATATACAATTTGATATTGTTGAGGCATTGGCTGATAAGCTTTATCAGACTTGAGTAAAGAATCACTCCTCTAAGAAGAAGACATTTTCAGTTAGTGAAATAAAAATCATAGTGTGCTTCTAACTATTTGTTGTAGTAATTGTAAGATAAGATATGACTCTTAGGTTCATTCCAATGATTTAAATACTTTTTACTAGGTCCTAGATAGTGCATGAAACAACAAAAAGGCCCTTGGAAATAGTGCCAATGATGAGCAGAAAGTTACCCCCTATGCCCAACCATACAAATCACTAAGGCATTATCCACAATCTGGTTGAATTCCATGGACCTATAGTTATCTACTACACTAGCTCTTCTAGGAAGTGAAATGGGTGTTAAGAATGTTTGTTGTCTTCTCAACTACACTTGTGAGGTTCAAGGATATGGTTTAAGTGTAATTGAGGTATATGATTTTTCTTACTTTATATTTTATAGATTTGATCACCTAAAATAAAAATGAAGAGTAGAGTAATTTAAAATCTAATTCATTATTGCCTATCTAGCCTAACACAAGTAACTATTCCACTTTTCCAAACACATCTTGAACACATATAGTGCTGCTGGGATACCAAATGTTAAGCATTTATGGGTTACCAAGTACTATATGTATGCTTGAAGTGGTCATGCTCATGTTGATTAACAACTAGAAATAAATTGCTTAAGTCAAATGCATTAAAGTAAAGAGTAAGAAAGTAAAATGCATTAAAGGAAATATTAATCTATTCTCAGTGCTACAAGGATTGTCAAAAGAGTTTGTTTTATTCCCATCACATTGTTGTGCTCAAGTACATCAATGTTCAAACAAAGAACTGTACACACTTAGAAGTCTTCTACAGGCACTCAAAAAATATTCTAACTCTAAGGAAAATAAATGATAAGAGCTTCACTACTTTGACTAAAAACTAACTTCAAAAATATGCAAAAACTAAAGCCAAGGCACTATATTTATAGGCTAGGATATATACCCTAATGTCACATATGCGACATTACATCCAGACCCCAATTTCATGTACATGATGTCACAGCCACTGGAAGATGGTGATTCATCATTAGGAAACTTAGGATCTATGTCTACTTGGTCATCAACTAGTGAAACTATGAGCTGTATAGCTATAGCTTAACCTTTTGTTGAGGATTGAAAGACATAATGAAGGTCAAACTCTACAATTATGCCTTTCCATCAAGTTATACAGCTACTTTTGTAGATGTTGGTCATTATGGCTCTTAGTATGTTATCCTTGGAAATTACATTAACTTGGCTTCTAAAGAGGCAATGTCTTCAAAGAGAAGACTAGTTCTAGACAATGCTTCTCCACTTCAATGTATTAGGTCTCATGGGCTACTAACGTATGGCTAAGGTAGTATATAGGCATTTTTGCTCCATCATCACATTTTCGACAAAGTAGAGAGGCAATGGATGTATCAGAAATGGTGAGATAAATGTAAAATGATTTACCCTCTTATGGAGGATAGACTATAGGTAGCTATGTTAATTCTTACTTAAGGTTTTCAAAGGCTTCTGGGCATTGAGCCATTCACTCATAGTGAACTCCTTTCTTAAGCAAGTGGTGCATGGACTGTAACTTATCTATAACCCTAGCAATAAACCTATAAATAAACTATAGTTTACATTGTTATCCCTAAAGCTCTTTAAGATT
The DNA here is from genome assembly GCA_015680685.1 of Gnetum montanum. Taxonomy (NCBI): domain Eukaryota; kingdom Viridiplantae; phylum Streptophyta; class Gnetopsida; order Gnetales; family Gnetaceae; genus Gnetum; species Gnetum montanum. Next base: position 551,232 of record MNCI01000394.1, on the reverse strand, counting down.
GGTAGGTTCTTTCAATTTGGATATGGTCTTAACCTTATTAGGATCTACACATATCCCTACCTTAGCAACTACAAAGCTAAGCATCTTACTGGTCTGACATCAAAGATACACTTCTTAGGATTGAACCTAAGCTCATATTTGAGGCATCATTTAAGCACAAAATCTAGGTCATTGGCTATTTTCAACTTCATGGCTATGTCATCTACATAATCATTAAGCAAACCTAACATGTAATCACTAAAGATATAGGCCATGGCTTTCTAGTATGTCACTTTGGTGTTCTTAAGGCTAACAGGCATTATGGTATAACAAAAAGTACCTCTTGGGATCATAAATGTTGTGCTAAGTTGGTGATCTTGGTTGATCCTAATTTGATTATATCCTGAGAATCCATTCATAAAGGACAAGGCATGTTCGATTGTAGTATTAATAAGTTAATCAATACTAGGTAAAGAAAAGTCATCCTTGATGGTGGCTTTATTTAGGTCTCAAAAATTAATGTAAATATAGATACCCCCATTTTTCTTCAGGACTACCACTATGTTGGATACCCATTTTGCATAATCGATAGCCCTAATGAAACTTGCTTTGTAGAGCTTTGATATTTTATCACAAACTGCCAAGGCCAAATCAGGTCTAATCTTGTGCATTTTTTGCTTAACTGATCTAATGCTAGGATCTAGTATGATGTTGTGCTAGACTAGACATGGGTCTAGGCCTGGCATATCTTCATATGACCAAGAAAATGCCTTAATGTTATTTTGTAAGACTTTAGTGATGTCTTGGGCACATTGAGGCTCTAGTGCAGAACTTAATTTAAGGGTTTTCTCCTCACCACTATGTGTTGTGATAGGAACCTCAACTAAATGATCTTCAGTTATGTCTCTTGCTTCTAAGTAAGGGTTTTGGCTAGGTTTTCAGGCCATTCTAGAGATTTATCTGTTAAGGCTATGTGGTCTACAAGACTCTCAAGGTCAAAATCTAGGCAATCATAGTTGATACACCATTTAATATCACCACAAGGTCCATGTAGACATAAAGGCAAATTAATTTGCTCCTAGATACTCATACTTTGATCTTGCATATCAACCAAAAGCATATTAAGTGGCACTTGGGTAAAAGTGAATAAATAATGTTAATATGCCATAAAACATATGCAAATCTAATGTAGTCAAGGCCATCCAAGGTCATTAATGAGATGAGGTCAATTCGGAAAAGTACACTAGAAGTGAAAAAAGGTTACAAAAAGGTCAAACAAGGGGAAATATAAGGAGTAAGGCTACAAATGATTAATAATGGTCATAATTATACTAGTTTAAGGCCTTAGTAGGCCATGATGCCAATTTATAGTCTTGGTGGACTATGATGCCAATTTAAGGCCTTAGCAGGCCATTGTCGTATGGTGTCAAATGACGGTAAGGGAAGGTCAAACCTCACTATTTGATACCATTTAAAGGCCAAAAAAAGGTAAATTGAGGTGTAATAAGATAAAAAAAGAACATATAGAGTTGTATAGAGGCCATAGAAGGTCAACCATGTCCACAAGGCAACATAAGTCTAAAAAACAAGCTAAAACATTACATAATAAGTCAAAAATCAAGTAAAACATGCCATGTATGATAAAATTTGGTTAATATAGTTAAAAATGGTTAAGCTTTGCCATGTTTAGGCCTTAAATGACCATGTTTTAAGGCTACAAGTCCATTAGGTGAGTTCATACATCAATCATGGTTATTTCTCAGTTATCTAGACCCAAAAATCAAGTGCTTTGAGGCTTCCACATTGGGATCAGCATGGAAATAAGGATCCTTAGTATGGAGACTAAGGAAAATAGGTTTTAGGATTCTCAAAGATCCAAAATTAAGGTCCTAGGACCTTCCTAAGGTGGCGTAGGGTTAGATCCATAAAAATTGGGCTCCCCAGAGGTCTATAAAGGCCAAAATAAGGTTTTGAAGCCTTCCCCCTTGTTTCCACACTAGCTAAGTTGGAAAAGAGGGGGGTTAGCATGGGGAACTAAAATCCAAGTAAAAATGAGGTTAAACATGATCAAACAGGAGGTTGGAGCCCAAATATTAAACATGTGCATCTTTCAGCTTTATTTTTAAGGCAATTCAAGGCCATTTTGAGTGTCAATAGTTGTTGAAATGAATTCTCCCCACTTCTTCCATGCTGGGTATAGTATCCTTAGTGTGAAAAAATAGGGGGACACTTGTTTGATGAATTTAGACTTTGATTCTACAAGTTTCTAGCTAATTTTGGGCATGTTTGAAGGTTGTTTAAGGGTAATTAAGGTCTTCCCCCTATTTCCACACTAGGTGAGTTACTCAAGTATGGAAGAATTTGGGGAATGGATTTTGGAGGTTGGGACAAAGTTAGACAAGTAAAATCTTGAGGCTGTGAGGTCCTAGGCTTCTCTGGCAAAGATTTTTGATCTCTGGGAGTCTCATCTTGCCTCCAAAAGTAGAAAAGCAACTTCCCCACCTTTTTTCCATGCTAGAGAGGATACTCCAACATGGAAAAAGTAAGAATTCTATATCTAGGCTAATTCAAATCACAATCAACCGTGCATGTTACCTCTTGGGATTATCAAGGTCAAGGGCTATGGATTGATGCCAAAATTTGATAGTTTTGGGCATTCCTAAGTGGTTTTTTGGCTTGACCCCTTTCTTCCATGCTAGGGATAGAAATATTAGCATGGAAAATAAGAGGGAGTAGAGTTTTGACCAATTTTGATCTCAATCAACTTTGCATGTCAACCTTTGCGGTTACCAGGGTTGAGGACTAGGGTTTGGTGTTAAGTTTTGGCAATTTTAAGTATTCCTAAGTGGTGTTTTTGGCTTTCCCCTTTCTTCCACATTGGGGATAGAACGATTAGCTTCGAAACCAAGGGGAAGTGGATTTTTGACCAATTTTAACCTTAATCAACTTTGCATGTCAACCTTTGGGGCTACTAGGATTGAGGATTGGGGTTTGGTGTCAATTTTTGGTAATTTTGAGTATTGCTAAGTGGTTTTTTATATTTTCCCTTTCTTCCACGCTGGGAATAGAAAGCTTAGTGTGGAAAACAAGGGGGAGTGGATTTTTAACCAATTTTGACCTCAATTGACTTTGCATGTCAACCTCTAGGGCTACCAAGGTTGAGGATTGGAGTTTAGTATTAAGTTTTGGTAATTTTAAGTTTCCCTAAATGGTTTTTTCACTTACCCATTTTTTCCACACTAGGAATAGAAGGATCAACATGGAAAATTAGGGGGAGAGGATTTTTGACCAATTTTCACCTCAATCAACTTTAATGTCAACCTCTACGGCTACCGAGGTTGAGGACTAGGGTTTGGAGTCAAAATTATTTATTTTAGAGGTTTTTAAGTGGTTTTTAGACTCCCCACTCTTTCCACTTTTGGGATTCCATGCTCAAAGTGAAAAAATTGGGGAAAATCCTTTTGGTGCTTTATTATCACTTTCAGTCATGCATGCAAATTCCTAAGGTTGCTAGCAACAATGGTCAATGTTTGGCATTAAAATTTTGCTATCTTGAAGATTGATGAGTGGGTTTTGGGCTTTCCCCTATTTTTCTATGCTGGTTCTTTGATTCTCAATGTTGAAAAATGGGGGAAAATATTTTTGGTGATTTTTGGCCAACTTTGACTATGCATGCAGGTTTCCAGAGTTGCTAGCAATGACTACTGCTACTTGATGTCAAAATTTCATTGTTTCATGGTCAATAAGGCATTTTTTGGACACCCTCCTTTTCCACATTAGGGCTTCCATGCTCAATGTGGAAAAATAGGAGGAAAGCTTTTTGATCATTTTTTATCATTTTCGGGCATGCATGTCAGCTTCCTAATTTGTTGGCATCGACTACTAACATCTAATGTATACATTTAGTTATATCAAAGGTCATAAGGTAATTTTTGGAATTCCCCCCCTTTTTCTAGGCTAGGGCTTCCATGCTTAATGTGGAAAAATAGGGAAAGCTTTTTGATCAATTTTGGCCACAAGCTTCCATGATGGCTGCTACTTGATGTGAAATTTTTGTTATTTCTAGGTTGATAAAGCATTTCTTGGACTTCTCCACCTTTTTCCATGATAGCGCTTCCATGCTAAATGCAGAAAATTAGGGGGAAAAGCTTTTTGATCACTTTTGGTCATGCATGTAAGATCACTAGTATCACCTACTGTCATCTAACGCTAAAATTTGACTGTTGCAATGGTCATATGCCATTTTTTTGACTTCCCCCATTTTTTCCACATTAGGGATCCCATTATTAGCATGGAAAATTTGATGAAAATATTTTTTGATCATTTTTAGTTAATTTGGCCATGCATGCGTGCTCACAGGGTTGCCAACATTGGTCATCAGTGCCTAAGGTTAAGATCTAGTTGTTTTGGGGGCTATGAGGGGGGTTTTAAAGCTTTCACCATTTTTTCCACACTAGGGGTGGAAGGCTTAGCATGAAAGAAGTTCCTTAAATCAAGAAATTTAGATCTAGGCTAGATCTGCAACTAATCGACCATTCATGTTAACCTTTGGGGTTGCCAGTGTCGATAGTGAATGTTAAGTGTCAAGATTTGATAGTTTGGAGGATTCTAAGTGCTTCATGCAACCTCCCCCATTTCTTCCATTCTAGGAACAGTGGCCCCAGTGTCAATGAGAGGAGGAGGATATACTTGTACTAATTTTGACCCATTTTAGTGGTTTTGAAGCTCCAGAGTATTCCCCTAGGGTCTAAGGGTCACCGGAAATTAAAAAACAATCATTAGGTCATCAATTTAAGTTATTCTTAGGTTCCCCCCATCTTTTCATACTGAGGGTGAAAGGCTAAACATGGAAGAAGTCTCCCCCCACATGGAAAACACTGAATCCTAGGTTTTGACCAGTTTTGACTAGTTTTAACTAGGTTTGGTGAGGTTATGAGGTTACCAAAGATACTTGGAGGGGTTCTAGGTTATGTGGGATCCACTTTGGAGTCAAACTTATGCTAGATGGGTGTTGGGAGGTAAGATTGATTATCACTTACCTTCTTCCACACTGAGCATGGTTGCCCCAATGTGGAAATCCATGGTGGTTATCCATGCTCATGTTTTGCCTAAATTTGAAAACCCGATGTTGAAAAAGGTAAGTCTGGGTTGCTAAAAATAGAAAGATATTTATAAGTCTAAAAAATTTATAAAATGCTAAACACGTGTTCATGTTGGACATGGTATTCCCAGCATGGATGCATGGTAAGGTTTCCATAATGTCTTAAGTGTTGAAATTAGTCACAATCTCAGCATTGAAGCAAGTTTGATCAAAAGGAAAGGCATAGGGTGAGGCCCCCAATCCAAGAATTTAAAATTTTGAAAAGTGAAGTTGTTTCACCCCTAAAGAAAATGTGACTAAAATTTCCCCCCTTTTTCTTTAGTGTACTTGTAGTCATGGTGTAATGAATTAGCAGCTGGGGTTTTGTTTAGGTTTAGGTGGGTTTTATAAGTTAAAGTGTGTAACTTTTGATCATAATTGTCATTCTTTAGTAAAAATGCACTAGAGGAGAGCTCTGAAAGAGATTCTTATGGCAGCCACAACCAATCTTTAGTGTAGAAGCCCCATCACATACCTATTGGTGACCATCATCACAACCTTACATGACCTTGCATTATGACCAATTTCACCTTTCACTAGGTGTTTCGTCTAAATTTACTAAGTAACTCTAATAGGCCATAGTGCTTTTTCTTTGAAAGGTTGTAAAAGTTCCCTTTATGGAATTTCTTAAGCTTGTTAGATAAACACCTTAGAGCTTTTTATAGAGGCTAATTTCACCTCCAACTAGATGTTTTCCTAACCTGTTAAGAAATTCTCATTGGTCACAATGTTTTTGCTTTATTTTGTGCAGGGTCTTCCTAAGGCCTATTCTCATTATAGTGGAGTTGGTAGGCATTTTGACCTACATTGGTCATCCCAAGACCAATACTCCACCACATGACATGCCTCTTGGGAAGCTCTCATTGTGGTTTTGGCCCAAGATAAGTAACTTCCTTGCCTACCTTCTCAAGAACTTCAATGTGATGTTGTGGTTACACTTGTATGTAGATGTAGCCAGGGTTGTTGTGGAGGCCATATGGCCTCAGGAATCAGGACTAATTACCAAGTATATTATTGATAAATAAATTTCTAAAAATTTAGGGGGACCCATAGATGCCATAATTTCACACTACCTATCAAATATCTAGACGATGCCAAAGTATAGTTAGTATAATACTGATAATACTTCGATAGTGGCACATAGAACCCACACATTATTTCAAAACCTTCCTAGCACCATGTATCATCTATAGGGCTAAAAATTTATATTATAATGTTTTTTTATGATTTTTTCTTAACTTCTTTGCCTAATTTCATTAATTTTACTTCTTGCAGGTACAAGGTTAACAAGCAGGGTTTGATCGTTCATGACTAAATCCTGGCAATGGCTCAAATTGCTTTGGATGAACTCACCAAGAGTCCCCAAATCAAAGCTACTATGTATAAACATTTAAGAGGGGACTTTGATGAATATGCCACCAAGTTCAACATGGTATACAAGAAGTGCAAGGATGATAAGATGATGCACAGCTAGTTGATAGATGCTAATAGCATGGATCAGACCCTTGTAGCTGGAACCTCCACACTGCAAAAGAAAAGTAAAGGTGAACATATAGCTTCTATTTTTTCATGCCATTAAGTGTTTAATTAATTTTTTTGGTTTTTCAAATTGGTCATATGGATGCTAACCTTTAGTTATTGCTTTACAGGACCTTTTTCCTCAATTGATGTCACTATACCACTTTCAAGCTTGCATCATGAGGAAACTCTCATCCTAAAGTTTGGTGATGTAACATTAGCGCAAGAATGGCTAAAGGGATAGGCACCTAGATATGTTCAAGTAAAAATCTAGCATGTATGTTTTCTTGATGTATTTATGGCACCTATTCCTTCCATTCTTGCTACAAAGATGCATGATATCGACTCCTTTGATGAGGAGGCTGGTTGCTTTAGCATCATCATCTAAGGTGTTAAGGTGAACATTGACATACATGTTGGCCTCTTTCATGACCTATTTAGGATTCCTAGTAATGGGGCCAAGGTTCTAAAAACACCACAAAAATTTTGGCCTAACACTTTCAGACAAGATTCAAGCTAAGTCATGTAGCTACCCAAGCATGAGTACAACATGACCAAACTTGGAGGCCTTTGAAATAGCCCTCGATGGTTCACAATTCAATAGGAAAGGTTCCCCTAGGGTCCACAAGTGACTGCACCAACTTTTGGCATTCAGAATTACAAGTTTCGGGCTCAATATGCCTAGTTCGGGCTAAGTACATTTTGGTCACGCTGGCTTACGCTGCACAACGTAAGGATCAGCGTCACCAACTTTTGGAGCACCAAAACTGAGTTAAAAAAGCCTGAAATCAGGCACAAGGACCCCCCATGACCTCCACCAAGGCCCTCAACAACTTCCAGCCTCTAGAAAATCTAAATTTTGGCCTTAAATGAGGTATTTTTAGTTGCTCACACTAGAGCTACATTTTCTTACGCTGCACAGCGTAAGGATCAGCGTCACCAACGTTTGGAGCCCCAAAACTAAGTCAAAATAGACTGAAATCAGGCACAAGGACCCCCCATGACCTTCACCAAGGCCCCCAATAACTCCCAACCTCTAGAAAATCCAAATTTGGGCCTCAAATATGTCATTTTTACTTGGTGACGCTGGGGTTACTTTTTCAGACGCTACACAGCATAACCAAGAAAAAATAGGAAATAACAAGAAGATTTATGTAGCATCTTTGACACTAGAGTAACCCACAGGGATTGAAAGCACTTGTACTTATTCATAGGCTTCAAAAATTCCAAATTTGAGCCTCGAATATGCCATTTTGACTTGGTGATGCTGGGGTTACTTTTTCAAACGTTGCACAACGTATGAACATCGTAACAAACCCAAACAAGCCTAAAATGGTAGCCAAATGGAGTCAAAAATTGCACCCAGGCCACCTTGGAGAGTAGGCAGTAGTCAAGCAACATCAAATAGGCATCAACGTACAAAAATTAGCTCAAAAAAGGATAGAAACACTTGGTGACGATGGGGTTACTTTTTCAAACGCTGCATAGCGTAATGCCCAGGGTAATCAACCAAAACAGGGCCAAAAATACACCCAAATCAACCCAAATTTGGCACACAGAACCCTCATGAACCATGGTATGTAGATCCACTCTGAAAATGGGTCTTATAGGTCAAAATTGGGTTCAAAATGCACTATTTTCATGTCAAACACTGTTAGTCACGCTGGCATGCTTCCAGCAGCGTAAACACTTTTATATGCTGGACGCTGGACACTGGATGCCAGATGTTGATGCCAAAATAGGCTACACACACATCAGAGCTAGATCCATGCATGCTGGAGGCTTTGGAAACTTAAAAATAGCACAAAACTACAGATCCGGAGGCCAGACAGCCAAATCCATGCTTGTACATTAACATTTGTTGCATTTTTAACATTTTTTTTCAATGTTTCAAGTTCTTACACTGGGCATTATGCATGCCAGCGTAAGAGATCTTGGACACTGCATTATACATTGTTACAATTTCTATGCATCTGGTCAATGCACACACTTGTCACCCTATCTAAACTTTTCTCACCCCGCAACCACTAATCTTCTCCCAGATCCAAATCTCACGTCCAAAACGCTATAAATCTTCTATTTTTCCACTAGATCAAGGTTCGTAAAATCTAAATTTGACACACTTAGGAGATCTAGACATCAATCTCATATGCTGGGCTTTATACAGACTTGGACACTGTACACCTGCAATCCAAAACCTACATCTTCCCAACATCTGTTCTCATCCATTGGGGCTAAACGTCCACCTTGCAACCACTCTACAATCGCGTTCTAACCGGTGCACGTTCTAATTGTTTATCAATACAAAAAGTTTGAATTATTGCCTAGATTTTTATAGTTTACATTATTGTTCCTGTTCACATTTTTTTTGTTTTCATTATTTATCATTTAAACAGTTTACATTCGTTTTCATTCGTTTACGTTCAGTTTTGTATTTGTCTACGTATAACCCAACGCATCACAATTACGTACGTTTGGGGAAGTCCTTGTTTGATCCACGTGTGGACCATTCAAGCACTCTACCTCTGTTGATTTCCAGGTTGCCCTCAGGTTAAGGTAGGGTCTTACTGTTTCATCCGTAGATCTCTTGGTGTCTGTTCATTCTAGCCTCTCACTAACGATTTCGGACAGTACAAGTTCCTACCAGGATAGTGAGGGAATCAGGCCATCGTGAGGAAGTTCTAGAGTGGCTTGTTGCCAGCATGGGCCACTTTGAAATTTCAATGAATAATTTCAAGAACCCTAATGCAAAGGAATCATATCCTTTGTTTAGGTCTCATGCATTCCCCATATTGTTGTCATAGAAGAAGGTAATCAGCCTAGCATAGGGATGGACCTTTAAGAAGTCTTGATGGAGGGCATCAAATTTGATTAGGCTATTGCTTTGGCTACTAGGCTTCGAAAGGAGATTCTTAGACTCCATGTTGATACCTCTATGATAATCCATATGAACTTTGCATTTTCCATAGGTAATCTAAAGAGGTTTATGAAGTTTCTAGTGGTGTATAGGAATGGATGATGGATTTCCCAAGATCCAAGCCAACTTTCTAGGCCTTGGATAAAACATATTTATCCAACATTGTAGGCCCAAAACCCACTAGAGGATGTGGATGTGACATTATCCATCACCATTAAGAATCTTGATGTTAGGTAGTAAAAGTCTCATGATAGTACTAATGATGATGATCCTCTCTCATTTCTTGCTAATGTTTAGGAGTCCAAATGATGATGCATGGAGGCTGAAGGGGCAGCTAGAGAGAAACTTAAGAGGCCCATGCAGGAGGCACCCCTAGCATTAGATCAGCCTACCCTAAAGAAGCTTAAGTTTAAGCTTAAGCCATCATAGTAAGTAGTCATAGGTATGCTTTGTTTAACTTTTGCTAGTTCATGTTTTAAAATTTTATGGCTACTTTATAGTTTCATGTGTTAATCAGTTTTCTATGTGCTATGGTTGTAGATAAGCGTTAGGTTATAGTAGCCCAACCTGCTACAAAGGTATAAAAAAGGCATGCAAAAGAGGCACTCCTAAAGCAACCCATGGTTGAAGGACTTGTTGATGCATGAATAGATGATCTAGATGCCTTGTTCAGTGAGGTAGTACCAAGTACCTCTCTCAGCATCATCCCAAAGAACGAAGAGGAGGAGGATCCAAGTATGCCTATGCCTTAATATTGTTGTTATATTACATTGGTTACATTTGGTTGTCATCCTAACCTTTCGATGATTATTATGCTTATAGTAGTTCCTAAGCCACCAATGCAATCTCCCATTCCTGAGTTTCATGTGAAACCATGGGTAGAGACTCCAGACAAAGTGGAGTTCCTATGTGGGATGGCTAAGGACATCATTGATTGACTACGTCAAGTTGCACTTGAGATAGGTAAAGATTTTTTTTTATGAGCTTTGGTTGTAGGCTTTGTTTGCATTATGCCTATTTGAGTTTATGTCTTACAGTTTCCTTTTATGCTTTGTGTAGTACCATCCATGGAGTGGGACCCCAACATGGACATGGAGGTAGACTCTTTGACTAGACTTCCCTTTAATGTGTCTAGTGTACCTATGAAGCTATATGACACTACCACTAATTTAGTAATGTCATGTGAAAAAGGTTCATGGGAGCTAGAAAGGTCCAAAAAATCCCTATGGGAGGAAGTTGTGACCTTGAGGGAAAAGGTTCAAAGGTAGGAGGATACAATTAGGGATCTCTAAGACTGTAAAGCCTTTGTGGAAGCCCAAGTGGCTAACTCAAGGGAGTTATAGACTACGGAGATCACAAGGGCTCACTATTAGCATGTCATTTAGGACAAAGTAGTGGTCTTATGGAAGATGGAAAAGCAACATATGCAGATGGACCTCATCTCCCAAAAGATTGAAGATAGGAAGGATCACTGTGCTTGGGTCCTACATTGCAGCAAGACACAAAAGGTCCATAAGTGGCAATATAAGGCTGATGATGGTGCTTACCTAAAATGGCTTAAAGAAGAGTCAATTGACTAACACAAGAGAGATTTTTTCATTCAAGGGATCCAAGTAGAGAGTGCTTATCAACTCTTTGAAAACACTCTCAAGGTGGAGCAATCCCCTACACTTTAGATTACTACTACTATGGGTGACACTGCTACAACTACTATTACTTATGAGCCTCCTACTTGGACTCCTATAGATAGATCTAACATTCTTTTTGGTGTTGATCTTGGG
>MNCI01000394.1:520767-539258 GCA_015680685.1 Gnetum montanum | reverse complement strand
ATAAAGAAAGGTTGTAGCAAATAAGTAATACTACAAATAAATTTAGGCTACATGCATAGAATAATAAAGATATAATAAATTGCAAAAGAAAAAAATAAGGCTATTTGGCTATCATTACATTTGGTCATAAAGGCATGGGAAGGTTAGGATAAACTTCACTTGTGCAGATCCTAATCTTTCCAAGATTAGGGAGTGAGTAAGGCCCACTCTACACAAGCTTGTACTCACCATCCCCTTCTCTCACAATGTTGAAAGCAAGTTCATCCCATAGTGTATTGCATTACTTTTCATTATCATCATTGGTTGTCTTGGGTTTTTTCTCTTCATGACTAGGAGCCCCTTTTTGAAGCTCCACTTCAGACCTCTATTCTATGCCCATGTTGTTGACAGCTAGGGGATCTATGTTGTTACCATGAATGATGATTTCACCTCCCTCACAAGCAAGGTGAATTTCTTGATGGATGGGCAAGGAGACAACTCGTAATTAAGCCAACCAAGGTATTCCTATGATCAAGTTGAATCCTGGTGTCTCTTTCACCACCAAGATGTTTGCGATTGTAGGAAATTATTCTCCAAATACAAAGTCTAAGGAGATAGATCCCTTAACATGACTCTTGATCCATTGAATAACTTAAGAGCTATGGTGGTCATAGGTTGTACCTACTCAGTTAAGCCCAAGCATTCAAAGATGGTTCATGGGATAACGTTAGTTGCTACTCCACCATCAACATGCACCTAATGTATTTTAAATTATCCTATGCATATGGTTATGAATAGAGGGGCTATAGTCACCTTGCCATTCTAGGGATTAACCTTAATTTTACTATTGTGAAATGTTAAGGATGTTGATTTGTCCTTCCCTAGTGAGGGAGTAATCATCACTACATGAATGGCTTCCTCATTAGTAGGAATATCCTCACTAATAGGTATGGAGGTAAAAATTTTGACTAGCACCTCATGATATGTGGTGGAAGTTATAATCAGGTCACATAAGCTTAACATGGTATTTTTCTACTTTAATAATTGCTTAACTTGGTCTATTGCACTGAGGAAGTTTTTGTTGTTGGCTACGGGCTTGTCACTCTAGTTATGCCTTACTTCCTCCATACATCCCAAAAGGAAAACTTTACTTTTAGGTTGTGGATCTTCTTTGTTATTTTGGTTGTGGGCTTTAGCATCCTCCTATGGCTTGTTGGCTAAAGGAGACAAGGTAGAGGAGGTCATAGGTACAGTTGAGATGGGAGTGGGCTTTGGTGGGCCCACTTCCTTTTATGCCTCCATCTACTTATCTCCCTTGTTGTTAAGATTTTGCTTATACTTCATCCTTTGGTTGGTTGAATGTTTGTGGTTGTTAGCTATTGGTTGTAAGGAAGAGGTAGTAGCATTGGCTAACATAGGGGGTCATTGTGTAGTTGGTTGGGTAACAACCATTCAGGTTGTATTGGGTTGAGGGACCTTGATGACAAAAGGTTCTCTTAGAGGTATTCATGATGGTACCCTAAAAAAGGGAGATCTTGAGCTATGGGAAGTTGTAGAAGATCTCTCATTGCAAAGGGATACTTGGATCACAAATGGTTCTCTTACAGGTCTCCAATTGTCATCAATGTTAAATTCCAAAATAACATTAGGGCTATCATTGAAATTTAATGGGTCTTTATAGACCTACATTGATTTGGTTTGTAGTTGAACTAGGTTAGAAGCATCTAAGACCAATTCCCCCCTTTCTATCATCCTTTGTAGGTCATCCTTCAGTGCAAAGAAAAAGTTTGTATCATGACTAGAAAGTTGATGATAGTGGCAGAAGAGGTCTAGCTTGAAGTATCTAGGCAATAGGGGATCATCTTTCATTTCCCAAGAGGGATCTTTGGCTATTTCACATAGTTGCTTATGTTTCTTTCAAGTTACTTTAGTCATTTGTTGCATGCACCCACTTCTTAATAGTTGATGAAGCAACTTATATTGTTTTAGTGGAAACTCAATGTACTTATATCTATCCTTCCTTTAAAAGTTAGGTCTATTTTTGGTTGATGTATCAATCCCAGACGTTGATGATTGGTTACTGTAGTCATTGGTGGGGGCCTTGTTGGGTTGACCTTTGGACCTTGGTTTGTGGTCTTATTTTCCTTGGTTACACTTGCTATAGTGGTGTTTCTTTATTTGCTCTTCTCTTTATCTCTTTGAGCATGTTGGTTTTCATAAGATATATAGGTCAAATCATGGTTGGCTACTACAACATCCTCTATGTTTTTAGTTTGTGATAACAGTTGGCTAAGAGATCGTGAAACAAGATAGTAAAGTTTTGACTTGATGAATTCATTAACTACTCCCTTGAATATGGATAATAAGTGGGCTTTGGCTATGGGCTCTAGTATTTCATTTAGCAATCCATTTAATTGTTGAATAAATTTTTGTATAGGTTCTAAAGGCCCTTGCTTGACCTTCATGAGTTGGTCAAGCGTTGTGTTAGGCTTTAAGTTATACTTGAAGTGGTTGACAAACTAGGCTACTAAGTCTTCTAGAGAGGATATAGATCCTCTAGGTAATGTGTGATACTAATCAAGTGCTTTCCCAATCAAAGACATAGGGAAAATCTTCATCATGGTATGAGGCCATGGTTGTAAGAGCAAACATTCAAATCGAAAGGTGATAAGGTGAGCACTAGGGTTACCTTCTCCATTATATTTGCTAAATTATGAAATGGGAAGACCAAGAGGAAGTGGTAAGGGTGGGACTATAGGAATTATGGGACCATCCTAATAGAAGTCCATAATCTTGATGGTTTGTGTGTTAGAGGCTTTAAGCCTCTTCAATTCCTTTGTTAGGTCTTAGATCATTTGAAAGGCTTGAATCAAGACTTGCAGTGGCCCCATAGTTTGTGAGGTTTGTACATAAGGTTGTGGTATCTATTGAGGCTTGTGGCCTCGCTATGAGCTGCATGACAAAAGGAAAAGGTTGTGCTATGGTTGTGGCTTGTGGGCCAAACAAATAAAAAGATGTTTGTGCCAGTACTTAAGGCACAAATGGGACAAACGTAGTGTGTGACCCTTGTGTTATGAGGGGTCTCATAGTAGACCCCATGTGAGTAGTTATTGGATTTGTGGTGGTAAAACCCACAATTGATGGTTTGTATTTTGTGGTTGTGTTTCAAATGACATTGATATGTTATAATTTGTTGTTTGTGACATTGATTGACTGTGATATGTTACTGCAACCAATGTGGGTCTGCTGTAGTAGGATGAAAAGGAGTGGAAGATGGTGGTACCATGCCCATGGAGAAAACAAAGGTATTAGGGGAAGGTTCTATGACATTGGGGAATGTTTGTTGGAATAGTCCTTCAAGGATGTTTTCAGGTTCAAATTCTACCCTAAATTTATACTCCTCTTCATGTTTTTTCCCAAAGGTAGGCTTGTCATCTTCCTCCTCTATGGTAATCAATTGGGCTAGGACACTAGAATAAACATCATTGAGAGAAATTTCTTCATATAAGAAATGGATGTATTCTTTTCCATCTTTTTGTATGATCTCAAACTCCCTCTTGGCTTCGACTTCAATTTTGGGAATTAGCATACTTGCCTATATTTTGGCACAAATGAAGTTATAGTAATCTTCATTAATGGTTGCAAAATTAGGACACTAACATTTGACTCTCAAAGATTGCCTACACTCAATGATTGCCTACACTCAATGATTGTAGGATCTTTGGGATCATACACCCTCATGACATATTGGTTATGATCTTTGCTAGTGAAGCTAAAGGACAATTTGGTGGATTTTTGAAAAGGCATAATTATAGTACTGATAAGTGCTTAAGAATAGGCTATGAATGTTAAGATTGGAGTAAATTCTAGTGAATGGAATTTTAAAACTCTTAGAGAAAATGAAAATAGCAAAAAATGATATACTTAATATAATTAGTAAGTGGGGGATAAGGGGGGTTTACCCCTTTACTAGAAATAGAATATTTACAACATTAGCTTTAAACCTCCCCCAAGTTGGCTTTCCAAGTGCCTCTACATTGGGTATGACAGGCAAGAAATAAGGGGGGTAAGATAATGGAAGTATCACACTTTCCTATTCCAACATTGGAGAGAGAGGGGAAAGCTTGAAGACCAAAATGGAAACTTGGAAATTTCCAAAGATGGTTTTGGAAAGTTTTCAACTTTCACCAAAAAGGAAGGAAAATGATCTTTGTTGGTATGGAAAATAATGTTGGTTTATTGACAAATATTATGTCAAAAAAAATTAAATGCTTACCAAGGCTTCCATGATGGCTTTGCTCTAGGAATTTACCATAGATGTTGTGAAATTCTAGTACTCAAACCACCTACAACTTTCACACTAAAGTTTCTAGGACATGGGGGGAATGGTAGTGTTGGATTCCTTGGGGAGTTTTTGCTAGAAAATATCTTTCAACTCATAACAAAAGTAGATTTGGTCATAAAATCAGTTTCAACCTTCACCAACGTTGCCCTTCCAACTGCTTCCATGTTGGGTATGATAGAGGTGAAAAACAAGGGGATGAGATGATAAAAATCTCACACCTCCTACCTTAATGTTGATAAGGGGGAAAGGTTGAAAACCAAAGTGGAAAGTTAGTATTTTTCAGTTAAAATTGGTTCTAGGTAGCTGCTAATTCTCTCATCTTGGAANGGCGGGGGGAGGAGGAGGAGGAGGGGAGGGGTGTGGGAGTCAACCCATGGATGGGTTGAGCCACCCACTTTTAGAAGCTAGAAAATAAACTTTTGATAACATAAAAAATGAGGGAAAGAGATACCAATGCTGGATTTGGGCTTTAAAATTTATAGCAAGTGTTGTAAAAAAAAAAAAAACAAAACCCAACCACTTGCAAGCTGTAGTTTTGGTCATAGGGGGGGATGACCAATCTTGATTTTTCAAGGGTTTTAGCTACAAAAAAGAAATGAAGGCAAAGCTTGCACATGACAATGAAAATGATAGATCTAGCTACAGAATTTAGGTGAAGGCCCTCCTTCCAACACCAAGAAAAAATGTTATGACCAAAAACCTTAATTGTTGAAATGGGAGGAAAACCAAGGATCTTGGTGCAAGAAATTCCTCAACCTCGAATCCCTCAGGCCTTCATGATGAAAATGGGATTTAGGACACCCTGGCTAGTTTGGCAGATTAACCAAGGACTTGGGAGATGTAAAATGTGGAAACATAAATAGATCCAAATAATGCACAAATAATAAATTTATCTTTGAACATAAAACTCAAAACTCAAAACTTTATTGAGAAAAGCATAAAGAATAAGTTAGAGAAATGTGTACAAATGGTGCCTAGATGAGCAAAAAGAGGATCCACTTATACAAGAGTTTATCTGAGATGATCTACTCCACAATTTGGATGCCAAGCCACTCTTGATGCTATAGAACCTTCCTTTGCTACTACAACCTTGGATTTTCTAATTTGGTCATTGTTGGGGGGTGAGAAAGGGGAAATATTTGGATGCTAAGTTGCTCCATGCTAGGTTTGAAGTCCCAAAAGTGCAATGTTAACATCAAAATCCACTAAATCTCAAGGCCTCAATGCTTCCATGCTAGGGTTCAAGAGACCACAAGTATGGGAACTTGCAAGAGCTCTTAAGTGCCTAAAAATTCCCCAAGCATGGAATTGTGTGCAATGTTTTTGCTCAAAATTGCTGAATTGCCATAGTGCTTGTGTGCCAAAATTGCTAAACTTTGTCAAAAATGTGGAACAAAAAATGCTTAACTTGCTCTAAATTTTAGAACTTGTAAATGACGTTGGACTTTGGCTTTTATAGGGTCTTTGGGCCCTAAATGGGGTTGCAAAATGGCTATGATTAGACTACAAATTGGCTGCAAAATTTAGGTGAAATGGGCATCCAAATTTTGGGAGTTACTAAAAATAGTAAGTGCTTCTCCTATGTCCATTCTATTTACTAAAAATAGTAATCGAGGCATCCCTTCCATGCTGGAGATGAATCTTCCACGATGAGCTCTCCATCATGCTTATTGAAGTGGCTAGTCAATGTTGAAGTCCATAACTTGATGAATTTTGCTTCTTGTGGCTTCCACACTGGGGGTTTGAATTTTTTAGGTTGGGGAAAAAAGTTTCCAAGCTATGGGGAAAACTTTCCAGGTTGGGGGAAAAGTTTCCAAGTAGGGAGGAACTTTGTAGGTTGGAGAGATTTTCCATGCTAGGGGAAACTTTCCGGTTTGAGGGGAAAGTTTCCAAAATGTATCTTTGGTCTCCATGTTGAAGCAAGGGGAGGGGGGAGAGGAGGAGGTGGGAAATTTTTCAAACCCTTCATCCTTCCACACTTAGGGTAGGTGAGATATACCCCCTACATGTGTTTTCAGTGTAGAAAAATGTCTATCCCCCATAAAACCCATCAAATTACCTTTTTTGGCATTCCAAAAGGCATTTTTGTCCTTCCCAAGCCAAAATTTAGACACTAGGTAACTTTTTTCACTTTGGGAATGAGGCTTTAACCATTTATGAAGAAATTTTCAGCCCCAAAAATATAAAGTATGTGAAATTGCCCATTGTGGGTTACAATTTTCACATTTACAATGAAATTTTCCCTTGAGTTTCATGGGGTGAAAGCTACATGATGAAGATTGGTTATGATATGCAAAATTTTGTGGTGTTTCAATAGTAATATAATTCAAAAAATGAGAGCTAATATATTGAAATACATCCAATAACATTAAATAATTTGTCACATTCATTAAATTAAATAACTAAACCTTTACAAATTTTTAATTATGACAAACTAGATTAATTAGCCTTAGAGCTTGAGTTGGATTAGTAACCTTAGACAATGTGACATACAATCATAAGAATCTAATATTAGCATTGTTAACTTACACAATAGGAGAAAGAATTATGGTTTGTGTGCTACCTCACCATGGGTTAGAGTGTGCTATAACAAGTGATTGTTTAGGTAAAGCTTCTACCCCATTTCCCATTTAGAACTACCTAATGACATAAGGATGTGAAGGTTCACTTTGTCATCCAATGGCTAGAAGCAACATGTTGAATTATGAAGTAAAGAAGCCCAACCATTGGAAATTTTCATGCATTGTACCTATGTGTTGAGACTCAACCTATGCCCTTCTTTTTGCTAGTTTTTTTCATGATTTTGAAATCATATTCCAATTATAGAATCAAAATCAAGG
Source organism: Gnetum montanum (assembly GCA_015680685.1). Taxonomy (NCBI): domain Eukaryota; kingdom Viridiplantae; phylum Streptophyta; class Gnetopsida; order Gnetales; family Gnetaceae; genus Gnetum; species Gnetum montanum. The sequence goes on along the minus strand of MNCI01000394.1, from coordinate 532,094 downwards.
TATGGGAGGGAGGATGTGGGGGACAATGATGTTGGCCTACACAATAGGCTAAGATCCACAAATTCTCTCACTACCTATGAAAGATAAGATTTCCAAATAAGCATGGGTAAACCACTAGTTTAGGCAAGTAGATGTTTAGTGGTCAAAGATTTGAAAGTTCTCTTTCATATCCAAGTTCAAAATTTTTTTATGGATATTATTATATAAAGCAATATTATGGCTTTTAGGGTCATATATGATGAATCCTCTAACATACTAATGAAGAATCAATGATTAATGTTTTCAATAATTTCTCATTCACATGCATGCCTTGAGAAATGCTTGAGCTTCTCATAGATTTTCCCATCAACAAGCCTAGAAACTACATGTGTCACAATGTGAGCAAGAGCCTCCATGTGATTGTCATGCATGAAGTGTTGTACTAGAGTCTTTTAAAGGAAAGGAATAAGATGTTATTCAATGGTGTAAACTTGCTAAACCATAACTTTGTTACTCCTTAAGTGTTAGGATTAGCTTAGAAATGGCCTTTTATAGTTAACGAAAAATTATTGGTTCTTATTAAACTACAAGTGATGATGAGAGAACTGTAGAACACAGAGGAAGCTTACAAATTCCTTACCTAGGTAATTTTTAGGAAGAATGAATGGAAGTAATTTTTTAGTTATTTTCTTCTTTCCATCCTTGTCATTAGAGAAACTACAATAAGAAACTAGAAAAATAGAAAGTTTCAATTTAGGGAAAAGAGGATCATGGCTTTAATAGTAGTAATTTCATTGGTCAATAGGTTATCATAGTAGAACATCCTCTTCCTTAAGGATGAATCCACTAAATTTGAGTTTGTGAGAGATTTGTTTAAGGGGTTCTTGTAGTTCATTGAAAAACAAGAGATTCTTCAAGCATCAAGATTTCAATAAATTGTAAAGGTTGACAATGAAAGTGATTTGTGAATTAGTCTCTTTTTAACATGTAAACTAGTTAAAAAAAGGACATAGATGCATCCTTCTGACTCTAAAGGAAGGCCTTCTTATTAACATCCTTCTATTTTTAGAGGATACCATGGTAAAGATATTTGAGAAAGCAAAGGCAACATACTTCTACTACTCAGAGTACAAGGACTTGTTGGAAGTCCTAGCCTAGTACGAGGGAGTGGAGGTATGTAAAATCATTAAGGAATATTAGCAAGTAGTATAATCAAAGAACTCATTCCACCAGCCCCTGCATTTGGCTTTAGTGATGGAAGAGCTTCCTTAGCGTAATGAGGTTCTCACACATGGTCACATGAAAGACCTTGGGTTGCTAGGATTTTCTCATTAACATCATGTCATGTGAAAAGAAGCCAAGGAAATTCACAATGCAATAGTCATAACCCTTGTCCTTGCTCAAGCTCCAACTCTACTCGAGTCTCAAAAACTTAATATTCTATTAGTGACAATTATGAGGATCACTCACCATTTGATGACTCATCTCCTAGACATACCAAGGATAGATTTTTAAGAAGATGTAGTTGTGGACATGAAGCTAGCATGTAGTGACAAGCATATAAGATTTCCATATTGACCTAGACCTAAATCTCCAATGAACTATCCTAAACACTTCACATTACCTCACACTCCCTCCATGGAAACTTCTTTTCCCTTCCACCTCCTTCATTCATCACCTTCCTCCCCGTCTCCCTCCCTCCTCCCAAAATCCCCCCTTTCCTTCCTTGCATACAAACACACATATATAAACAATGATCATAAACACATGTTCTCCAATGACTATCTAGACTAACTCCCACCCTCCCCCACTATCTCTTCCATATAGATGAAACAACTAGTTAACGACTTTTCCTTTCTAGCAAGGTGTTATACCCACTTTTTTAGTTTGGTTTGAATTGAAACTAAGTATGGTATCAACCTCCTTCCATGAGGATTTAAGTATCAAATTCTTCAAATACATCATTACATATATCTTCTCAGCTCTTTGGGACCATCTAGAACTATCTGGATTCATGATTTAACTTATGGACTCAATTTTCCATGATCCCTATTTTGTACTCACTTTGTCTTTTTCTACATAAGCTTGAGTTTTGGGTACATTTTATGGCTTCTTAGCTCAAAGCCATCTTTAGCAATCCAAATTTGACATTTTGTGGTATTGCCAATGTATTTTTTGAATCTTCTTCAGCTTTTTCTAGAAATAACATCACATATCATTAACAATGTCATTTTTGACTCTTCATATTTAACCTCTAGTTTTGATGTTTTGTGTTATCTCCCACATCAATCTTGACTTCAACTCTTTGAAAAATCTACCTTATCAACATGTAGCATCATTTCTGTGTCTTCATCTACAACCCTCAATTTTAACGTTTGATGTTAGCACTTATGTCAATCTTAACTTCAACTCTTCAGCAAATCTACTTCTTGAACATGCAATGTAATTTTGGCTCTTCATCTACAATCCCCTATTTTGATGTGCATCAGCTCATGCATCAATCCTAACTTCAACTCTTTGGAAAATCTACTTCTTCAATGTCTAGCATCATTTTACCTTGATGTCTTGCATCAATTCTATATTGGATGTTTGACATCAAGTTTTATATCAAGCATCTACACATTAATTATCTTATCCAAAACCTTCTAGATAAAAAAGTTTAAATTTTTTGCTAATTGTTACTAATGCTATGTCAGTGTCAGTGTCAACATCACCTCAACCGATTGCCACGTTTGCTATTACCAAAGATCAAACTGTATTTTCAAACTCAACAACAAGTTACACTTAAGTTTGAGCTTAATTTTAGCAATTCTAAATTAACTTCTCCAACTTTGAGCCTATAAACATAGGCTCAAAACAAAATTCTTAGGTCAAATCTTTTGAGATTTGAGAGCACTTGCCAGATTTTGAGAGATTAAGAGCATGAGCATCCACCACCACCATAGCACTCATGTACTTCTCATCCACCTTTAGTACCTTTTTCACTTTTAATGTTAATTCTAGAAAGAGAATTTTTAGGCTTCCATAGCACTTTTTAGAGAGTTAGAATTTTTTAGCTCCAAAGTTAGTGATGGAAACATTTGGCTAAAACAACCTTATTTTAGCTTGGAATTAACTCCAAATCATGCCTATGGCTTCTCCATCCATCACCTAACCTCTAGAGGTTCAATTCCATCCTTTAAATCTATATTTTACTTAATATCTTAGCTTCTTTTATTAGTTCTATCACACTTACATTTTTCTCCCATCATTTGTAATTTGGCACTCTATAGGAGGAAAACACTTTAAAACTCATTAATAAAGCATTTTATTATTTGGAAAAGGACTTGGGGACTTTCCTACATGTTGAAGTATCTCACTTTCATTATTTTACACTTTTTTACTTGCATTCAATACTTAGAATGTTTCTCTATCTTGTACATCACATTCATTACTTAGTCAAAATTTTTAGTATTTTACACTTGGCTATTTTTCCACAAAAAAATTTTATTTTTCAAGAAAGGATTTGAAATCCTTTTATCTATATAATAATATTAATATTTCAACATTTAATGTCCTTTTATATAAGTTTCATACTTAGTTTTTATTCCATCTCTCACATTTCATTTCATGCTTAATCAAAATTTTAGCATTTTTATACTTAGATATTTTTCAGCAAAAAAAATCCATTATTTGAAAAGGGAACCAAGACCCTTCCTTTCATGTTATAACTATACTATTTTAATATTTTATGATATTTATCTATATTTTATACTTAATTTTTATTCCATTGTTCATAGCTTATTCTACATTTAGTTTATTTTTCGATAATCCATACTTAAGTCTTTTCTCTATTAATTTTACATTCAGTCATTTTTAGCATTAAAAATTTTACTTTTTCATCATTCCTTAACATTTCTAGTTAATGTGTGGTAGGCTAAGTCTATATTTTATTGGAGTATTCATACTCTTTCTATTATACTAACATTGACTTTTTCTACATAAGTTAGAGTCTTAGGTATATTCTATGGCTTCTCAACTTAGAGCTATTTCTAGCAATCCAAATTTGACATCTTACATCATATGCAATGTATTTTCTAGATCTCTATCTTTGGCATACATAGAAAATTACTTAGAATCAATGAATGTACCAATCTAATCCATTCCTTTACTTTTTCAACTGCTAAATCTATCATTGTTCCCATCAAATATGTATCTGGTGCACACATCAGAGTAGGAACAAGATAACATAGCTCCTCATTAGATGCCTATGATCCTTGATACACCTCTTGGAATATTTTTAGCAGGTTCTTATTCTCTTATTTTCTTTGTAATCTATATCTACCCCTTTTTATTTTTCTATTTCTGGGTTTTATCTAGATTTTTTTTATCTATTTCTAGTGTTTGCCTTTTGGATTTAGCTTTTCTAGATCTATCTCAATTTAAACAATTTTTTGTTGCCAGCCACACATACTCTTGTGTATCTTTTTCAATAAGAATGTTGAAGGTCCATTGACTAATAAAGTTATCACTTTAGATACTATTCATTTCTTTAGTGATTTTGATCTATTTATTTTTGTTGAAACTTGGGAAGAAGAAAATTCTTTGATTATACTATTCCAAGATTTCATATCATTTCTATTAGAAATAAGAATTCCAAGGTGAGGGGTATACTTTTTAGTGGTATTTCTTGTTTAACTATGAAGTCTAGATATGACTTCATTAAGGTACACAAAGTTGATGATAATAACCAATATTTTTGAGTTCAAGTTTAGTGCACTTTAGTGGTTCTTTATATTGCTTTTTGTTATTTTAATCCAAGGGATTCTTCTATTTGCAATTTTTCTAATCTTTCATGAGAGCATCCTTTTTAGTACCTAGGTCAAAATGTTGCATAATTCTCTAGGCTTTGTAAATTTTTTCTTTTTGGGGATTTTCATGCTTCTATTAGATAAATTTAGATTCAAAGGCTTATTTGGAATTCTCAATTAAACTTCAGTGAAGAGCATTATTTGGTTTACAAAAGACCATCTACTGATCATAGTACAAATCATAGGGGTATTCATTTCTTAGAGAGGGATCATCCCTTTGATTTGTTAATCCTTAATGGCATTAACAAATTTCCTTTCTCTTCTCACTTCACTTTCACTAGGCACCAAGGTAACTCTTACATTGATTTTCTCTTGTCTACTCATGAGAATATAAATGTAGTGAAAATATTTCAAGTGGGGGAAAAAATTCTATAATCTTTTCATCATTACTTGAAATTCACTATTCTTACTTCAATTCATCATATTCATTATAGGAAATACAAAACTCATTTTCTCATAGAATATCTTTGTTCAAATTTTCAAACAATAGTGGCTAATATGTTAGTTAATAATGAAAATGAGGTAGATTTGACCAATGTTCTTTTGTCTACAATTGCTCTAGTGTAGATTAAGTAGGTGCATAATTGTAGAAAACCTTAGTTTAATGTGGAGTATTTGACAGCTTGTAAAGATGTTATAGCTTCATATTTTGATGTTTAAATGCTGAATAATTATAGAAAGCTTAATTGTTTTTTAAAAAAGGAAGTTCAGTAAAGAAGAGAAGGAAAGAATGATTTGTAAGCTTTACTCAAATCTAAAGAACTTTTAGAATTTATCTTAAGATAGATATGGTTAAAATTTTTCTTTATCTACTATTCAAACTTTATTCAATAATCTTTCAAAAGGCTTCATTGACTGCGCATGATAATTTTAGTGCTCTTAAGTTATGCCTTGATGACATTTCTATAGGAATTCAAAGATTATCTTATGGGTTGATGTTAATGGATTATATGTAGAGCTTCTTAAATGAGGTGGTCTATTGATGTTAAAAGCAACTTGAAATCTTCTTAATCAAGGGCTTTAGCATGGTTTAGATTGCTCTTAGTGTTCTAGTTAAGTAGTCTTGCTTTCCAAAAAAAGATATAGGATAGATCTTAATAATTACTAATTGATTGAAATTAATTCATTTTTTACTAAGCTTTTGGACATTATTTTGGAGAATAAAATTAGTTCATTAATAGAAATGTATGGTATTCATGCTCAATCACAATAGGGTTCATGGATACAATCTCGTCAACATGATCTCATCAATGTAGGGTTTGACCCATTGATGTGTACCCCTCGATGAGGCATCCTTCTTCTGCCTATAAATGTGCACCTTCTATCATATTTATGGCATCAAATTTCATAGTTCTAGTGAAGCTCTTGTAATTTCTAATTTTAAAGTTAGAATATTTTCCAAGTGCCATAGTAGAAGTCAAAGAGTGTATGGATCTTTATTCAAGGATTGTTGTACCTAAGCACTTCAATGTGTGTGATAATAAAGATGAGCTTTCTAATCAAACCTTGTAGCACTTGGACTAGATTAATAATGTCTTTAAGCATTTAATATTTTAAGCAATTTCCTTTAATATTTTTAAGTAATTAAAGTAATTAATTAAGATAGATTAAATAGTGATTAATTAAAACACATAAGTACAACCACTTTGAGCATATGCTTGATGTTTGGTAATCCTAGTAACACTTAACATTTGGTAAGCTAGTAAGATTATACATGTTCAGGATGTGTATGACAAGTGGAAATGGATGCTTATTGATGAATCATGGTTTGCCAGGCCCTGATATTGGATCCTCAATATCGGGTACATGATATCGCAGCTTGGATAATGATATCAAATACACGATATTGTGATTCCTATGTAGGCCTATAAATACAACATTTGGGTGCATAGAAAAGGAGTGTTTTTTGTAAGTCTTAGAGTGGAGTCATTTTTTCAGTTTTCAATTCCTTTCCAAGTGTATGCCAGCAACGTGATGATTGTAATTGTATGGAACCTTTGTTCGAGTGTGACATACTTGGACACACACACAATCAGCAATAAAGATCAAGATTACTCTATCATTGCAGCATTCACTTAGATTTTAATTATTTTAATTGTTAATTATCTATTTATTATTTTATTTTTAATTAATATTTCCTTTATTTTCATTTACACTTTCTGTTGATTAATGTAGAATGAGTACGACTTAATCACAAAAATTTAACTGTAACTACTTGGTAACCTAGTAGTGTATCTAGTAGTGCTTAAGTAATGTATGCTTGGTAATCCCTAAAGTAGTCCATGAGGTCCAAGATGCATATGGGTGATTAAGGATGGGTGCTCATCACATTTAGGTTAGCATAGATTTCATTTCCCATTGCCTATTAGCTTAAATTAAAATTATTTTCCATCGTCTCTAGGAGTAGCACTAGTTTAGGATTACATCATTCATCTCACTCTGGACTAAACCATACATGACAAACCAAATACCTGTCTAGGTGGGAAGATAGCAAACTTTGATCAACATGTAACTATCTAGATGTCATAACTAGTCTATCTATAGAGTTCGACTGGATCGTGCGTACGTGCTCGTATTCGTATGGTTGAGTGTAGGGGTACCTAGCCACTCATCATTGGTGCCATTTCTGGGGATGGTGCTAGTTATCTAGATTAGTTATATCATCCAAGATCACTGTAATGAATCATTAACGATATATCTTTTAGAAAGAAAGTAATCACAAATAAGTCACACACCATTCACAACAATGTCTCTCTTACAAGACTATGATAACACAACAACTAGTGAGGTAATTCATTGGAGAACCAATGAAATTTATGTTGAAGACAACATTTGGAGTACTCAATCTTATACAGGAGTTTCATATGTTCATGGACACCCCAATGATACTCAAGGACTCTTGTCATCCAGCCCTAACACCCCTAGTGAGGATGGGACATCTCCTAAAACAAGGGGGCCCGTAAGGCCTAGGACCTTCTCAATAGTTAACAAGAATTTATCTAGGGATGATTTGGAGACTTTAAAAAGTCATGACAAGTCTTTTGGTTCTTTCTCTTCCTCTGCACCTTCAACATCAAGGTAGGACATGGATGACCATTTCTTAAGGGGTTGGCACAAAAATAGAAATCGAACCCACAAGCAAAGCTAAGAACGCCAACATGAACAAAGACCACATCACCCCAACTCACCAACTAATAAACTACCTAGTGATGATGAACCCCTACTAGACACTAAGAGCCTAATGCATATACAAGAGGCTATTCAAATGCCATGTAGGAATCATAAGGAAATCCATCTACCTAGGCTTGATTTAAACAACTTTCCTAAGTTTTCAGGAGGCTATGATTTAGATCTGCAACATCATTTACATGCCTTATATGATGCCTATGCATGGATAATATTGATAATGGGTGGTAAAAACTTAAGCTCTTCCCTATGACACTAGTTGGCCAAGAAAAAGTATGGTACAATTCCTTAAAGTTAAAATCAATTTGTAGTTGGTCGACAATGGTAGAACTCTTCATTGAAAGATATCAAACCTATGTAAGAGCATTAGCCTTGAGGAGACAAATCCAAGAGTGGAAACAAGGGCAACATGAACCCTTGGACATGGCCTTAGAAAGATACTATTCATTGTTAAACAATTTCCTAGGTCATGGGTTCTCTGAGGAAATGCTAATGTATCACATCATGGGTGGACTTCGTAATGAAACAAGGGAGACCCTAGGGATGTATGCCCTAGGTCAACTATATGAGCTACGAACCCACCAATTCCAATAGCTTATCAAGTGGGTAGCAAAATAAGAAAGAGAAATAGCTAAATGGGAGAATGTTGAAAGATCTCAATAGGACCAAAGTCTCAAAATAACAAATGTCTATGAAGAGGAGAAATCAACTCACCTCACGGAGGTGGAATCATCTTTGCCAATACTACAATCATTAGAGGCAATTAAGGCAAAGATCAATAAGATGATGGAATGGGTACATGAAAAATGTAGAGAATATACTAACATTATTAGAGGTGAAACCATGCATGATCACTCTGACACCCTGAACAAACAAAGGATGTCAAACTGAGAAACAGGACAGGACACCACTCGACAATCAAAAAGAAGGGTTGAAGAAAATAAGGATAAGAGCTCAACTACAAATCATACATATCAATGTGATGTTTTCCTATACAATCAACCCAAAGGCCAATGCCCAATGTAACTTTTTATAGAAATATTGTGTTCAACCATAGTGGCAAAACCCCTAGTCATGGGGGAGGCCACCATCAAACTAGTCACACCCTTCATACCATCCAAACCCAAGCTCTTATTATGTTCATCATTCTTTTTCCTCAACTGGGTCAACATTCTCTACTTCACCACATTGTTATCATTCTCTTGAGTACTATCAACCCATGTCCTCTCCAACAAGATCACCACTTCATGTTCCTTACACTTCTACTTGCTCTCAATTTTCTCATCCTTCACCTCCTTCTACATCACCACTAGTTGTGCTAGAAAGTTTTACACCACAACACCAACCCATGAATGTTACCTATGCTACTACTATCAATAGTAGTTGAGGTCCTTCACAATGTTGAAAGCATCCTTTCTTTAGGCATGACTATAGAAAGAGATAGCAAGATTCCGAAACCACTACATCCTCCAACTCAGTACAAGTTCAACGTTGTGATGCATGTGCCTCCTCAAACTCAATGCCTCCTATTACCTTATCTGAGCCATCAATCAACACTCCAACAACCATGCGACCCAATGAATATAAGCACATAGGGAGACATATCAATCATTGCATACCATCTCACAATCACAAGTGCCATAGTGGGTCAACTCCTTATCACATGACCACATCTTATAATTTTCCCCACTATGTCAAATTTAATTAAGTGTGTAAACCCTAGTTTGGGTACATTCCAACCACCATGCCAAAAGACACTCAATGGTTTGGATATGACTGAACCCCAACGTTTCCAACATGCCTAAATCCAAATTTTCCATTTATTAATTCTAGCCATACTCAAGGGTTTAATCATGGGGGATATCCTCCATTCTAACAAGTAGAATTAGTAAATGTTTTTCCTTTTCTTTGATTTCACAATTTTTTTTGTTTTCTAGTTTTCCATTTTTTCATTTTTCAATTTGTTATTTTATCTTTTTGAGGGCAATCTCATCGGTGAATAAAATACTCATGTGACTTGTCGGTTGAGGTGTTGTTTTATGCTATCAAGTCTCATGTGACTAATTATTTGGACAGTGAGCCCACAACATCCACCCATCCATTCTATTAATAAAAGGTTCTACTTTGGGTACAATGATATTCTTTTCATCATTAAAACTTAAAGTAACTTTGTACTCATTATGCCCAGAGTGAAAAATGATGGACTAAGAGGGAATGGCCAAGGTGTGACATCAAGGGGACTTGTGGATTCTCTCTGGTGACTTCTATATGTGCTATCATGTAGCTTGGTTGTACTAAAATCCTTGTAGATCTAACGAAAAATGGGAGTAAAAGTAATACAAGCACTCAATAAAGAAACTCAATTTTGTTCTAGAGGGTTCCATTGGAAAGATATGCATCCATGCCTAAAGGTTGGTGGCTTCTCTGGTTCACTATTGAAAGGGATAGAGTGCCAAAGTGGCTAGAAGAAGAAAAAGAAGAAAAGAAAAACATCAAAGAAAAGATCAAGAAAAATGTGTTGCAAAGAAATTCTAAATCACTCCTCCCTTGGAAAAAATGCCAAGTGATCGTATGCCTTGTTGTCATGGTTCTCTTATGGTCGTCCATCATTGGATGAAACAATGTGATGTCACTGATCATAGGCATGGACTTGGTCTTGATTTTTGAAGTGAAGGGCTAATGACATACTAATCACACCCTACACTTAGGATTCATTATGCCCAGGGTCAGTTACCTCACATCTCAATCTCTGCAATCCCTTCTACAATTTGTCTCATCTCGATGTTCATGTATTTTTGACTTGTGTCTTGTCTAGCATAGAACTCATACCTCATCGTGGTGGTATTTAACATGTGTGTTTTATTGCACTAGTATGGATTTCATTTTACCCTTTTAGTGCTTATGGACATTTTTAGGTGCGGTTATGTAAGGGCATGATAGGTAGGAACCAGCTTTGGAGAGGATTCACTTACGTAAGCTTTTGTAATTTGCACTCATTGCACATCATCACATCATCTTGTACCCTCTGAGTGCTACATTGCTAAAGTTATCCTTTCCTTTATCATCATTTTAATTCAAATTTTCTTGTGCACCACTACATGTCCTTTTTCCTCACCCTATTCATGAACTTCATTATAAAATTCCACTTCATTACACTTTTGGTACCTTCAGGTCTCTTCAACATTAGCCTAGATCTTTCAAATTAACCTTAAATCCTTCATTTTTGGCTTTGGAAATGTGAAAATTTATCAATTTTTCCAAGTATCCTATTTTAGAAGGGACACGATATTAGATCCACGCTAGCAGGTATGC
>MNCI01000394.1:479982-520747 GCA_015680685.1 Gnetum montanum | reverse complement strand
CCCCCCCTATGCACACGTCAACATTGTTTTTCACTATTGATGCAAGGGGAGTTGAAATTTTCTTCCACAAATTTTCCAACTTGTGCACCTATCATTTAAACATTAATAACTTGCTCATTAACACTTTGATTCTCATCTTGATCAAACCTACTTAAACCTGGAGTGTTTAACTTAGTTGTGGGAAAAGGGTATGCTCCAAGTTGCATGTAGTTTTTTTTAAAATCTGTCGTTGCCCAAAGGATATTATCAAGGGTAAGTGACCTTAAAAATGCTAAAAAAATTTACCAAATTAATTTTGGACCTTTTAGCATCTGTGACTATGAAACTCAATTTACCAAATTTACCAAAGGTCCATGTTAGCAGCTGTGACTATGAAACTCAATTTTGGACCTTTTATTGGAGTCACCTAATCAATTGGGTCCATTATCAAAACTTTTAGGGACACTTGCATGAAAATTTCTAACTCTAAATCACACTAGGTAAGAAATGAATCTATTAAGGGCAAGAAGTAAGGTATAAATTAAATTTTATAAATAGCCTTACCAATAATTGATCCTGTGTGATTGTAGATGGCCTCTAAACAAGGACAAGGAGGACCCTCTCAGGATGCATCCAAATAGCCAAGGAGAGGTAGAGGCCAAGCACCTTTCGAAAAACATGCAGAGCAGGAGGCACAATCATTTAGCATTTATCAAGAACCTCATGTTACTACAAAATCAAGGCATGTTGAAGGTGAAGATGGTAGGGCACCTAAATAGGGACAACATCTCACATTTTCTTCAAAATGTGTTCAAGAAATTCATGAAAGGTCCATGTTAGCAGCTGTGACTATGAAACTCAATTTTGGACCTTTTATTGAATTTTCGCTAGAGGTAGTTAGAGACCAACTTAAAGGGTCTCCATTGTGGCCTATTCTCTCTAGGAGTGCTAATTAGTACCTAGGGGAGATGTACCAATTTTTGCATAATAAGGAAGAATGCACCACCATTGATATTGGTGGTATTTCTGTTGATTTCTTTGCCAAGGCCATTTTGGAAGTTCTGAATCTTCTAAATTTAGGGCCTAAGGTTGCTCACCTATCCACTTGCTCTAATGTTGATGCGTGAAAGATATGATTAAAAAGGGCATACAAAAAAGAGGATAAAGCATATGGAGAGCTCACATTTGAAGAGAGGATTTACTTTAAAATTGGCACATATCACATTTCCCCAACAAAAGGACTAAAACATATTTCTACTTATGCTGTTACAAGAAGTGTCATTTTGATGGGCAAGGTTGATGCTAACCTACCCCATCTATATCTCATAGAAATTTTAAGGTGGTTTGAAGAATGTAAGATAGGGAAGTTTGCATTGCCTTTTTCCTACCTAATTGAAAAGTTGTGTCGACATGCTAGAAATCTAGGCACACCAATGACATCCCTAAAAAGGCTCAAAATGCCTCACTTGCTGAATTATTGAAGCCACTAGCCCCAAGAAAAAATACTAGTGAGACATTGAAGATTGAGTAAGAATAGATAGTTGGGCCCACTACACCTCAAACTATAGGGCCTAGCTAACTTCCAGACATAAGGCCCAGTCAATAATAGGAACTAGGGCCTAGCACACAACCTACAGGCCAATAGGACCAACCGCCACCACCATTGTAATACTATCAACCATCGATGAGCCATCTTAGGGCCATTGCAAAATCAGTCAGCTGGGGAAGCTGTGATGAAGAAAATCTCTTCGAGGTCATTGATGATGTTGTGTAGTCCATAGTCTCAATTGATCATGAATGGGATGAGGTTTCCATCCAAACAGGAGAAGGGGAATCACACTGGTCGCAACATATCTCTAGAAATGCTACATCTTTTTAAGTGCAATTAGAAATTGGAGAAGGTGCCACAATAGTGGTTATGCAATACCAGGATGTAATGGGCATAGCAGAAGTGGTCGCAAACCAAATCAAAGAATTGTTTAATGTTCCTATTGTGCCACTGGAAAATTTCATAGGAGCACACGATGCCCAAACCTTAGTCGGTCCCTTAATGACTCCTACAAATCATGAGGATGTTTTGGATCGATTGTTGCAAATAGGACAAGTGATGACATCCTTGTTCGACATCCCTCAAGATGTCACAGCAACATAGTCATACCTCATCTCTACAAAAGAAAAGCTAGTCATGGCCAAGGTCAGGGTTAAACTTGCAGAGGAGGAGTTGACAAGACTTCAAGAGAAGTTCATCACCCTACAAGCTATACAACGAGATCTATTTCAATTCATCCCTGCAGATCAGCTAGAATCCTTTTAGATAGAGTAGCTAACAAAATTTCTAGTAGAGAATAAAAGAGTGGCAAAGGAAAAAGAGAAGGCTAATTGGGATGCTTCTAAGGCACAAGCTCAAACATATGCACATGCCAAAGCACTCAAGGCCTTGCAAGAAGAAAATAAATAGCTTGCCACTGAAAAAATCTGGTTAACCATAGTAGAAAAATAAAAGGCTGTTCTCAAGGAAAATTTTTAGCAATTGTGAGAACAATTAATAAGGGTCAACAAGGATATCAATTGCTTAGCCAAAGAAAAAAAAACCCTCTCAATGAAGGAGGTACGCGCAATCCACTAGAAGATGATGATTGAAATAAGTGCATGGTAGAATAAGGCCAAGTGACATGAGAAACTCAAGGAACATTTTAGAGATTAGGTGGGGATGTACAAGCAGGTGATTAAGAAAGAAATCCATATGGCCAAAGCCCATATCAACACTCTCAGTCCTTAGAACCCTGATTGGTGGACCATATTAGATACTTATGCCTTCATCCACTAAGAAGAACTGAGAAGCTGGGACCTGCAGATACAAGATCTCACGAAGTACATGGAGTTGGCAAACCTATGGTATGCCAACTTAGTGATGTTGATAGCAGGATGCCTGAGAATAAAATTGGAAAAGCAAGTAGCAGCCGCCTACGTTAAATATGAAACAAAATTTGCTAAACACAAGAATACATTATAGAGATGAGAGATAGAAAATTCTAAAGTAGAGGTGGTTAAGACTAGCTACCAAGGATAGAAAGAGGTCATGATGGATTTGGCTCGATGACTCACAAACTACCAAGAATGCAAGGATAAAGCTAGAGCCTATGAAGAGGAACGACGGTTGTTTGTGGTTGGTATGTCAAGGTCAATCAGATGTTTTCACACTTGTTGTGCCCATGGAAGGTACTGACTCCATTAAATATTGGAACATTAGCATGGACGGCACATGACCCCCAAATCAAAGAGGAAAAACTTTAGGCTCTCCTTCAGAGACACCCATTTTCCAAAGCTTGGAGCACAAGATAAGGGAAAGAGACCCATGGAGGAGCCACCACCGCTAGGAACCACATGGGTTCCACACGTTTTGTATTCTGTGTCTATGTCCTAATTTTATTTTGTTCAATCCCACACTATGGCATGAGTAATTCCTAGTTAGTCAATAATCCCATACCTATCCACTGTGTAATTGATTGAACTTGTTCTCATTTTGTTTGACTCAAGGATGAGCTATTATTCAGTCATGGGGGTATGATGAATCATGGTTTTCCAGGCCCCGATATTGGATCCTCAATATCGAGTACGTGATATCATAGCCTAGATAATGATATCGAATACACGATATCGTGATTTTCATGTAGGCCTATAAATACAACATTTAGGCACATAGGAAAGGAGTTTTTTGGTAATTCTTAGAGTAGAGTCATTTTGTCAATTTTTAGTTAGTTTTTAGTTCCATTCCAAGTGTATGCCCGTAGTGTGATGATTGTAATTGTATGGAACCTTTGTTCGAGTGTGACGTACTTGGACACACATATGATTGGCAATAAAGATTGAGATTACTCCATCATTGTAGCATTCACTTAGCTTTTAATTATTTTAATTGTTAATTATCTATTTATTTTTGTCTTTTTAGTTAATATTTCCTTTATTGTCATTTACACTTCTTGTTGATTAATGCAGAATGATTACAAATTAATCATAAACATTTAAGTGTAACTACTTGGTAACCCAGTAGTGTATCTAGTAGTGCTCAAGTAATGTACACTTGGTAATCCCAGAAGTAGTCCATGAGGTCTAAGATGTATATGGATGATTAAGGACAGGTGCTCATCACATTTAGGTTAGCATAGATTTCATTGCCTATTAGCTTAAATTAAGATTATTTTCCATCGTCTCTAGGAGTAGCACTAGTTTAGGATTATATCATTTGCCTCACTTTGGACTAAACCATACGTGACAAAGAAAATACTAGTTTAGGTGAAAAGATAGCGAACTGTGATCAAGATGTAACTATCTAGATGCCACAACTAGTCCATCTATGAAGTTCAACTGGATTGTGCATACACACTCGTATTCATATGGTTGAGTGTAGGGGTACCTAGCCACTCATCACTTATGTTAGGATTAGTTAAGGGTTAGCTAGTTGTTAGACTATTTTAACAATTAAATCCTTTTATTCATTATTCTTTATCCTTAGGCATCTTAGAACATGAAAAGATGAAAATGATGAAAAATCATATGCCTCAGTCACACTTAACCATATCCTTTGTACTCACAGGTATAACTAGAAAGACAATGATTATAATGGTTGATTCACCTCCTAGACTAGTGTATGTAGAAACCTAGAAGTCCTTGGAATATGACTAAATCATATGTAAATGCTTGTGATTTGTATGGTTGAGCATAGGGTCTACTCACCACTCATCAATGGCATCATTTTTGGAAACTTTTACTTACCTTTGTGCACTTCTAGGACTTAGTGAAAATCATTCACATCATTGGATCAAACCTTAAAGTTGCAATCATTCTAACTAATAATAACAAATCTAAAAGAATTCTAAATTTTTCTTCTAATCCAAAATTTCTTCTTCTCAAAAGTATGATGGGTCAAAACCACAAGTACCCCAAGAATGAAAACTAGTATTTACTCGTCCAAATGAGTTTGTACCTAATTTCACCTTCATTTTGCACCAAGATGAATAGTTGTGGTGGAGAGACATGAAGGGAAACATTGTGTTGCCACCTAACTAATAAATTCCTGGGATGTTGCTCCAAACTCTTAAAAGGTTAGGCATCTAGGATCTCAATGATGAATATGTTGTGTAGGAACATGAATATCGAAACTATCATCCCACTAAAACACAATAGAAAAGAAATTGGAAACAAGGGAAATGATATGAAGTTGCAAAGGAAAAATGCTTTAATAATCCCTTGTTCCTACTGAATCAAAAAGATAATGAGTATTCCATCTTTGAGAATTCTCAGCATGTAGACTCTCCTCCCCTTGATTTTGGTAAAGGGGGCTTGAACCAAAATTTATAGTCCACTGTAAATAATCTTGGTTTAGGTAAGAATGGATCCCATGATCATGGCAGATCCAAAGGTCAAAGTCATGGCAAGAATAAGGATAAGCATCACGATGATGATCATAACCATGACAATCGATGAGGGGGTGGTAGGTACTTCGGTGCTAGTACTTCTCCCTCTTCACCTTCATCATCCTCTTCTTCCTTCTCAAGCTCCAATTAAACCACAGAGGGCATGACCTTGATGTATGTGATCATCAAGATAGAAATGATCATGATCATAGAACCTGCTAGGATGATTAAGATCAGACATGTGGATATTCAAGGGAGGCCTGCCACCATGAGAGAAGGGGCAACAAAGGGCACCATGGCCATCATAGAGTCCATGATGATGGTGAGCCTTTGCTCGTAACTTGAAACATGCTAAATATTGTAGAGGGAGTCAGAATACTAGTAAGGCATGTGAAAGATAGTTGAATAAAGTAGTTGAATATGAAAAATATTTCAAATTTTGAAGGGGGATATAATTTAAATCTGTAGAAACATTTATAAGCCTTTCGTGATGCCTATGCCTTGTAGAACATAGAAAATGATTGGTAAAAACTTAAGCTATTTCCTAGAACACTCATAAAAGAAGCAGAAAGTTAGTACCACTCTTTGGAGCTAGAATCAATTTGTAGATGGAGTACGATGCTTGAGTTGTTCAATGAAAAATATCAAATGTAGTCTTAAGTGTCCAACTTGAGAAAGTAAATCCAAGGATGGTAACAAGGAACATATGAACCCTTGAATGCAGCCATTGGCCAATAATATTATCTTTTGTACAGATGTCCTAGCCATGGTTGTTCTCAAAGGGAGTAGCTTTGCTATATCATAGATGGGCTCAAATCAAAAATAAGGAGAACTCTTGGGATCTATGTCTAAGGGAGATTATTAGAACTAAAAGCCCATTAGATCCAAAGGCTCATTGAGTAAGTTGCAAAAGAAGAAGAAGAGCTTAGAAAACGAAAAAGTGCTAAGGAGTACAATTAGGACCTTTCCAACAAAAAAGGGTAGTTTGATTTATTGACAATGAGGAGGAGTTACCACTTAATGAAGTGGTTTAGTGAAAAACCTTGCTAATCCAACAATCTATCTCTAAAATCTTGGCTAAGGTAGATAAAATATGGGACTCTTTAAACGAAAAGTTCCAACAACTCTTAAAATTATAGAGGAATCCAAAGAGTAAAGTAGTGATCATGACTACAAAAGAAGAAAGGAAGTTAAACGTGCCCACCAAAGGGATAAGGGCAAAGCTACTTCCATAGAAGAGGTTGTGGACTCTAAATCAGATGATAATGGTGGGTGTGACATCTACCAATATGAACATCCCAAGGAATGTTACCCTAACTTGTCACACTTGCAGGAATCTAGAGTGTACACTCTAAATCCTAGATTGATGAGAAGGAAAGCACCTAAAAGGTTGCCTTATCCTCAAGGTAACCCAAGGCAGTTTCACCAACAATAAGCTTATTATCCAAGTGGAGCTCCACCACAATCCTATGAGCAGTATCATCAATGGTAGCACTTGTAGTCATGGGGGGATGCCACCACCAAGGTAGTATTACCCTTATAGATAACTTGATCCATATGGGTACTATGTTTAACAACCCATGTCTCCATGTGACTCTTCCAATCACACCTTTTTTCAACATTACTATTACCCTCCTAAGTATTACAAAGCTCATTATTCATCTCCAAGAGGGAAGTGTTCATATTCTTATCACCCTCCTCACACTTCTACTCATTTCCCTCCATCCTCAACCCAATTACTACCTACTCCACTAATTTAGGATGAAATTCTATCCTAGCTATAGCAATGTAATGCTACCAAGGCCAATAATTTACATTCAGCTCCTCAACTAATTGGTTTAGAACCTAGACCTAAAAAAAGACCATTCTTTTGAACCAACAACCCTACAAAACCCTCACAGACTCATGCAACTAATAACCTTACTTCTTTTTCACCCTCTACATCCAATCCATTTGTGTACCTTTTGAACCAAACACCTCCCAAAGTGCATACCATCATGTTAACCCATGTAGTAACTAATTGGATAAAGGTTGGTCACCTTCCTAGAAAATGTTCTAATCCTGGGAGTTCCTTAATTTATCTCCAAATAGCTAGGAATGAGCCTTACAAAGCTCTTATAGATTTAGGTTCTAGTGTTAATATGATTTCTCATGAGATGTATAAAGCCTGGAACCTACTTTCACTCAAGAAGAGTAATGTCCATCTTGAGTTAGTAGAGTAATCCATCACTATTTCCTTGGGATTAGTGGAGGACATAATGACCACCATCTATGGGTGGTCCTATTCTATGAAGTTCCTAGTGATCCATGGTGACAATTGCAAGGGGGACTTCCCAATCATCATGGGAAGGACTTGGCTAAGCACCATTGATGCATGATTAGGGATTCTAGATCTTTCCTTGAACATTTCAAAGGACAATGCATTTGGAAAGATTGAGAATAAGAAAGTTCCATGCATCATGTACAATGATACAAGGTCTAACTATGTGCAGAAACTATGGACCATAAAAAGAACATCAATCAAAGCATGTAGATATTATGTAGATGAATCTAAGATTCAAAGGTTCCTGTACGTAGCACCCACAAAATAGGAGGATACCAGTGACCAATAGCTAATCTTGAAAATAGCACACTTTGCATGGAACCTACTAAGAGCTTGACATGTGCCTATGTTGAAGGCATTTATGAACTAGAGCAAGTTGATCATTGACTCTCTGATGATGAACCTAATGATGCCTATTGGGAAGAGCTAGAAATCCCTAAAAATTTCAAATAAGAGCCCTTAGAGTTGAAAATTCTACTTGTCGGCATGTAGTATGCATTTCTAAAAATGGAAAGCCAATTATAATCATTGTCAACCTTGCTCCTAAGAAAAAAGAGAAACTATTAAACATGGTTAATAGATGGCAAAAAATATTTACTTTATCATATCTTGAACTCACTTGGATTGATCCTTGAATATG
Organism: Gnetum montanum; assembly: GCA_015680685.1. Lineage (NCBI taxonomy): Eukaryota > Viridiplantae > Streptophyta > Gnetopsida > Gnetales > Gnetaceae > Gnetum > Gnetum montanum. The sequence continues at coordinate 512,391 of MNCI01000394.1, read as the reverse complement.
CCAGCATCATATCTATACTTATCCTTAGATCAAGCCAAAGAGACAACCGTAGCGACAGTTAAACTCCAAATTGAGTAGATCATCAATGAAGAAATTAAACAACTCCTTAATGTAAGGTTCATCTATCCAATTGTGGATATCAAGTGGATTAGCCCACTTGTAATTGTGCAAAATAAAGATGGCAAGTGGATGATGTGTATTGATTTCAAACTATTGAATATGGTGACCTACAAAGATCATTTTCCATTGCCATTTGTAGACCAAGTTTCGAACACTATTTCTAGGAATTATTTCTATAGCTTTCTAAATGGTTATAGTGACTATAACCAAATTTAGATCACACTAAAGGATCAGGCCAAAACTACATTCACAAGTCCCTACGAAACTTTTGCATATTGAAAGATGCCATTTGGTCTATGCAATGCCCCTAAAACCTTCCAACGCCTTGTCCTTAGCATTTTTTTAGTAGTAGATTAGTAGCAGGGTAGAAGTCTTATGCATGAATTCTCCACCTATAGTGCTATGTTTGAGCAAGCTTTAGACTACCTTGAGTAATTTCTTAAAAGGTGCATGGAGACCAATCTTTAGCTTAATTGGAAAAAGAGTCATTTGATGATCTAGGAGGCCATTATGTTGGGGCATAGAATTTCTCAAGCAGGGATTGAGATGGACCCTAAAAGGATTAGGGACATCCAAGGAATAACTCATTAGCTAGAAACTGTTAAAGATGTCTAGTCATTTCTTGGACATATTAGCTACTATTGGTGATTCATAGAGAATTTCTCTAAGATCGCTAAATTGTTGGTGAAGCTAACAAATAAAGATGCTCTATTTGTATAGATCAAGAAATGCAAAAAGGAATTCCAATAACTCAAGGAGAAACTTGTAGAAACTTTGATTTTACGAGCACCTAATTGATCCCAATAATTTCACATCATGATGAATGCATCAAACTATGCCTTGGTAGCTATGGTTACATAGGTGGATGATCAAAATGATCCTTATTACATCCACTATGTGAGTAGAAGCATTGTGGATGCACAAGTGAACTACACCATAGTGAAGAAAGAGATTATGATAGTAGTGTATTCCTGAAAAACAATTTAGGCACTATGTGTTTGGATACAAGGTATTTGTGCACATAGACCACCATGCCATTTGCTTCCTCATGAATAAGCCAACAGTGAGCTCCCATGTCATATGGTGGCTAATGATCTTATAGGAGTTTGATCTTAAAATGGTAGATTGAAAAGGAATTGTGAATGTGATCACTCACCACTTGTCTTGATTGCAATGGGACAACAAAGAGGAGGAGATTCCACTTGATGATTAATTTCTTGATGAATTCCTCTTTACCAGTGCAATAAATGAATAAGTGCCTACTAAACCTACATGGTATGATGGCATTCTCACCTATTTTCTCACTCAGGTGATGCCATAATAGTTAGACCACCGAAAGAAACAACAATTTCTTCATTAGGCCAAATGCTTCATGGAGATCAATGGACCTTTACAAGGTGTGCATGATGGCCTAGTTCATTAGTGTATTCCTGATGTTTACCAACTATATGTTCTCCAAGATACTCATGAGGTTCCTTGTAGGGGCCACTATGTAGGAAGATGAACGACCATTAAGATCCTGATGGTAGGGTATTATTAGCTAACAATCTTCATGAACATTCACCACTTCGTTCTTTCTTACGAATGCTATTAATGCAATGTTGGGATGACTACTCGAATGGAGGAACCTCAACAGTGGATCCAATCACTAGAACCCTTCGATATCTAAGGCATATACTTTATGGATCCCATCATACTCATGCCAAATGGAAAGGCATACAATATAGTTGTTGCTAACTATCATATGAAATGGGTAGAAGCAACAGCTCTCACCAACTATACATCCTCTACTACTACTCAATTTGTACAACGGAATGTTGTAAATAAGTTTGGAGTGCCACATGCACTAATTTCTAATAATGGTACTTATTTTATAGGTGCCACTTTTCACAAGTTCATGCAATGCTTGGGAGTCAAACATAAACTAACAACACCCTACCACCCCCAAGCCAAAGGTCAAGCAAAGGTTACAAATAGAGAAATCACTAAGATCTTCACTAGAAAAATAAGCAAATATAGAAGAGACTAGAGCACCAAGTTTAACGATGCCCTTTGGGCTTGCTAGTCAACATGGAAACTCCCTATAGGCTACTCTCCCTATGAGCTGGTGTATAGAAAATTACCAACTCTTCCAATTCAATCCAAGCTCCGTACACTTTCAATAGCCTATGACCTAGATGTAGACATTAGCCTAGCATAGAAAGAAAGACTAATCGACCTTAAGATGCTAGATGAGAATTGATTGGTGGTCCTATCCTTAAATGAAGTGCACAAAGCATTCAACAAAAAATTCCATGACCTTAGAATAAGGAAAGTAAAATTTCAACCTAGAGACAAGGTCCTCTATAGGAACCCCACACATGTACCTCAAAAGACTAAGTTCTAAACATTGTGGGAAGGGCCTTATATCATTTATGAAACCTTTCCTTCTATGGCCATGTTGATATACAAATCTAAAATCCCAAATAAGAAGCAACTAGTCAACACAAAACAAATAAAGCCTATGCATAAGCCCAAGTAAGCTAGTATATAGAACACCTCAATAGATGGACAACCTTGCTCAATTTTTTAGNTTTGTTTTACAACATCATTAGTACATTTTATCTTTCTTGAATATTTTACAACTTCTTTTATATTTTTCTTTACTTTGATGTGTTTTTCTTATTGTGTTCTAATAAATTGCTTTATTGAGAATAGGACATACTAATGTTGTATTTGTTTACTAATGGTGATTTTTACTTATTTTTTTATTGCTAATGTCTAGTTTTTATTTTTGAATCTTGATCACTAATGACTAAGACAAAGTTTCATTTTCATGAAACAAGTAGTGAGTCCATGTCATCCACCCATCCACAACAATCTACGGTGTTCTTGGTTTTGGAAATATGAGGTCCCTTTCATTAATGAAACTTTAATGAACTTGTGACCTTGGTAGTTTCCAAAATTTGGAAAGATCAAATGGATTGATAAAGGTATGACTTCAAGGGGACTTGATATTCTTTGTGCTTTTCTACTTACTTGAGTGCATTAGTGTTTTCATGGATTTCTTACCATTCCGTGTCAACAAATAACAAGAAGTTAATAAGTCTTTACATGGTATGGTTCCTATTTAAAAATCCATAAAAACATAAAACATTTAAAAAAAGACACGATGGGAATTCAAAGTACACCCTTTAGACAAAATAATGGGCTACAAGCATTGGTTATGGGACTAGAAAGACATGTTACCCATGCCTAAAGGTCCCCTCTAACTAAGGTCCTTTCTCACTTCTTGCTTCTCTTTTCTTCTCAATAAGAAATGGTGATTGATCTATGGGAGCACTCTTGTATCTTGAGGGGGTGGATTGGTCTTAAAGTGTCTAGGCGAAGTCACTGAAAATGGTTGGTTTTGATCTTGACTAAGGATGGACTTTATCAAGTCATTTAACCATAAAATCCACAAGGGACCTCATGTGACCATGATTAGGAACTCCATTCCACATTCTCTCTCATTAATCAATGCTTTCCATAATTCAACTCATTGTCAGCTTCCATGTCTTGTTCAATTTCTTAGTTTGATGTGTTGAAATTCTTAGGTAGATTATTCTAGATTTGGTCCTTAAATTTTCATAACCATTAATCAATTGTGGGATCCACGGAGTCCATGGTTTGAGGATATGCAAGGGAAAAAAGGACATGAGCCTATTATGGGGAGGACCCACTTGCATATTTCTTTGGTGGGTTAGTTAAGTTCCTTATCCATAGGCATTCCCACAACCAAATCTTTCATGTGCCCAATTGGCTACATCTAACTATGCACTACTTAAGGCATTTTCTCCAATAAAATTTCATTCTTCCATCAAATTCTCCAATTTTATGAATTTTTAAGTCATCTTCTAGCATTTCATCATGTTCACAACTTTTCTAGCTCTTCATAAACTCTAATTTCATGTTCAAAATCCTCATAATTTTTGGAATATTCAATGTGAAAAATTTTGCCCAAAAACTTCATCAACAGGACCCTGTATACACATCCCACCCATCAATGAGACCCCATTGATGTAAGGCAAAAATCATCTATATATACATGCTAGCACTCAGCAATTTTTCACATTTGAGCCAAAACAAGAGGGGATTTTTTCAATTTTTCAGAGCCAAAACCTTCCAAGAGCCATATCTTTTTAACCATTTCTCTGAGTCACTCCATTCTTCAACCTTGTAGCTACTGGAGGTAAGATCTTCATTGTGGGGGCCACAAACCTTGAGTTTTTAAATAGAAAATTTTTCAAACTCCCACAAAGGTTTAACTAAGAAACCAACATTAAAACATCAAATTATGAGAGTTAAACTCTTCCAACAAGGTGTGGTGACATTAGGAATGAAATAAAATTAAAATAATAATAAAATAATCAATCTGCCATGGTCAAAACTTAGCATAACTGTAACTACCCAATAAGATAAGGTACTTAAAGGTCATAAGTTACACATTATATGCTAATCCTTCATTATTTTTGGCCATAGATGGCACCTAAAGGAAAGCATGTGTAAGAAGGAAGACCATTCCAACCAAGGAACAAATGGCCAAGAATAGGAAGGGTCCAAGAACAACACCATGAGCAAGTAGAGACCCATGCAATGGGATCTCTTTGGGAGGAGTTTGAAATTTAATTTTTTTTGGAAAATTCATAAAGAAGCGACCATAATAGAATAGTCTCACTAAGATGAGGCACTAGAGTGTAAACTGAACCTTGAGGTTACCTTGATGGAAGCCTACCTTAAGCAGATCACAGACAAGGAGATCCAGAAATCCATGCACTAAGAGTTGAACTTTGGATCTTTCTTGGAGTTCACATCATCAGAAGTCAAAACTCAATTGCAAAAATCTTTCATATGACCCACAATCACTTCCAACATGGATTTGTACATGGGAGAAACATACCTGTTCTGTAACAATCGACAAGCTGGTTCAATGATCAAGATCAAGGATATTTCAATGTCCTACTTGGTAAAAGCCATTACAGAGGCCCTTGGGTTAGCAGAAAATAGATCCAACCTTGCTGAAATCCCAATGTAAGTAGATCCTAATGTCAAGAAAGAATGGATGCAACAATGTTATGGAGTCGATCATAAGGAGTTTGGTGCACTCACCATTTCAAAGTGTACATACTTTAAGATTGCAACCTTGCACCTTAATCCAATGATGAGTCCAAGCAAGATCACAACCTTCTCTGACCACGTGTGTGCCTCTCTAAGTGGTATATTCCCTATCAATCTTCCATAGCTAATCTATCTTAAAATAGAGATGCAATTTATGGAAAATGAATGTACAAGGAAGGCACTTCCCTTCCTATGTCTCATCCAAAATTTATGCAAGAGGGAAGGAATAACACACTACATAAATGACATTTTTTGACGTGCTGCATCTATTACCTAGGCAAAGATGATGAAAGACAAAGTGCCTATCAAGGTCATCCAAGAAGAGAAACAACAACCACCACCTACTCACAAAATGATGCTAGATTCCTACATTTCTCTTAAGTGCATGCTCAAGATCCAAGAGTAGCTCTTGCATGAGTAGGAGCTACAAGCAAGAATGTGTGATGGTGATCCATCTATGTATTACCTAGCAATGAGTCACCTTAATGAAGTGGCTCAAACCATAAGAAATATGGAAGGAGGTGGATCAATTTTCTTAGCTTAAAGAACAAAGCTACCTGCAAGATTAAATCCTAGTGCATGATATGTAATGGAATCTCTCTCTTAGCAACAGCAATTCTCAGAAATCTCTAGGAATTCTGCTACTTTTTGGTATGTTTGGAGAAGGGTGAGGGGATGACTATCTTGGTGATGCAACACCATGGGCAAGAGATAGAAATAGAATTAGTTGTTGATAGAATCTCTAAAGTATTGAATGCACATATGATGTCTGTACTAGACATTTCTACACTCAGAGATGTGTAGACATTCACAAGATTCCTTACTAGTAAACTGAGTGTAGCCTAGCATGAGGAGTTGCTGAATTGACTGATGGAAACCAAGCAACTGACTTTGAATGTCTTTGACCTTTCAACTATAATCACTGCAGCCTAGTTGAAGCTACTTCAAGCAAGGGGAAAATGCATCATATTGGAGGAGCAACTTAAAACAGCTTAAGCTAAAAACCAATGCTTGGCTACAAAGGTTGCTGGATTAAGAGCCTACCTCATTGATCCTACATTTCTCAACCTTACACAAACATGAGATGAAGCTTTCAAATAGCTTTAAAAATGGCTCAAAAGGGTTTAGAACATAAAGGAGATGACCATCTTTGACTAGTTCGTGGCCAATGCCAAAACATACATCATTTAGAGGAACTTGATCCAAATGCACCATGAAAATGTGATTCTGACCATAGAAAATCATCACCTATAGATGGTTGATGTGTAGAAGTAAAAAATGCAAGATTTTATCCATCAACTGTAGAAGAAAATAGCTAGAGTAAATAATGAATTGAGGAAATTGGTAGTAGAAAATAGAAATCTCTCCTTGAAGGAAGTCTACGTCCTTCACCAAAAATTTAAGAGAGATAGCTACTTAGAAGAATAAGGCTCTCAAATCTGAGAGATTTAAAAACCATTATAGAGATTAGGTCGGTCTATAGAAAAAAATTAATAAAAAAAAACATTCAAATGAGGAATGTGAAAATCAATGAGGCCCTTTAGTAGCTTGAGGAAGGAGGTGATGTCTCGCAACATATCTTTAATGGGCTCAATACTACAAAAAAGTAGAGATCTACATGAAAGATTTGCAGATCGAGGAGATGACGAAGTACATGAAGCTTACTAATCTCTGTTATGAAAATGTAGCAATGTTGACTGGTGGTAGGCCATGGTTAGAATTGGAGAAATAAGTGGCTAGCTCATACTTGTTATATAAGGCAAAGTTCAAGCATCACAAAGATGCCAAGTAGAAGTTGGAGATTGGTAATTCCAAACTTGAGGCTCTTAAAGTGAAGTTCACTAATCAACGATCAACTACTAAGAACTTGCCTAAGTGGATGAACGATTATCAAATGAAAATAATTTGCTACCTAGTTCATAAATGCTAAGGAGTTGTTCCCTACAATTCCCTATCCATGGAATATTTTCATTCCAACCCGTATTGGAGATGCAGTGTGGACTATGAATGATTCCCAAGTAAAGAGGAGAAGATGAAGGCATTGTTGGACGTCTTTCGTCTTCCACCAAAAGTTGCAGCTACTACAGGACAAAAATAACCACCTCAACCATCGCATGCACCTCAAGCAGGAGAAGGTCCTTCAGAGCCTTAAGAGCCTCCACCACCTTGGACCGTTTGATCTTCTTTATCATCTTTACACTATTAGAGGAATTGTGCTTGTCAATTTTTTCCTAGTGTTCAATTTTGTTGTCCTAAATACCAAAATTTTGTAATCATTGTAAAACCATACACTATAGCACTAAGTTTTTGTTCTATTATTTGTATGTTTTTTTTTTTAGTCAATAATCCAATACCTTCCCAAGTTTTGTAAAGAACTCAAGGATGAGGATTTATTCAGTCATGGAAGTATGATGAGTTGCATGGTTTAGCCATGTCGATGGGATGTGATTGACTCTACCTCGTCAGTGGGATCTCATCGACGTGATCCTATTGATGTAGGGTTTGACCCATTATCATGAACATGTCGATGGGGCACCCTATTTCCACCTATAAATGTGCACCTTCCATCACATTTATGGCATTAGATTTCATAGTTGTAGCAAAGCTCTTGCTATTTTCTCACTTGAAAGTTAGAATATTTTCTAAATGCCCACAATAGAAGTCAAAGAGTATACAGATCTTTATTCGAGCACTATTATACTTGAGCACTTTAGTGTGTGCAGTAATAAAGATGAGCTTTCTAATCAAACCTTGTAGCACTTAAACTAGATTAATTATTTCTTTAAGCATTTAATATTTCCAGCAATTTTCTTTAATGTTTTTAAGTAATTAAAGTAATTAATTAAAATAGATTAAATATCAATTAACTAAAGCACATAAGTATGACCACTTTAAGCATACTCTTGGCAACTAGTAATCCCAATAATGCTTAACGTTTGGTAATCCAACAGTGTTATATGTGTTCAGGATGTATACAACAAGTGGGAATGGATTGCTATGTTAGGATTAGTTAAGTGTTAGCTAGTTGTTAGACTACTTTAGTAATTAAATCCCTTTATTCATTATTCTTTATCCTTAGGTAACTTAAATCATGAAAAGATGAAAATGATAAAAATCATATGCCTCAGTTACACTTAACCATACCCTTTGTACTCACAAGTGTAACTGGGAAGACAATGATTGCAATGGTTGATTCACCTCCTAGACCAATATACGTAGAAACCTATAAGTCCTTGGAATTCGACCAAATCATGTGTAAATGCTTGTGATTTGTATGGTTGGGTGTAGTGTCTACTTGTTGCTCATCAATTATGATTTTTTTGCTTGAGATAAACTTTGCAAGAACTGAATAGCATTAACATTCTACAAGATCTTCTTTCTATTGCTAAAAGAATCTATGAGATGGTTAACATTCTTATTGAAGATAAACTTATTGGAGAATGAATAATTATCAACAACTTAGTTTGAGTTAAACAAGGGTATCTTTTGTTCCCTACCCTTTTTAGCATATTTATATATAAATTGGAGGAATAGATGCAAAATGCCTTTCATCATAGTATGTCACTGAATGGATTATTTTTTAAACATGCTTCTCTTTGCATATGATGTGGCCTTGATTACAAAATTAGCTCCAGGATTCAATCATATGCTTCAAATTCTTCATGACTGCTACAACTATTTTGGTATTAAAGTTAATATTAATAAGACTAAAATTATAGTTTGTAACAATTGAAATATAAATTACAATTTTTTCCTTAGATAAAAAAGGCTTGATATATGTGAATCTTATAAATATCTGGGAGTTGAATTTGCCAGTAATTATAGCTAAAATACCCTTATTGCTCAAAGGGTTTCAAGTAGCATGTGAGCTCTGTTTGCTCTAAGGAATAATTATAACAAGAAATAAATTTTGGCATGGGAGATTAGAAGGAAAATGTTTTGTAGTCTTGTCCAACCTATATTATTATATGGGTGTGCTACTCAGGAATCTTCTCTTTCCATACAATATTGGAAAAAATTAGAGCATATTCAAAAATAGTTTCTTGTATGTAAATTTCAAGTGAAAATGCAGACTTCTTATGATATCTTACTTTTAAAAGTAGATTTACTTCCTCTTGAAGTTGAAGTCCTTTGTCAATCTATTGCTTATACTTAGAACTTAAGTCACATGGAAGAAGTTAATTATGCTAAGAAGATAATGAATGCTACACAAGAATATGGATAGTTGCATCAAGGAAAATTATGGTTTTAGTCATGGAATATTGCTACAGAGGATCTTCCTTTAAATAAAAGGCTCTTCTAGAAAACTATAAAAGAAAAAGTCTTACCTAAAGTTTTTTTGAACACATAAGGGAAAAAGCATTTTTATTTACATTATGTTAGAGGAGGTTTGTTATCCAATACTCAATAATATCTAGTTTTAACTATTTCTATTTATTTAAGAAATCAAATTACTAGAGCAAGAATGAGCTCTCATCATATCATTATTGAGACAAGTCGTTGGATCAATTTTCCTAGAGAAGAATGTATTTGTAGACTGTGCAAACAAAGCACAAAAGATGAAAAATCAACTTTTTTATTTTTCCCATCTTTGGCTCACATTCAATTAAATTATACTATTAATTATAATCTACTGATTACCTTTTTCACATTGATACTATCTGCTTGGGGCATTACATCAATGATGTTTTTGAATTTCTTTAAAACTATGTTAAGGCATTGTAATCATCCAACAAATCCTTTGTGATTTCCTAGACAATAAAAATTTTTAATTTCCAGTATAGCACTTCATTTTATTTCTTTCTGTGTTATATGCATCTTTTGCTCATTTTCTTATTCACTATTCTATGCATGGGCTCTCTCCTTTGCTTTTAATTCACTAATGTTTGACGAAAACACTTGGCTTAGATTGTCAAATTTTTCCCACAATCTACAAGTCCCTTTTCAATCTAAGGGAGATTAATTGAAAAATTAGTTTCTCTAAATTGTTAGCTTGCCATGAGATCATCTAGCTCAATTTTATGATTGGTTGTATTGAATCTCGGTATTATGATAATTCATATCGCAACAACTTCATTTCATAATCATTGATTTATCAAGGGCCACATCGATCCAAAGACTATTTACAACTACACATTAAGTATCTCAACACTTAGTTCATGGAGGTGTCCTTGTAGATGTGTAAAGAAAATTTTTGTAAGAATATAAGGGAATGTAATTGTAAGCAACCAAGCTTAGAAACAATTTCACATCCTCCTTGGATGCTTAACTATAACATTGGGCTTATTGGAAACTACCACCTGGTGTGACAAGAAGATCCCCTCCTAGTATTTGGTATTGCATAGGACTAAGATGGGCTAGTGCTCAATGTTAATTATGATTTATTGGTTCACATAAAACTATAGTTGCATTTACATAAAATTGGCCTCTCTTTAGAATTGATTTCAACAACTCAAAGATTATGTAAGTGATCATTAAAATTATAGACAACTTAGAGAAAAAATTTTAATTCTAAGGCAAAATTGAAGTTACACAAGATTGTTCATTTTCTTCAACTCTCTTTGATATCTTTATTGATGAAATGCAAGAATGGTTATCCAATGGATAAGATAGTCACACTTTGAAAATTGGATCCCTAGTGAGCCTTCTTTTGTATATAGATGATTTGCCTTGATGTCCTCTATTGTAGAATGTATGCAAAACATATTGCAAATTTTAGAAAATTATTGTTGCTCATCTAGTATTTGAGTGAATATGGATAAAAACAAATGGATAATTTGGAATACAAGAAGTATATGTTATAACTTCTATTTTAACGGTGTGAGTGTGCAAATATTATATTCTTTTAAATATTTAGATCTTATTTATATGAATAATTACATATGGAGGAATTGCATCAAAGAAAGAATAGTAGGAGGTTTCAAGACTTTGTATACTTTCAAAAGTACAAGGATTTAATAATTTGGGCTTAGAAGGTTAGAACTTAAATTTTTCAAACTATCATCTATCTTATTGTATTGTATGAATGTTATTTGGGGACATGAACTTGGTACTGAATTTTGAAAAAATATTGAAAGAGTTCAAAAAAATTTTCTTCTTGATGAGATAAAGGTAAAGATGAAAACACTTAAGTCAATGTTATTGTATGAATATGTTTATTACCTTTATAAGTAGAACCCTTGTACTAATTAGTTCATAGCTTAAATATCTTAAGGCAAGAAAAACTATTAAAGCAATTTGTTAAGATTCACAAGATCATGGTTGGTATTTTTAAGAAATGAAATGGTTGAAAAAATGGCATATCCCTTGGGAAGAAGTACAATAAAATCCTATGTATATTCGCTAACTAATCAAGTAGAATTTTTTAACACAATTGTGATTTAATGTAGAAAGCAAGAAACAATTTTATTTACACCACATTATATATAATAAACTAGATGCAAAATCTCACTCTCTCTTGGCTACTATTCTAATGATGTATTGGGGTGCCATTAGCAAGCTTTACTTAAGTTCACATTATCTTAGAATTGAAAGTGGAAGATGGATAAAATGGTCCCAAGAACAACACCCTTCTAGGTTGTATAGGATACAAACCCTTGAAGATGAATTACATGTATTTCATTTTTATACTGTGATTACCTATTTGAGATAAAGTTATAATGTTATAACAAAAAAACTTGTATAATTTATTTTTATTGCTACCATTAGTACTTAGTGAATTTATAGAGTCTATCTTTTTTTTCATGAAAATGTAATATCTATCCAAAAGATCCTATAGATCTTCAAACATAATAAAGCTTCAATTTCAATCTAATATTGAAACCAAGGACACATGATTACATAAGTTTGATCTGAGTATTCACAAACAAACTTTTTCATATTACATCACCTTCTCTTTAACTATAATGATAGCATTTTTCTAAAAAACCTACAAGTAAAAGCTTGGCTTCAAGATTTAAATTTATGATAATCACACTATTAGAGAAGCTCACTGTGCAACCCTTGATCATGTGTCAATTTGGAGCTAAAGTAATGTATTGAAGATGGTTGAGTGAGTTTGTCAACCTCATCAAATAGAATTATATCACATGGTTTCAATGGTTTCTTATAATGGCCTTTTCAACCACCTACTCATAACCAACATAACTGCAAAGAAGGAAAACATAATTGCTAAATAAGAAGTTGGTTCAAATCCTAGAGTGAATTTCAAAAATTGCACATTCATTATAGGCAATTTGATGAATAGTAAGTTGGAAATATGGTGTAAATAATCCATATGAAAGTTGTAAATAAGGTTATGAAATATTGAATACCAATCTAAAATTTATCTAAAAAAACAAATTGATATAGACAATTAGACATAAAAACAACACACCTGAAAATAGAAACACACAGCGTGTATATAGATGATCCTATACATTAAGTAAACTAGTCATTTGAAAAAGCATTTAAAATTTTTAGCTCTATTTTGCCAAAGCTAGCAAGCCCTAAGAAGAGGAAAAGGAAAGAACAAATGGATTGTTATGATATTCCTAGTCCAACTTGTGATAATAGTATAGCTTCAACAACTAGTTGCACTACTTGGTGTTGTGCCACAACCCTTTTATGAAGCCTATTTGCAAGTATCATTAGCCATTAAACATTACTATCAATTTAATTATGATGAGTGGTGAGGTACCCCTACACTTAACCATACGAATACGACTATTTCACGCGTGATCCATTCAAACTTCGCAGACGGACTAGTTGTGGTATCTAGATGGTTATCCTTAGGTTGTAGTTCACTGTCTTCCCATCTAGACTAGTGTTAACTTTGTCACATATGGTTTAGTCCAAAATTTAATGTATGATGTGTTCCTATCCTAACACTACTCCTGAGTATGATGGTAAATAAGATTAACTAAGGTAAGAGAGAAAGGGTGAGAGAGAATCTAAGCTAGCCTAAGTGCGATGAGCATCCATTCCTTAATCATCCGTATACATCTTGGACTTCGTGCATGACTACCATTGGGATTACCAAGCACAGATCCTAGGTACGCTACTGGGTTACCAAGTAGTCACAATTAAATGCTCGTAATCAAGTCATGTTCATTATGCGTTTAATAGGAGTTTAGGGTAAGAAGATATTAACTAAGAAAGTAGTAAATAAAAATTAAATAAATAATTAAACTAAGTGAATGCTACAATGATGAAGTAATCTTGATCTTTATTTTTGGTCATGTGTGTGTCCAAGTACGTCACACTCGAATAAGGACGTCGTACAATTACAATCACCACACTGCAGGCATGCACTGTGAGAGAAGGGTTGAGAGGAAAAACAAAAACTAAAATAAAAAATTTAACTAACTAAAAAAAACTCCCTATCAAAATTCTCTACCTCTTATTTATAGATGAGGAGACAGGCTACGATATCATGTACGTGATATCTCGGTTGAATAAATGGTGATTCATCATATCCCCATGACTGAATGAAAACTTGTCCTCAAGTTACAGTGAGAACAAGCTCCATTGATTACACAGTGGATAGGTACGGGATTATTGGATGGTGAAAATGGATTTATGTCATAGTGTGGAGTCAAAAAAAATTAAGACACAACACAAAGAATGTGCTACAGCTACAAAATTGGTGGAACTCATGTAGTTCTTGGTGGCGGTGGCTCCTCCATAGGTGCTTTCCCCTTGTCTTTTGCTCTAGGTATTGGGGCTTGATGGCATTGAAGTATGGCATGGAGTTTCTCCTCTTCATTCTAAGGATCATGTGTCGTCCATGCTAATGTTCCAATGTTTGATGGAGTCGAAACTTTCCATGGTCAGGGTAGTTGTGGAAACATTTGATTTGCCTTGACATACCAAGCCACAAATACTTGTCGTTCCTCCTCGTAGGCTCTGGCTTTGTCTTTGTACTCTTGAAAATCTACAAGCCATCGAGCCAAATTTGTTGCGACACCCTTTTTTCCTTGGTAGCTTGCCTTCACCACCTCAAGTTTAGAATTTGCAATCTCCATTTTTTGCAATATCTTCTTGCGTTCTGCAAATTCTGTTTCATATTTGATGTAGGTGGTAGCTACTTGTTGCTTGAGCTCTGTTGTCGAGTGCTTTGTTGTTAACATGGCAAGGTTGGCATACCACAGGTTTTCCAACTCCATGTATTGTGCAAGATCTTGGATCTGCAAGTCCTAGTTCTTAACTTTCACCTGGTGGACCAATGCATATGTGTCCAATATGGCCCACCAGTCAGTGTGTTAAGCACTGATAACGTTGATGTGGGCCTTGGCCATATGGATCTCCTTCTCAAGGATCTATTTGTACATCCCCACTTGGTCCCAGAAGTGCTCCTTTAGCTTTTCATATTGTTTAGCCTCATTTTGCCACTCACTTATTTCGATAGCTATTTTTTGGTAGATGGTGCGTACCTCCTCCATTGAGAGGGTCAATTCTCTCTGGCTAAATGACTCATGTCTTGGTTGACCCGGATGAACTATTCTCGCAACTGATGAAAATGTTCGTCGAGAACATTCTTTTACTTCTCCATAGAGGTCAACCAAAGGTTGTCAGCAACAAGCTACTTATTTTCCTCCTGTAAGGCTTTGAGTGCCTTGATATGCGCATGAGTTTGTGCCTGTGCTGCGACTACTTCTGTGGCTCCCACTGCATCCTAGTGTTGCATGACCACCACCATGGCCCCTTCACCAGTTTCTAATTGCACCTAGAAAGATGTAGCATTTCCTGAGATCTGTTGTAACCAAATACTCTTCCCTCCTCCTGTATGGATGGACACCTCACCCCTTGTATGATCCAAAGAAACTGTGGGTTGTATGGCATCGTCAATGATGCGGAAGAGATTTGCATCATCACAACTTCCCCAATTGACCATCTCAGCGATGGCCTTGAGGTCGCTCATCGACGATCTGTAATCTTGCGATGACGGTGGTTGATCCTAGTCTGTGCTAGGCCCTACTTCCTATTGTTGGCTAGGTCCCATACTTGGAAGTTGGCTGGGTCCTGCAAGTTGAGTTGTAGTTGTCCAGCCGTCTGTTCTTCTTCTTGTTCTGCTCCCAACATCTCACCAGTGATTTTCCTTGTGGTTGGTGGCTTTAACAATTTAACATATGAAGCATTTTGGGCTTTTCAAAGGAAATCATTAGTGTATCCCCTGATACCATCATGTTAGCATAGCTTCCTGATAAGGCAAGAGAAGGGCAACACCATCTTCCTTGTCTTCCATTCCTCGAACTGCCTCAGGATCTCCGTAAGGTATAGATGAGATAGGTTAGCATTAATCTTCCCCATCAGCACTACACAACCTCTTACTGCATATGTTGAAATCCTTTTCAGGCCCTTCATGGGGAAGAGGTGATACATTCTAATTTTGAAATAGATCCTCTCTTCCGTCGTCAACTCTCCAAATGTCTTCTCCCTGCCATATGCCCTTTCCAACCAAACTTGTCACACGTTGGGGTCTAAATGAGTATAAAACTGAGAAACCTTGGGCCCTATATTTAAAAATTTTAATACTTCCAAAATGTCCTGCATGGAGAAATCGACTATCACACCACAAATGTTAACGGTGGTTCCTTGTTCTTCGTTGTGCCAGAATTGGTACGTTTCCCCTAGGTACCAGGCACCACTTTCAGAGAGGATAGGCCATAAGGGAGACCCTATTAGGTGGTCCCTAATAGCCTCAAGAGAAAACTTTGTGAAGGATTCAAAATTTAATTCCACAATCACCGCAATGAATGTGGACCTTTTGTGGATAACCTAAACACAATCCTGGGGCAATGTGAGATGTTATCCCTATTTAGGCGCTGCAACAGCTCCTCCTTTTACCTACTCAGACTGCATAGTAGGAGGGTCCTCTTGATGAATGCTAAATGATTGTTCCTCCTATTCTGCATGTTGTCCGGCAGGGACTTGTTCTTCGCCTCTCCTAGGTCATTTGATCGCACCTTGAGTAGGACCTTCCTGTTGTCTGCATTTCAGGGCCATTTGCAATCACACGGGGCCAATTTTTGGTAAGGTTGTTACCAAAGTTAGGTTATAGCCTACTGCTAACCTTAATTAATTAATTTAATTCCATGTGATGTTAATTATTGGAAGAATCATGTCCCCAAAAGATTATAATGTTAAGTCCTCTTTGCTTAGGTGGTTTCCAAATTTAATTTTTTCGTATAGCTAAGGGGATGAAATTATTTTTGACACATTTTATTCTTAATTTTACAACTAATTACCCTTGATAATGTCCTTTGGGTGATGAAAAATTCCAAAAAAGTTATGTGCTATTCAGTGTCTGTCCCTCCCCCACAACTAAGCGGAACACTCCGGGTTAGAGCAGGTTCAAATGGAATAAAAATCAGAGTACCAACGAGCGAGCTATAGGTAGAAAAACAAGGGTCTCACAATTGCAAGTAGTAGAGAAAAATTCGAAAAACTCCCCCACATGAATTATGGAAAATGATGTTAAGTGTTACGGGGGGGATCACCTTTTTATAGCTGGACCCCCTAGAACAGCATGGTTTAAGTGTAAGTGTTGAGGCTTTTTTTCTTCTTTCTTTTTTTTTCTGCTATTTTTTGTCTTTCCAACTACACTAGTTAAGCTTAAGAGCATGGTTTAAGTGTAATTGAGGCACATGATTTTTATCATTTTATATTTTATTGTTTTGATGCTTGAAATAAATAGGATAGAGACTAAAGTAATTTAATATCTACTTTAATCTAATGGACTAACAATTATTCAGCTACTCCTAACATAAGTATCCAATCCCACTTATTGTACACATCTTGAACACATATAACATTGTCGAGTTACCAAGCATTAAGTGTTGCTAGGATTACTAAATGACATACACATGCTTAAAGCGGTCATACTTATGTATTTACTTAATCGATATTTAGCTTATCTTGCTTAATTACATAATTAACTTAATTACAGAGGAGCATTGGATAAATAACTAAAAACATTAAATGCATGAATAGAACATTTAAGCTATCCAAAATGTTGCAAGGTTTATCAATAAGCTCATCTTTATTACGACACACACTGTTGTGCTAAGGTATAATAGTGCTTGAATAAAGATCCATATACTCAATGAATCCTACTATGGGAACTCAGGAAAATATTCTAACTCTCAAATGTAAAAACTACAAGAGATTTTCTACAACTATCACAATATTATTCCTAAACACGACGAGCTGGAAAGTATTTATAGGAAAGAACAAACTTTGCATCGATGAGGTTGAGTCAACATGGCCTAGTCAATGGGGCCTAGTGGGTGAGGCCTTGTCAACATGACCAATCCATGACTTATCATACCCCCACAACTAAATGAAAACTCATCCTCAAGTTCTTTACAAAATTTGGAAGGTATGGGATTATTGACTAGCACATGACACAACAAGACTATCATGAAAAAACTAAGTCCTCAAGTGTACGGATCAACAAAATTATAAATATGTGGTATTCATAACACAAAATTGAACACCAAAAAAAATTTGGACAACATGTCCTCTAATGGCATAAAGATAATAAAAAATATCACACGGTCCCAAGTAGTGGAGGCTTCTAAGGCTCCAATGGACCTTCTCCAGTTTCAGGCACATGCAACGATTGAGGATATTATGGTTGTCTAGCTACTACTGCAACCTCTAGTGGTAGATGAAAAGCATCTAGCAATTCTCTCATTTTCTTCTCCTTACTCTTGGGATCATGCATGGTCCACATAGCTTTGCCAATGTGGGTCGGAGTGGACACATCCCAAGGACAAGGAATTACTAGGAACAACTCCTTAGCATTGATGAACCATGTAGTGAATTCTTTGCACTCAATGTCAAACACCCTGATTGTATTTTATAGCTCTTGGTAATTACTCATTCACCTAGCCTCTTCTTTGGGAATCTATCGAACATTGATTGGTGAATTTTTGCTTGAGAACTTTGAGTTCAGCATTTGCCATCTCAAGCTTTTGCTTAGTGTCCTTGCAATGCTTGAACTTGGCCTCGTACAGCAAGTATGAGCTGGCCACCTACTTTTCAAGTTCTAACCACAGCCATCCAATAGTTAGCATTGTCAAATTTTCATATTAGAGATTTACTAGTTCCATATATTCTATCATTTCTTCTATTTGCAACTCCTTCATGTGGATCTCTACTTTGTTGTAGCCATCTATCCCATCAATGATATGCTACCATACTTCTCTTCCTTATTGGAGTTGCTAGAGGGCCTTATTTACTTTTGCCTTAGCCACTTGGATATGTTTCTCATTCACCTCCTTCTACAAGCCAACTTGGTCTCTGTAGTAATTCTTGACTCTTTCAAATTTGAGAGCCTCATTTTTCTAGGTGGTAATTTCAATGGTAAATTTCTAGCATAAGGCATGGACTTCCTCCATAGATAGATTGTGATTCTCAACTACTAATGTCGTTAATTCTGTGTTCGCTCTAGTTAGCTACTCCTACTGTTGATGAATGAATTCTTGCATTTGTTGTTTTTGTGCATCAACATTTCACCAGTGATGATTTTTTTTAGTTAGTGTTTCATTTTTCTTGATGCATATGAACCAAGTCCTTTTGAACTGAATAGGTCTTTGCTTCAGCTATGGACTAGTTAAAGATGGTCGTCGCCATTCCCTCCTCAACTCATTTAAACCACTCCTAAAGCTACTGAAATGCTTTATCTCTTGTTATTTTAGGGTTGAAGAGTGTGGGATCAGCAAAACAAGCACATAATTTAATAACTTCTAGGATGATACATTTGCCCTTTTGTTTAAGCAACTCTGACTGGGTCACAATAATGTTATCTAGAAAATCAAAGATGTTCGAAATTAGTTGCCTAGTCCCCACTAGTTAGTCTAGTAACTCTTCATGCGTGGTTGCACTCAATCTTCCACTAAACATTCCTACAGACATCTACACATCTATAAGTGCAGAAATGTCTAGTGCATATGTCATAGGTGCATTTAATGCCTCAAGGATTTGATCAACAACCACTTCTGCATCTATCTTCTACCCTTAGTGCTACATCACCAATACAATTGCCGCTCACCCTCCTCCAAGTGCAAAGAAAAGGAAGTAGCATTCCTATATATTTCTGGAAATAAATGATGTTCAGAGAGAGACATCATAACCTCTTGAGCATTGGGATTTGATCTCATGGACAACTATGTTTGTTGGGCTGAAAATAGGAATTTTCCTTCCTCCACCTAACTAATTATTCAAGCCACTTCATTAAGGTGACTCATTGCAGGTCGATACATAGATGGATCACCACCACTCATCCTTGCTCACTACTCCTATTGTTGCAAGAGCTACTCTTAGATTTTTCATAGGTGCTTAATGGTAGCACAGGCTTCCAACGTTGTCTCCTAAGTAGGTGGCAGAGGTGATGGTTGCTACTCCTCTTCTTTAGACATAACAGGCATCTTGTCCTTCATCATCTTCAACCAAGAGGCAACAGGAGTATTCCTGATTGTGTCATTTACGTAGTGGATTATCCTACCCTTTTGCAAAGTTTTCTGATAAGCCATGTGAAGGTCAAGGTTTTCTTTCCACATTCATTCTCTTTAAAATACATTTTTATCTCTAGATATATTAATTATGGAAGGTTTGCTGAGAAATTTTCACTTAGAGCACCACATGCTTGGGTAGAGAAGGTAGTCACCTTACTAGGCCTCCCCATCAGATTGAGGTGATAGGTCACTATCTTGAAGTGCACATGCTCCACCAATGTGAGCACACCAAACTCCTTACAATCAACCTCATAACATCACTAGGTCCACTCCTTTTTCACCTCTGGATTAATTTGTGTACATAGTTCTACTAGTTGTGTTCTAGAATCAAGCAACCCAAGAGCCTACATGATAGCTTCAGCCAAGTAGGACACTTGAATGTCCTTGAACTTCACAGTGGAACCTACCCTTCTATTATTCCAAAAGTGGTATGTCTCTTATATGTACCACTTCCCACTAGAAGTGATGACTAGCCACATGGGAGAGGCTTACAACTATGTCTTTACCTTTGCTAGAGCATGCTCTAAGAATGGTCCAAAGTTTAGTTCTTAGAGAACTAAAAGTTGGACATCATGGGGCCTAATTGTGTTGAGGCAAGCTTGTGTTAATGTGACTTCAAGTCTCGATATGAGCCCTAGTACCTTCCCTCACTGTGATTGTTCTATTGTAGCCTCTTCTTCAAGAATCTATTGAACAAATTCCACTTCAAGCTCCTTCCAAAGAGGTCTCATTGCATGGGTTTTTTCTGCCTATTCCTAGGCTTGTTCTTGCTAGCCTCTTCCAGTTCTAGGTTATTTCTTCCTTGTTTGAGATGGGCCTTCCTCCTATGGTCGTTTCAGTCTTGGTGCCATCTATAATCACAATATGACCATAGCTTAGCAATTATTATGTAACATGACACAATTGGGATACCTTATCTTATTCGGAAAGTTACACTTGGCTAAGTTCTAATTATGGCTAGTTTGATTAATTTTAATCATTATTTTATTTTTATTTTAATGTTAATAAGTGATTATAGTCATACCAGAGGATGTTGAAAGGGTTAAACTCTCAAAAATTGATGGTTTCATATCATTGTATTCATTAATCCTCGAGGGAGTCAAAAAAAATTTCAAGAAATGTCATCAGAAACCTTGAGGTTTGTAGCCCCCACAACTAAGAGCTTACCTCCAATAACTACAAGATTGAAGAACAAAGTGATTTGGACAAACGATGGGAAAGTTACGGGCTTTGGAAGGTTTTGGGCTCTGAAAAATGGTAAAAATCCTTTTTTGTTATGAACAAAATGATAAAAATTGCAAAGTGCTCAATGGTATTTATAGATTTTTTTGCGTTGTGTCAATGGGGCCTAGTTGATGAGGCCCCATTGATGGGTTTAGCTACATCGACTAGGCCTAGTCAATGTGGCTGTTGACCACCATTGACTTTGGGAAAACTTTGAAAATACTNGGTCATCCATATGTGCTGCCCGTAACTCACCTTATTGCCAGTTTCCATGTTATGCTCGATGTCTTAGTTTGACATGTTGGAATTCTTGGATAGATTCTTCTAGGTTGGTCCTTAAATTTTCATAACCATTAATTGACTATGGGGTCCATAGAATCTTTAGTTTTGGTTATGCATGGGCAAAAAGGACATGTGCCTCCTATGGGGAGGACCCACTTGCATATCTCTTGGTTTGGATAGTTAAGCCCCTTGNTCCAACATGTCAAACTAAGACATCGAGCATAACATGGAAACTGGCAATAAGGTGAGTTACGGGCAGCACATATGGATGACCGAGAAGGTGAAATGGAATCCCAAATTGAGGTCCTAAGAGGTCCATTATGGATTTTGTATTTAAAATGATCCAAGAAGACCCATCCTTAATCCAAATCAAAACCAACCACTTTCAGTGACTTTGCATCACCACTCCAAGACTAATTCACCCCCTCAAAACATAAAAGTACTTCCACAAAATAACCACAATTCCATAAAGAGAAGAAAAGAGAAGCAAGAAGTGAGAGAAGGCCTTAGTTAGAGAAGACCTTTGAGCATGGGTAACATGTCTTTCTAGTCCCATAACCAATTCTTATAGTCCATTTATTTGTCTTAGGTATGTGCTTTGAATTTCTATCATGTGTTTTTTTTTATGGATGGAAACCATACCATGCAAAAACTTTATTTAACTTCCTATTATTGGTCAACAAGGAATGATAAGAAGTCCATGAAAACACTCATGCATCCAAGTAAGTAGAAGAGTACAAAGAGTATTGAGTCCCCTTGAAGTCACACCCTATGCAAACCTTTGAATCCTTCCCAATTCTAGAAACTACCAAGGTCAAAATTTTATTAAAAGTTTATTTAATGTAAAAACTTCCAAAACATGGAAAACCATAGTAGTTGTGGATGGGTGGCTGATGTGGACTCATTGCCTATTCCATAGAAAATATACCATGTCTTAGTCATCAAACATCAAAATTCAAAAATAGAAACTAGACATTAGCACTCACAACATTAAGTACAAACCACCATTAGTAAACATCAACATTGGCACTATGTCCTATAGTAATAAAGCACTTTTATTAGCAAAAATAAAAAAATTCACACAAAAATAAAGTAAAATATGTAAGAAAGTATAAAATGTTTAAGAAAGATAAAGCATACTAACAATGTTGTAAAAGAACAATGTATAAAACAAAAAAAGTGAAAAACTTTGGAGCCATGTGTATGGTTAGCATGAATTGTCATCTCTCCTATGGTTGAGTTGAAAGGAGGAGACACAAAATATAGAAAGTGGTTGTCCATCTAATGAGGTATTAGTCTCACTAGCTTGCTTAGGCTTAAGAAAAGGTTTCACTTGTTGGATGTCAACCAACTACTTTTTATTTGGGCTCTCAAGTTTGTAGATTAACATGGCCCCAGAGGGAAAGGTTTCATCAATTATATAAGGTCCCTTCCACAAACATTTGGAACTTTATTTTCTAGAGTACATGTGTGGGGTTCCAGTAGATAAGCTTATCTCCAAGTTGAAATTTTACTTTCTGAATTTTAAGGTCATGGCGCTTCTTATTTTATGCCTTGTGCACTTCATTCAAAGATAGGTTCACTAATCAATTTTCATCTAGCATATTTAAGTTGATTAATCTTTCTCTTTGTGCTAGGTTTAGGTCAAGATCCAAGTCACAAGCTATTGAAAGTGTATAGAGCTCAGATTGGGCTAGAAGTATTGGAAGTTTACCATACACCAGCTCATAGGGAGAGTAGCCTATAGGAAGTTTCCACATTGAGAAGTAAGCCTAGAGGGCATCATTGAGCTTTTTGCTCTAGCCTCTCCTATATTTTCTTACAATTCTTATTAGGATCTTTGTGATCTCCGTATTGGTAACTTTTTCTTGACCATTAGCTTGGGGGTGATAGGGTGTTGTTAATTTATGTTCAACCCCCAAGCATTCCATCAAGTTTCGAAAGGTGGCACCTGTAAAATGGGTTCCATTGTTAGAAATTAGTGCACATGGAACACCAAACCTATTGACAATATGTTATTGTACAAATCAAGTAGTAGTGGATGATGTACAGTCAATGATAGGTACTGCTTCTACCCATTTGGTGCAGTAGTTGACTACTACAATGATGTATGCCTTTTCATTAGACATGGATGTGATGGGACCCATGATGTCTATGCCCCATATGTCAAAGGGCTCTAGTGGTTGAATCCACTATTTAGGACCTTCCATTTTAGTGGTCATCTCACCATCTCATTGAAAATGCTCATAGGATTGGATAAACTTGTGGGCATCCCTAAAGATTATGGGCCAATAGTATCTTGATATTAGGATTTTTATGGCCATGCATCTCCTAGCATAGTGGCCTTTGCAAGGGCCTTCATGAGCATCCTGGAGAATGCACAAATGGTCCCCATTAGGGACAAACTAGCAAACTAGGCCATCGATGCACATCTTGTAAAGGTGTTTGTTGATTTCCATGAAGTACTTAGCCTAATGAAGAAACTATTGTTTCTTCCTAAAGTCTAGATCTTGTGGCATCTCTTGAGTAAGAAGGTAAGTGAGGATGCCATCATATCATTTTAATTGAGTAGGCACTTGGTCATTTATTACTTCTATAAAGAGGAGTTCATATGAAAATTAATCAGAGAGCAGACTCTCCTCCTCTTTATTATCCCATCTTAACCAAGAGAGATGGTCAGTGACTACATTCTTAGTTCCTTTTTGATCTCCCATTGTGAGATTGAATTCCTATAAGATCATGAGCCACTGTATGATATGGGGGATCACTATTGGCTTATTTCTTAGGAAGAAAATGGCACTGTGATCTATGTGCACAAACACTTGATAGCCAAGCACATAGTGCCTAAAATTTTCAAGAGCATACACCACTGCCATTAGTTCTTTCTTAGTTGTGGTGTAATTCAACTATGTAGCCACAATGCTTTGACTTGCATAGTGGATGTAATATGGATGTTTCTTATCATCCAACTGCATAAGCATAACGCCCAAGGCATAATTAGATGCACCTATCATTATATGAACTGGTCTAGACCAGTTTGGTACCCATAGAATTGGAGTTTCTATGAAATTTTTCTTTAGCTGTTGGAATGCATGTTCATACTTCTTGATCCAAATGAATGAAGCATCTTTTTTTGTAAGCTCAACCAATGGTTTCACGATCTTAGATAAATTCTCTAGAAACTATCAATAGTAGCCTATGTGTCCAAGGAATGATCGAACATCTTTAACTATCTTTGGTTGGTGTGTGATTCCTTGGATGACCCTTGTCTTTTTTAGGTCTACCTCAATCCCTATCTAATAAATTCTATGTCCTAGTATTATGCCTTCCTAGACCATTAAATGGCTTTTTTCCAATTGAGCCTAAGGTTTGTTTCAATGCCTCTTTTTAATACTTACTCAAGGTGATCTAGGGCTTGCTCAAATGTAGCCCCATAGGTAGAGAAGTCATCCATAAAGACTTTTTTCCTGTTACCAATCTGCTATTAAAAAATACTAAGGACTAGGTGTTGAAATGCTGCAAGGACATTACACAGACAGAACGACATCTTGCAATATGCAAAAGTTCCCTAGGGACTCATGAATGCTATTTTGGCTTGATCTTCTAGTGCAATATGGATTTGGTTATAGCCATTATAACCATCCAAGAGGCTATAATAGCAATGTCTAGATATGGTGTCCAACACTTGATTCACAAATGGCAATAGAAAATGATCTTTAAATGTTGTCATATTCAATAGCCTAAAGTTGATGTAGACTTGCCACTTACCCCCTTTCTTTGGCACAATTATGAATGGAATAACTCACTCACTATCCACGATGGGATAGATAAACCTAGCCTTGAGGAGTTATTCTATTTTCTCTTTAATGATCTAATTCAACTTGGAATTCAACTACCTCCACAACTACTTTCTTGGCTTCATGGCCAAGTCAGTGTAGATACAATGTTAGCATATCCATGGATCAATTCTAGTCAATTCAATATATGACTAAGTAAAGGTTGTTGGCCATTCGTTGACCACCTTCAACAACTTGCCTTTTTGTTTAGGATTAAGATTTACATTGATTATAACTGGCTTGCCATTTCTTAAAAATGCATACTCCATGATAACTAGGAGATTTTTTAACTCTAGGGACTCTAGCTTGAAATGATCAGGGATTACCAACTCTCCCCAATAGGTATCATCAACTTCATCATTAGAGAGTTGATGATGAACTTGCTCAAGTTCATCCATGCCCTCAACATTAGCACATGTCAAGCTCAGTAGGTTCCATGCATCATGTCCTATTATCAAAGTTAGGCGGCAGCCACTAGGTGCCCCCCTATTTTGTGGTTGCTGCATATAGGCACCTTTGGATATCGATTTCATGTGCACACTAATTGCATGCATTAATGAATGCACTTTTAATAGATCAAATTTTCTACATGTAATTGCACCCATTATCATTGTACACAATGCATGGAACTCACTTCTTATCAACTTGTCCAAATTCATTCTCCTTGAAGATTTTCAAGGAGAGGTTCCTAATGTCCATTCGTGTATCAATAGTTCTTAATCATGCACATCCCATAATTATGGGAAATTCGCCTTTGCATTTTTCTACCTTAATCACTAGAAAACCTATAAGATAGGACCACCTACAAACTATAGTTATAATTTCCTCCACTAATCCCAAATGGAAAATGATTAACTAGTCTACTAATTCCAAACAAATATTACTCTTCTTGAGAGGTGGTAGGTTCTAGGCCTTATACATGTCATGGGAGATGAGATTGACACTAGAACCAAAATCAAGAAGAGCTGTGCATGGCTCATGTCTAATGATCTATAAGTAAATAAGAGAACTTTCCAAGTTAGATCTTTTCATGGGAAGGTTTCCAACCTTGATCCAATCGAAGATAGCATGAGTTAACATCACAGTGTGGATCTAAGCTAACTTTTGATTTGAAGGATCCTCAAATGTGTTTAATGTAGAGGATGAAAGTGTTGGAGATACATGGCGACTAGTCACATTAGGTTGTGCGGGTTTGGGAGGACTATTCAGTAAAAAAATGGTCATTTCTTGTATCTATTATCTGAACCACTCAAGTGGAAGTCCAGTTGTAAATTTACAACTCTCATAGCATTTTGTTGCTGTAGCTGTGGGGGAATTTTTCCCTACATAGACAGAGTAGGAGATAACTATGTTGAGGGTGGAGGGATGTGTGCAGATAGATGTGAAGGGTGATATGGATATGGGGGCTTCCCTTTAGTAGATGGTGAATGAGTTCGATAGTACTATGGAGGATAATAGTGATGTTGGAATGAGGCGTGGCTGGCAAAGCTACGTGGAGAAATAGTTGCTAAACATAGTGCCCATATGGATCTAGTTTCCTGTAAGGGCATTGCTATCTCAGTGGTGGTATCCCCCATGATTGTGGTTGCTACCATTTCTAGTACTACTCATATGGTTGTGGTAGAGCTCCACTTGGATAGTAAGTTTATTGTTGCTAGTGGAACTGCCTTGTGTTACCTTGAGGATAAGGTAATCATCTAGGTGCTTGCCTCCTTGCTAGTTGAGGGTTTAGCACGTACACCCTACACTCTTGTAAGTGTGACACCACAGGGCAACATCCTTTAGGATGGTCATATTGACAAATGTCACACCCAATATCATCATTGGATTCTATCTCCACAACTTCTTCTTTTGTAGCAACTTTGCCCTAACCTCTTTAGTAGGCATGTTTAGCGTCCTTCTACCTCTTGTAGTTGCAATAACTATTCTACTCTTTATATTCTTCAACAATTTTCTTAGAAATTTAGAATTTTTCATTCAAAGAGTCCCATAATTTATCAACCTTTGCAAAAATATTAGAAACAAATTTTTGAATGGACAAGGTTTTCTTGTTCACCACCTCATCGAGTGGTGACTCGTCCTTGGCACAAAATTGAACTCCCCTTTTTCTAATGGAAGGATTCCTATTATATTCTTCTACACTTTCCCTCTTTCATAACTCACCTTCTTCTTTTACTACCTGTTCTATCAACCTTTGGATCTGGTGAGCTCTTAGTTCATATAGTCTCCCTTAAGCATAAACCCCAAGAGTTCTTCTGGTTTCAGCTATGGGGCCATCTATGATGTGGCCGAGTTGTTTCCTCTAAGAATAGCCATGGCCATGGATTCAGTATAAGAGAGAATAATATCTACCCATGGCAACATCCAAGGGTTCATATGTTCCTTATTTCCATCCTTTAATTTTCCTTCTCAAATTAGACACTCTAGAGTATGTCTAGTATTTTTCATTAAATAGTTCTAGCATGGTACTCCATCTACAAATGGATTCTACTTTCAAGGACCAGTACCAGCTTTCTATCTCTTTAATGAGTATCCTAGGGAATAGCTTCAATTTTTGCAAGCCATTTTCTATGTTTTGTAAGATGTAAGCATCATGAAAGGCTTGTAGATGGTTTTGTAGATCAAAGTTATATCCCCCTCAAATCTTGGGATATTGTTCATGTCTAGGTGCTTAATTCAACTATCTCTCACATTCTTGGTTGGAATTTTCATAGCCTCTACAATATTTAACATACTTTGGGTTGCTAGTAAGGGCTCATCAGCATCATTATGTCATTGTCATTGATGATGTCCTCTGTTACCCCTTTGTTCATTATGGATTTGGTGATCGGTATTATTGTCCCATTGCGTACCTCCATCACGGTTGTTCCTTCGATGGCATTTTTTAGAACCAAAAGAGGAAGAAGAAGAAGAAGATGTAAACAAAGAGGACAAAGAGGGAGGAGGACTACCATCACCATGGTATCTACTAACTCCCCTTCGATTTTCATGGCCATGTTCATCAACTTTCTTAATATCTTGACGCTTGTCTAAGCCCTTGCCTTAACTGCCATCTTTACCTAAACCTAAATTATTGATAGTGGACCAAAAATTTAGGGCCACATCCTCATGACCAATAATGAGGGATGGAGAATTTTCATGTTGAGAGCCCCTAAATGAAGAGCCCTCATTGTCATCTTGATTAAGCAAGAACAAGGAATTGGTGAACCATTTTCCCTTCACGAACTCATGGTGCTTCTCCTAGTGTCGATCTCTCCTACATTGTGTTTTAGTGGGATAATAGTCCTAGTTGTCATAATCATGCATAATGTACTCCTCTTAAAGGTCTTGGATGCCTATCTTCTTAAGAGTTTGGAGAGGCATCACGAGCATAGATCAATTAGGAGGCATTATAATGTTGCCTTCCATGTCACACCATCACAATTGTTCATCTTCATGCAAGATGGAAGTGAAGTCAAGCACATACTCATCTAGATGAGTATATACCACCTTTCATTCTTAAGGGACCAGCAATTTAGTACCATCACACCTATGAGAAGAAGACATTTTGCAAAACAAATAAAATATTAGTATTCTTATGTGATTGTATTATGTTTGAGGATGATGTTGCTCTTAGGGTTTGTCCAATGATGTTAATGATGTTCACTAAACCTAGATAGCACACATTCAAAAAAAAAGTCCCTAGTAATGGTGCCAATGATGAGTGACAAGGTACCCCTACACCCAACCATATGAATCATAAAGTGTTCATCCATATCCAATTGAATTTTGTGTACTCTATGTTTTCAGGTGCATTAGTTCTTTAGGAAGTGAACTTTATGTTGAAGACGTTCGTTGTCTTCCCAACTACACTTGTGAAGCTTAAGGGTATGGTTTAAGTGTAATTGAGACACATGATTTTTGTTATTTTATATTTTATGGTTTTGATGCTTGAAATAAATAGGATAGAGAATAAAGTAACTTAATCTCTACTTTAATCTAATGGACTAACTATTATTTAACTAGTCCTAACATAAGTATCTAGTTCCACTTTCCATACACATCTTAAACACATATAACGTTGCTAGGTTACCAAGCATTAAGTTCTACTAGGATTACCAAACATCATATGCATGCTCGAAGCAATCGTACTTATGTGTTTACTTAATCACTATTTAGCTTATCTTGCTTAATTACATAATTAACTTAATTACTAAGGAACACTAAATAAATAACTAAAAACATTAAATGCATGAATAGAACATTTAAGCTATCTAGAATGCTACAAGGTTTATCAAGAAGCTCATCTTATTGCCGCATACACTATTGTGCTCAAGTACAACAGTGCTCAACTAAAGATCCATACACTTAATGACTCTTACTGTGGGAACTCATGAAAATATTCTAACTTTTGAATGTAAAAACTACAAGAGCTTCGCTACAACTACTTTATCTCTCTTTAAACACCAATACCATCAAATAAAAAATGATAAAAATCAGATGCCTCAATTACATTTAACCATACCAATGTATGTCACAAGTGTAATTGGGAAGAGAATGAATGACCTTAAGGCAAGGTTCACTTCCTAGAAGACTAGTGCACCAGAAACTATAAAGTCCATGGAATTCGACTAAATTGTGGATGAACACTTTGTGATTCATATGGTTGTGTGTAAGGGTACTTCCAGGGTCAGATAGTTTCCTAGGAAGGTGGCCTACCTTGATCTAGTCAGTTACGGTATGCATTAACATAACCGTATGCATGAAGCTCTGATTTTAGTTTGAAGGGAGATCTAAAGCCTTGTATGTTGGAGGAGTGGTTGTGGACTCAACCACTTGTTGTTGTGATAGCTTTTCTGGGCTTTTGGTTTTGAAGAAAGGTCTTCTCTTTTTACGGTTCTCAGAACCAGCAGCGGGTTGAATGTTTACAGCTCTCGCAGTGTTACGTTGGTGGAACTGCCTTGGGTTACCTTGAGGATAAGGCAACCTTCGAGGTGTTTTCTGTTTGTTAAGTCTCAGGTTGAGTGCATACACCCTAGACTCTTGTAGATGTGAGATGATTGGACAACATCCCTTAGGATGGTCATATTGGCAGATCTCACATCCACCGTTATCATCTATGTCTGATTCCACAACCTTATCGGAGATAGTAATTTTCCCCTTACCCTTATTATGTGCAGGGCCTGAATCTCTCCGCTTTGTCTTATTCTTGTCACTACTTCATTCCACCTTACACTCTTCTACGATTTTTAGGACAATTTCAAGTCTGAAGTCTAAGGAATCCCATAGTTGATCCACCTTAGCCGATACTTCTGTTGTTAGTTTTTGAATCAGCAAGGTTTTTCTGTTCACCAACTCTTTGAGTGGTGACTCATCCTCTTCATCACAAAATTTCACTCCCTTCTTTCAAAGAGAGGGATCACAATTGTATTCTTCTGCACTTTCTCTTTTTCGTAGTTCACCTTCTTCTTTTGCTACTTGCTCCAACAAGTGATGTATTTCATGGATTCTAAGTTCTGATAGTCTCCCTTGGGCATAAGTCCCAAGGGTTCTCCTAGTTTCATACCTTATCCCATCTACCATGTGGCGGAGTTGATCCCATTATGCATAACCATGGCCCACGCAACGATGTAACAATGCGTAGTAGCAGCCCATGGTAGCATCCAAGGGTTCATGAGTACCTTGCTTCCATCCTTGGATCTGCTTACGCAAATTAGACACTCTAGAGTACGTTTGGTATTTATCATTGAAGAGTTCTAACATCGTACTCCACCTCCTAATGGTTTCTAGCTCTAGGGACTGGTACCAACTCTCTACTTCCTTGATGAGTGTCCTGGGGAACAACTTTAGTTTTTGCCACTTGTTCTCTATATTTTGCAAGGCGCAGAAATCATGGAATGCCTATAAATGATGTTGCGGATCAGTGTTGTACCCCCCTCAAAGCATGGGATATTGTTCATGTCTAAACACTTGATCCGACTCTCTTTTAAATGCCTTGTTGGTATCCTAACTGCCTCCGTTATGTTCAGCATTCTTCAGGTAGCAAGTAGGGGTTCGTCATGATCATCTCTTTCATGATGTTTTTCATGTCTCCATTGTTCCCTATTTTTCCTTCGTTCATGCCCTTGTCCTCTCTCTTGACTCTCTCGTCAAGGTGTCTCATTTTGACTACCTCTATCCTCACTGTTATGCTCACGGTGGCTACGCCCATATGTGGAAGGAGCGGGCGAATGATGTGAAGAAGGGGAAGAAGAAGAAGAACCATCGCCATGATGATGCTTCTTACCTTCTCTTCTATGGCTTTGGCCCCGATCGTGATGACGATCCAAGTGCCCGTCCTTGTCATATGTTGTTGTTCCCTCAGTGAACAATTGGTGTTCATGGGGATCAAAACTAGTGTTGTGTATCATGGATCATAGGTTCTGATACCCCACCTCCTCACTTTCATTAGGAGGAGGAACATCTTTCGATAGAGAACCCATTATGAGTGGTTCACCATCTCCCATTTCACTTAGGACGTGTGGAACCTCCTTGCCCTTTAATAGTGTATGTTGGCTCTCCTGACTTGAGTCCCTCATATGTTGTAAAGTTGTGGGATGGTAATCCCTCATGTCAAAATTTTTCGCAACATATTCAACATAGAGCTAAGTCATGTCGATCTGTGCCAAAGCACAGAGGAGCATGTTGGGGACTGCACGGTCCAGAGGTAACACAATGTTACCTTACAAATCCCTCCAATGCATTTGTTCTTCTTGATGGAGAATAAAAGTAAGATTAGGCATATACGCATCAGGATGAGTATATACCACCCTATATTGTTGAGGCACTGGCAGATTTAGGTTATGTGTTTTAGACTACCGACTATCTCTAGTATTGTCCCTAGGTGGTGTAATGCTCTTGTGAGAAGAAGACATCTTAGTTTAATTTGGTGTGCTAATTAACCGTTATATAAATTTTTCATTTAATTAACCTTAAGGATTCATTTAAGCTCCCAACGATGTGAGTGATTTCCTATGTTCTACTTAGAGCACAAACACTTAGTCCCTGGCAACGGTGCCAATGATGAGTTCCGAGGTACCCCTACACTCAACCATACGAATACGAGCGTAACACGCGCAATCCAGTTGAACTCCATAGACTAAGTGCCTACACGCCTCATGGAACACTTAAGGTTAATTATTCGTTGTCTTCCCAGACTTACTTGTATTTGTCACAGTGTATGGTTAAGTAAGTCTAAGGTATATGATTTTTATATCTTTTTCTGTTTCATCTCCTATGCTATTGAGTTGAAGGGTATAGAGACTAATTACTAACTTTAACTAATGAACTAA
>MNCI01000394.1:444879-479916 GCA_015680685.1 Gnetum montanum | reverse complement strand
GAATAAAGATCCGTTCACTTTAGGACTCCTACTGCGGGCACATGGATAATATTTTATCTCTAGAGTGATCAATCTACCATAGTTTCCCTACTGTCTAGCCTAGGATGATGAAACAAGGGAGAGCCACCTCTTATTTATAGATATGACGACGCACGCGTACACGATATCACGAGGGATGCAATATCGTGATGGCCGCAATATCGCGTATGCGATATCGCATCCCATTAGGGGTGTTGCCCTATGGTGTTACACTTACAAGTATCTAGGGTGTACACATTAAATCCTTGATTAGCACATAGGCAAGCACCCAGACGATTATTTTATCCTCAAGGCAATCCAAGACAGTTCCACCAACAACAACAAGCTTACTACCCAAGTGAAGCTCCACCACAACCATATGAACAATACCAACAATGGCACCAATCACAATCATGGGGAATTTTGTTTCCAAAGCAACAATATCTTTACATGCAACTAGATCCATATGGGTACTATGTTTAGCAACCCATCTCTCAAAGAAGTTCTACAAGCCATGTCTCATTTTAGCATCACTATTACCCTCCAAAGTATCATCGAACACATTCACCATCTACTCAAAGAGAAAACCCATATCCATAACATCCTTCACATCCATATGCACACACACCTCCACCATCAACCTAGTTACCTCCTACTCTATCCATGTAAGGTAAGATTCCTCTATAGCCATAGCAATAAAATGCTACGAGCATTGTACATTCACAACTAACTTTTTAGCTGAGTGGCTGGACAATTGATCCAAAAAACCACCCTTCTTTTAATCCAACAATCCTCTCCAACCCTCACAACCTAGTACGATTGATCATCCCACATATCTGATACCCTCATCCTCTACATCAAATTCAGGTGCCCTTCAAATCAAATGCTGCCTCAAATCCACACTGTAACGTTAACTCATGTTGTTCTTGATTAGATCAAGGTTGGCAATCTTTCCATGAAAAGATCTAACCTAGGAAGTCCTCTCATTTACTTGTAGATCATTGGACATGAGCTATGTAAGGCTAGTCTTAATTTTAGTTCCAGTGTCAATCTCATCTCCCATGACATGTATAAGGCCTAGAACCTACCACCTCTTAAGAAGAGAAACATCCATATAGAATTGGTAGATCAATCAATTACTATTCCTTTGGGATTAATGGAGGACATTGTGACCATAATAAGTGGATGGTCCTATCCTACTAATTTCTTTGTGATTGGGGTTAAAAACTACAAAGGTAACTTCCCTATCATTATGGGAAGGGCTTGGTTAAGCACACTCAATGCACATATGGGCATAAGGGACCTCTCCTTGGAAATCTCCAAGGAAAATGAATTTGGAAAGTTAGAGAACAAGTATATTCCATGCATCATGTACAGCGATAATGGGTGTAATTACATGAAAAATATTTAGTCCATCAAAAGTACATACATCAAAGCATGCAATCAGTGTGCATAAGAAATAGATATTCAAAGGAATCTATATGCAGCAGCCATAAAATAGGAGGGAACACAGTGGTTGATAACTAACTTAAATAGTAGCACATTATGCATGGAACCAACTAAAAGCCTAAAATGTGCTTATGTTGAATGCATGGATGAACTTGAGTAAGTTCATCACCAACTCTTTGAAGATGAAAATGATGATACCTATTGGGGAGAGTTGGAAATCCCTTATAACTTCAAGTAGGAGCCCCTAGAACTGAAAACTCTACCAAATGGCATGGAATATACATTTTTAAATAATGGTAAATTGGTCATAATTAATGCCAAACTAGCTCCTGAACAAAAAGAAAAGCTGTTAAAGGTGGTTAACAAATGGCCAACAGCCTTTGCTTTATCATATTCCAAGCTGACAAGAATTGATCTAAGGATATGCTAACATTACATTTACATCGACCCAACCATGAAGCTAAGAAGGCAACTACAAATACATCTAAATCCCAAATTGAAGCAGATCATCAAGGAGGAGATAGAACAACTCTCCAAGGTAGGGTTCATCTATTCCATTGCAGATAGTGAGTGGGTTAGCCTACTCGTAATTGTGCCAAAGAAAGGTGGCAAGTGGCAGGTCTACATTGACTTTACGTTATTGAACATGGCAACATTTAAAGATCATTTTTCATTGTCATTTATGAACCAAGTGTTGGACACTATCTCCAAGCATTATTATTGTAGCTTCTTGGATGGTTATAGTGGCTATAACCAAATCCAACTTACGCTAGAAGATTAGGCCAAGACAATGTTCATGAGTCTCTAGGGAAATTTTTCATATTGTAAGATGTCATTCAATCTGTGCAATTCCCCTACAACATTTCAATGCTTGGTCCTTAGTATTTTCCAATAGCAAATTGGTAGTTGTATGGAAGGCTTCATGGATGACTTCTCCACCTATGGAGTTACATTTGAGCAAGCCTTGGACCGCCTTGAGCAAGTACTGAAGAGATGTGTCAAAACAAATCTGTAGCTTAGCTAGCAAAAAAGTCAACTTATGGTCCAAGATGGCATTGAGTTGGGGCACTGAATTTCACAAGAAGGGATTAGGATAGACCTAGATGAGATAAGGATCATCCAAGGAATTACACATCAACCAAAGAAAGTCAAAAATGTCAAATCATTCCTTGGACATACTAGCTACTACCATCAATTCATAGAGAATTTCTCTAAGATCGTAAAACCATTGGTAGAGCTTACAAAGAAAGATGAACCTTTCATCTAGACTAAGGAATGTAAATATGCACTCCAATAGTTAAAGGAGAAACTTGTAAAAACACCAATTCTATGGGTACCAAACTAGTTCAGACCATTCCACATCATGATGAATGCATCTAACTATGTCCTAGGAGTAGTGTTCACATGGTTGGATGATAAGAAACATCCATATTACATCCACTATGCAAGCTAGAGCATTGTGGGTGCACAGTTGAATTATACCACAATTGAAAAATAACTAATGGCAATGGTGTATGCTCTTGAAAATTTTAAGCACTATGTACTTGGCTATAAAGTATTTGTGCACACAGACCACAATGTCATCTACTTCCTAATGAATAAGACAACGGTGAGCCCTTGTATCATATGATGGCTCATGATCCTGCAGGAAGTCGATCTCATAATGGTAGATCTAAAAGGGACTAAGAATGTGATCATTGACCACCTCTCTCAATTAAGATGGGATAACAAAGAGGAGGAGAACCCACTCTCTAAATAGTTTCCAAATGAACTTCTCTTTATAGGAGTAATAAATGACCAAGTTTCCATAAAAAAAATATGGTATGATGGCACACTCACTTACCTTCTCACTCAGAAGATGCCATAAGATCTTGACTTTAGAAAGAAGGAGCAATTTTTTCATCAGGCCAAATACTTCATGGGAATCAATGGACACCTTTGCAAGGTGTGCATTGGTGGCCTGATTCATTGGTGTGTCCCTGATGAAGATCAGTTACATGTTTTCCAATATGCTAATGAAGGGCCTTGCAGAGGCCACTATGCAGGGAGAAGCATANCAATGCCACTATTGTTATTTACTAATGATGGTTTGTGCTTAATGTTGTGATTGTTGATGTCTAGTTTTATTTTTGAATTCTAATGTCTAATGACTATGACATGGTTTATTTTTCATGGAATAGGTAGTGAGTCCATGTCATCCTCCCATCCAATAAACTCTATGGTTTTCCTTGTTCTGAGAGTTTGAGGTCCCTTCCATTAAAGAAACTTTTAATTAATTGGTGACCTTAATAGTTTGAGAATTGAGAAAGATTCAAAGGTCTTCAGAGGGTGTGACTTCAAGGGGACTCAATATTCCTTGTACTCTTCTACTTACTTGAGTGCTTGGGTGTTTTTTAATGAACTTCTTATCATTCCATTCCAACCACTAATAGGAAGTCAAATAAAGTCTTTGCATGGTGTGGTTTCCATCTGAAAAAAAATTAAAAAGAAAAAAAACAAACATGATGGAAATTCAAAGCACATCCCTTAGACAAATAAATAGGCTACAAATAAAAATGAATGCCACTTCCTTTTTTTTGTGCTTGGAGGAGGGTGAAGAGGCAACTATATTGGTGATGCAGCACCAAGAGCAAGAGATAGCTATATAGATCATTATTGATCGAGTCATTGAAGCATTAAACATACTTGCAGTGCCTGAACTAGATGTTTCTACACCAAGATATTGATGAAGTGCTCATCATTCGATGCATTGACTGGGCCACATATATGGAGCCGTGTATATGCAGCCATGTTGACATGGCCCCGTCGATGCATTTGTCCATGCATTTATGTGGCCTCGTTTATGCAATGTCTATTCTAGCTATAAATAAGTGTGCTTCCACCACACTTAGGCATCTTTCTGAGTAGTTGTAGTAAAGCTCTTGCAGTTTGTCCCAACGAGAGTTAGAATATTTTCCAAGTGCTCATAGCGAGTGTGAGAAAGGTATTCGGCTCTTTATTCAAACGCTAATGTACCTGAGCCCATTGGCGTGACCAATAATAAAGATGAGCTTTTTAAGAATTTCTTGTAGCAATTGGATTTAGTCATTTAAGAATTTAATAGTTTAATATTTCTATGCTTTAACAATTCCTTAAGTTTTCATTATTATCACGGCAATTGTCATCGCTCTCTTATATCTTGGAAACACCATAAGTACGATTGTCTCAAACGTAACCCAACACTTGGCAACCCAGTGATGCTTAATGTCTAGTAACCCAGTAGTGGTTAGGGGTAGTGGTTAGGGGATGCTCAGGATGTGCAAAGAAGATGGGATTGGATGCTTATGCTAGGGGAAGTTAAGAGATGGAATAGAAGAATTAATGATTACGCAACATTCCATTTCTTACATTTCATTTTAGGAATTAGACTCTAGAAGATAAAGAGAAAATTCATAAAAATCATTTGCCTCAATCTCACTTAACCATCGCATCAGACCACCACAAGTGAGGTTGGAAAGACAACGACCGTTCTAACACAAGGTTGTGCTGGCTAGAGTTTGGTGTATGCAAGTGCTTACAGTCTATGGATTTTGATCGAGTCACATGTGAACACCCATGATTCGTATGGTTGGGCGTAGGGGTACCTTTCCACTCATCATTGGCACTGTTACTAGGGACTGTTAGTCTTACATGCGTCATCTAACCTTAGAAAAATTATCATTCACTTCGTTAGAATGGACCCAGGATAGTAAAATATATGCACGCTAGGTGGTCTAAGTAAAAATTAAGGTACACCAATTAGTGGATTATCTAACATCCAAAATGTCTTCTTCTCATAAGCGATATGGATTCAACCCATCGATACCATAAGAATGTCAGGAGGTATACACGCATCTAGATGAATATGTCCCTAACTTCACCTTTATCCTACATCAAGATAAGCATCTACACTGGTGGGACATGGAGGGCAACATCACATTACCACTTGACCGATCGGCTCCTAGAATGCTGTTTCATAATCTTACCAAACTAGGCATTCAGGATCACGATGTAGAGTACGTCATGGAGGACCATGACTACTGGGACTATCATCCAACTGAGGCACAATGTGTATGAGACTAGCAGTAGGTAGAATGGCACGAACACATGAAGGGGAAATAGTTCAATAACCCCTTATTCTTGTAATAACTACATGAAGATGAGCAACCTATCTTTCATGATTCTCATTTAACTAAACCTCCTCTGATGCATTAGATCATTCAGTCCATCATTCAAAGTAAGAAATCAAGTGACCCAGACCCCCAGGAAGATGGGGGGTCACGCAGGAAGGGTCATGGCAAAAGTAAAGATGGGTGTGAAGATCGTGGTAGTCATCAAAGTAGAGGAGGAGATTGACACTAAGGCAGTGGCAATTCCCCTCCCTCTTCTCCATCCTCTCGCTCCACTCTATCTTCACCCAATTCTAATTCTGATCGTAACTGTGGTAGAAAGGATCGGGGTGATGGTGAGCGCAAGGGCCGAAGGGAATGACGTGAGGGAGGGCATGACCAATCACACGAGTCTCATTGTCAAGAAATGAGAGGCAGCCAAAATTATCATAGACATTGTGGCCATTAGCAATACTACAACTCAAATGAACCACTATTGGCAACTTGAAGTATGCTTAACAAAGATGAGGTAGTTCAAATACCTAGTAGGCACTTGAAAGATAGTCAGATCAAGACATGAACAACATCCCCAGATTTGAAGGGGGGTATAATTGTGATCCACAGACTCACTTGTAAGCATTTCATGATGCTTGCACCTTGCAAAACATATATAATGATTAGTAAAAACTTAAGTTATTCCCTCGCATACTCATCAAAGAAGCAAAAATTTGGTACCGGTCTTTAGAGCCGGAATCAATCAAGAGATCAAGTATGATGCTAGAAATCTTCAACGACAAGTATCAAACCAACTCCAGAGTGGCTAACTTGAGATGCCAAATCCAAGGTTGGAAGCAAGGTGGTCATGAACCCTTGGAGGCAGCCATGAGTAGATACTACTCATTGTTACATCGATGCCCTAGTCATGGCTACTCTCAGCGGGCACAACTTCGCCATATCAGTGATGGGCTTCACTTTGAAACCATAAAGACCCTTGGTGTGTACGCCCAAGGATGACTATCGGAGCTAAGGGCCCATCAACTGCAGTGCTTAATTGAGCAAGTGGCTAAATAAGAGGGGGAACTTAGAAAGAAGGAAAGTGTATAAGAGTATAATCGGGATCCCTCCATTAGAAAGAGGGAAGTCCAATTTTGTAAAGATGAGGAAGAATCACCACTGGATGTAGTGGTGAACTGTAAAACCTTGTCCCTACAAAAATTTGCTTATAAAATATTGGCCAAGGTTGAGAAGATGTGGGACTCTTTGGACAAAAAATTTCAAAGTGTTTTGAAAATCGCAGAGGAGTCCAAAGAGCAAAATAATGATCGTGATCGACAGGAGGAAGGAAGCTGAACATGCCTACCATATAGGTAAGGGTAAAGTTGTTGTAGCAGAATAGGTTGCAGACTCTAATACAGAAGGAGATGATGAGTGTGACATATGCCAATACGAACATCCTAAGGGGTGTTGTCCCATGGTGTCGCATCTACAAGGTTTTGGGGTGTACGCATTGAATCCTCACTTGGCAAAGAGGCAAACACCTCAAAGGTTGTCTTACCCACAAGGCCCCAGGCAATTCCACCAGCAGTAAGGATATTATCCAAGTGGAGCACCACCACAATCTTACGAATATTTTTAACAATGGCAGCACCCACAATTGTGGGGGATGCCACCTCCAAGGTAGCAGTACCCTTATCGGTGGCCAGATCCCTATGGGTACTATGTTTAGCAATCAATCTCCCCGTAGAACTCTTTCAGTCATGAAACTTTTTAAAATCATTACCACCCCCTGAAATACTTCCGAGCACAGTCTCCATCACCTATGGGGGAGAACCCACATCTTTACTATCCTCCATCACCTTCTCCTACCGTCCCTACTCAGCAACACCCCACTCAGCTACCACCTACTCCACCTATGCAGGGGGAAATACCACCACAACCATAGTAACGTAACGCTATGAGGGCTTTCAACTTACAACCAGCTCCTCAGCCGAGTGGACTGGAAGTAAAGCCATGGAAACGTTCTTTTTTTGGCCTAATAACCCAAACATACCCTCTCACACACCTGTGGCTAGTGCCTCTAAACCTCCAATCGCCTCCACCATTCCACCCTTTGAAAAACCTTCAAACCAAATGCCTTCTAACGTACAAACCATCATGCTCACACACACTATGATGGACTAGATAAAGGCAGGCCATCTTTTTCAAAAATTGACTAATCTGGGAAGCCCCCTCATCTATCTTCAAGTGGCAAGAAATGAGCCATGTAAAGCTCTTCTAGATTTGGGGTCAGGAGTCAACTTGATTTCACATGACATGTACAAGACTTGAAACCGACCCCCGTTAAAGAAGAGCAACATTCAGCTCAAGCTAGCAGACCAATCCATTGTTGTTTCCTTAGGATTTGTGGAATACATTATGACCACCATTTGTAGCTGGTCCTATCCTGCTGACTTCCTTGTCATTCATGTTGAGAATTGCAAGGGGAACTTTCCAATAATAACGAGAAGAGCCTGGCTGAGCATGGTGGATGCATGATTAGGACTCTGAGATCTTTCCCTTGAAATTTCAAAGAGAAATCCTTTTGGAAAGATTGAGAAGAAGTGCGTTACATGCATCATGTACACTAACTTTGGGGTGCAACTGTGTGTCGCAACTGTGGTCCGCTAAGTGGACATTTATTCAAGCATGCAATCGGTGTACTGAAGAATCACAAGTTCAACAATGCTTGT
The DNA here is from genome assembly GCA_015680685.1 of Gnetum montanum. Classification (NCBI taxonomy): domain Eukaryota; kingdom Viridiplantae; phylum Streptophyta; class Gnetopsida; order Gnetales; family Gnetaceae; genus Gnetum; species Gnetum montanum. The sequence continues at coordinate 471,593 of MNCI01000394.1, read as the reverse complement.
ATGCAGTAATCATAAATCAAGAAGGCACCCAGTGGCTGACTGCTGACTGCTGACCCTACTAGTAGCACTTTATGCATGGAACCATTTGAGGGGCTTGTATGTGCCTATGTAGAAAGCATGGATGATTTGGAAAAGGTCCATCAACAAGTATCTACTATTGATGATCGTGATGATTAGGGAAAGTTACAGATCCCTGAAATTTTTAAATAGGAGCCCTTGGAACTCAAATCCTTTATAACCAATTTAGAATATGCATTTAATGGTAAGTTGATGATTATTAATGCCACCCTTTCTCCTGAACAAAAGAAGAAGTTGTAAACAAATGGGAAGCCGCTTTTGCATGGTCATACCTCGAATTGATAGGAGTTGATCCCAGGGTCTACTAACATCAGATTTATATCAACCCCTCCATGAAGCCACGACAACAACCACAAAGGTGGTTGAACCCCAAATTGAAGCAGGTCATCAAAGATGAAATCAAGCAGTTCCTGAAAGTGGGGTTCATCTACTCCATTGTGAATAGCGAATGGGTTAGCCCACTCGTTATTGTGCCAAAGAAGGATGGAAAATGGAGGGTCTGTATATATTTCCAATTGCTAAACATGGCTACCTTTAAGGATCACTTCCCACTTCCATTTGTGGACCAAGTGTTGGATGCCATCGCAGGGCATTGTTATTATAGCTTTTTGAATGGTTATAGTGGCTATAACCAAATCCAAATTATGCTAGAAGACCAGGCCAAGACAACATTACAAGTTCCTAGGGGACTTTCGCATACAAAAAGATGCCTTTTGGCCTGTGTAATGTGCCTAGGACTTTCCAACGCCTTGTCCTCAGCATCTTCCAATAGCAAATTGGCAATGGGGTAGAAGTCTTCATGGATGACTTCTCTGCCTATGGAGCCATGTTTGAACAAGCCTTGAATTGCCTTGAGCAAGTTCTAAAAATATGTGTGGAAACTAATCTACGACTCAACTAGAAAAAGAGCCACTTAATGGTCCAAGAGGACATTGTTCTAGGGCACCATATTTCACAAGCAGGGATTAGCGTAGATCTTTAAAAAATTAGGGTCATCTAGGGACTCACCAGTCAACGAAGCACTATAAAAGATGTTCGGTCATTCCTTGGCCACACTGGTTACTACCGGCGCTTTATCGAATGCTAAGCCATTGGTGGAACTCACAAAGAAAGATGCCCTATTTGTCTGAACCATGGAATGTGAATCTACATTCCAAACACTTAAATAGAAACTCATAGAAACTCCAATTCTACGAGCACATGATTGGTCTAGGCCCTTCCACATCATGATGGATGCATCCAACTATGCATTGGGAGCCATGCTTACATAGTGGAACGACTAGAAACATCCATACTATATCCACTTTGCAAGCTACAGCATTGTGGGTGCTCAGCTCAACTACACCACCATTGAAAAGGAGTTAATGACGGTGGTGTTTACCTTGGAAAAATTCTAACACTATGTGCTCGGGTACAAGGTGTTTGTGCATACCAACCATAGTGCCATTCAGTTCCTGATGAACAAACCAATGATGAGCCCCCGTATCATATGGTGGCTGGTGATTCTTCAAGAATTTGACCTCATTATTGTAGTGACCGAAAATGTCAATGGCTGGAAAACATCGGGGGGTCAGCAGGCATGATAGTTCCAACCCCGTATCCGCGGGAGGGCCATGCTGGATGTGTGCAAACATGGGGTGCCCTAAATGGTCTGGTCGATCAGACAGGGACTTACATCGGCGTCAATATAGCTTTTTGCAATGTAAATAATGCGAAATGCGAGATAATGCTTAAAAGTAAATGAAGCAGGAGAGAAACTGTAAAAAATGTGACAGTAATACGAAGTAATGCTTAAAGGTGAATAAAATAGAACATGATGTACAATGAGACAACAAGCAAGAAATAAAGTAAAGTTTAGTTAGAAATATGCACCGCTTCAAAGCTACAAACTCACTCGATTAGGGTGGATGCAATCGGTTGCACAGCGTGACGAAGTGCAGAAATCCCAAGAGTAACCAAGGCGTATCGAGCAAAAAGAGCTATGCGCTTGGACACGGACTTGGGTACAAATAATGCAGGGTTCTACCAAGGTGGTAGAATGGAGATGGGACCCCATGCTAGCTGAGAGAGACTCACTATTTACAGTGTTAAACAGATGACTTTGATGCTACAATGCTAGAAAGAGGAGAGGTCTTTGTTCCAGAATTCCAAAGTTCCCACCCCTTGGAAGTTGTTTGCTTTAAAAAGAATGTGAACTCTTTTGAAATTGCCAACCTTTAAAAATTACGGACCTTTTGCATGCTATTTTCTGAGGTATTTATAGGACTGAGGGTGTGCAAATGGGGTGGTTTGAATGCTATGTGCCTCAGGTTTTCATTGTCTTGTTGGCACCACTCGTGCCGTTTGTGACCGCTGGACTTACAAGATAGTTGCGATGCGAACCTATATGCAATAACTGCAATCATACTATGATGTAATTGCGTTGTTAGCATCTAGAGACATGTGCCAACGATTTGATTAGGTGGAGTGCATTGATGTCCCACAACCACCTGCATGCCTTGCTGTGCTTTGTGACATAGCATGCTTGGCGTAGCGTAGCACTTTGTCGCACATTCTACTATATGTCACATGCTTGCTACACTATGCTACGCTACGTAGCGTAGCATAGCATAGCAACTGGCCTTAGTCGCGAAAGCTTTTCCGATTTGCAAACCTTGTCTCCTGTAATGCAAGTCTTGCGAACTCCATTGACTTTGCCTTTCGAACTACCTTCTATCTCTTCCGTAAGATTTTTATGCCTTGTTGCACCATGTAGCTCAGCGTAGTGTAGCAGTAGACATGGTTCGTCGCTTCCTGACAGAAAGGGACATCATTGTAGAACTCGAAATTGGGCAACGGGAGTGGGTAGTGAAGTTGTTGCCATGCTATGCTACGTAGCGTAGCGTAGCGTAGCACTTCGTTCCGCCATCGTCTTCTAAAGCTTGCTATGCTACCTAGCGTAGCATAGTGTAGCAGGCTTCCTGACTTAGAAAACTTTCCAAACTATTTTTTGCACATCCAAAATGCTGCTGCCGACTTCGTGCACTACTTCTAAATAGGTTGTTGGTTGGGCGGGCTACCTTGGTGGATAGGCGGGATGATGTGGAGCTTATCTATGCCCAAAGTAGAAAATTTGCCAAACTAGCCAGTCTGAACTTAGAACGTTCTTCTCCTGAAGAACTGCCGTAGTGCTACGTGGATTTCCATGCCTGGTGAAGCAAGAATGACCTTGCATTTTTTGGGGTGTTTCAATTATGATAGACCAGAAGGGAACCAAGAATGTGGTTGTTGATTACTTGTCTTGGTTATGATGGGATAACACAGAAGAGGATGAGCCACTCTCTGAAACCTTCCCATCCAAGGCCTTGCTTATACACAAACTTGAGGACCCCATGAGAACACAATTAGTCAATAGGCAACAATTAAAACCTTTTCATGAACTCCATCAAACCAGTGCTACTACCTTATCATCACAGGGACAACCTTGTTCCATTTTTTGGGTCTCCTCCTTCCAGCCTAGTCATGGGGAAGATCGTTCTCCATGCTAACCCACTCTACTAAGCTCCTCACTATTTTTGGAACTTTTTTGGTTTCCATCATCGTTCGTATGTTTGCCCATTCTTACTTAGTTTTTCTTTCTTTATTTACTTTTATGTTTCTTTGTTTGCTTATTTATGTGTGTGTGTGTGTGTGTTTAATTTTTAGTTGTTTACTAATAAACCATCTTATTGTCATCAGATGTACTAGTACAATTGGTTTTCATTGCGATGGGTTGCGTGAAATGGTCCACCTATTATATCTTACTCCCACCCTCACATTATTGTTCTAGGAATTTACGTATACTTTCATCTCATAAAATAGGTAGTGAGTCCACGTCATCCACCCATTCACCCACTCCATGGTTTTCCTCCCTTTGGAAACATGCAAACCCCTTCACTTAAAAACATTTTAATTAATTTGTGATTGGTGTAGTTCCCAAACTTGGGGATGACCTAATGGTTTCAATCGGGTGTGACTTCAAGGGCAATGCAACATTCATTGTACTTTTCTATTCCCTAGGTTGCAAAAGTGTCCTCACGGATTTCTTACCACTCCAAGTCCTTTCATACAAGGAAGCTCCTTGGTAATTTGGCCTTGCATGGTGTGGTCCTCATCGCAAAAACACAACAACAAAACATGAGGATTCAAAGCACACCCCTTGGTCAAATTCATGCAAACCAGCATGGGTCTTTGCATGGTGTGGTTCCAAAAAAATAAAAATAAAATAATAACTATGTGGGAATTCAAAGAACACCCTTTAGACCACCTCTCATGGGCCACAAGCACTAGTTATGGGACTTGCTTCATCCCCTCTAACTTAGTCCTATTTCAATTCCTTCCTCTCATGCATGTTGGAGTGGTGGTTCTTAGTGAGTGCATTCTTGTACTCTTGGGGGTGGACGAGTCTTCGCATGTTGCTACGATGTCACTGTATGTGGTTGGTTCTGGGTCTGAACTCAGGAAGGATCCTACCAGGTTAGTTAACCACAACTTCACATGGGGTTTCATGTGATCGATAACTAGAATTCCAATTTCCACTCCTCTTTCTTCACCCATTTCTCTCCATGACTCACCTCACTACCAGTCTTATGTTTTTATGGTTTTTCGTGATTTATCTGAACTCCTAATGCTTCGACAGGTTCTCATGGATGAGAGTATTAACTTGTGGTCACTGTTCGTTGACTCCAGGGCCCACGGACTCTGGTGTTAACAATATACAAGGGCTACTAAGGCTACTGCCTGCTATGGGGAGGACCCACTTGCATATCCCTAGTTCCATTCGTTAGTCTCCCATCCTCTTGATATTTTTGGTTGATTGTTTCTACACTAACCATCGCTCAAATTCTTCTCCATAGAGTTCTTTCTCACAACATTCTCCTACCTTTGACTCTTTTTCTTGCCCCACTTACCTTCCTCTTTCTCTCAGCCAAGTCCCTAGTCTCTTAGCTCTTCAACTACCCCAATTTGGGGTTTTACTTTAACATTTCAGGCTTTTCTATTGTTTCGTCAACACTGGTCAAAAATTGCAACACCCCTGCATCGACTAGGCCCCGTATACACAGCAGCATATACATGGCCCCATCGATGTAGCGCACAAACTCTATATATACCTCCGTTACGCTATGAATTATTGGCCATTTTGCACACAAATTGGGGGATTTTTTCCATTTTTTCCACCTCACCTCTTCTTTCCAAGCACTTACGTTTTCTTTCCCTTTTGCAACTGGAGGTATGCTCTTCATCATGGGGGGGAGGATGCTTGAGGTCTATAAAAACAAAAAAATTACAATTACAATTATTAAAGACTTAACACCTCTTAAGAGAAGGAACAAAAACAATAGTTTAAACTACAACTCATGCCTTATTGTTTTTTGTTTCTAATCCATCAACTAATACTTTGGGAAATCTAATGGGATGCATGTGGTAGTACCATAACCTGGTCAAAATGAGAAGGTGTATGAGGGCCATTTTGAGCAGCTTATGCTTGATTGCAGATGGCATCTAAACCGAGGCATCAAAGGGGAGAAAGATCGTCCCAACCAAGGGACAAGCAACCAAGAATGGGAAGAGGATGAGGTGTGCGACACCTAGAGCATGCGGAGGGCTCCCATGCAACTGGCCCCCTTCATGAAGGACCTGATGTGAAATCTATTCATCAAATTCCCGAAGAGGAGATTCCCAGCGAACAATTGCAAGGGGATGAGACTCTGGTGATAGCACCATGGCTTGAGGTCACCCTAACCCAGGCACATCTTGATGCTATTAGGCCAAGGGAGGTCCAATAAATTGTCCTACAAGAGTTGAACTTTGGACCATTTCTAGAGAATGCACCAGAAGATGGGAAGACCCAATTGCAAAACTCTCCTATGTGACCAATCATCACATATAGTGGTGAATGGTATTTAGGAGAGACTTATATCTTTTGGAAAAATTGACAACTAGGGTCTAGAGTAAGAATCAAAGACATTTATGTCTCTTACTCTACGAAAGCAATCTCACAAGCTCTGGGGTTGCTAGAGACTAGAGCTGATGTGGCGAAGATTCCTAAGTAGGCAGATCTTGAGGTAAAAGGGGAGTGGATCAGGTGGTGCTATGGGGTAGATTGCAAGGATTTCGACACTTTAACCACCACAGAGAGGGTATATTCAAAAATTGCATCTTAGCATTTGAATCCAATGGTAATACCCAGCAAGATCACTGCCTTCTCCGCTTGTGCATGTGCTGCTCTAAGTGGAAAATTCCTAATTAGCCTTCCACAATTGTTGTTTCTGGAGATTGAAAAAAGGTTTGCTGAAAGTAAACGTGGAAGGTGTGTTCTACCCTTTCCCTACTTAATTAGGAAATTATGCAAACGGGCAGGGATAGCCCGATACACCAATGACACACTTCGGCATGCCCTGATTGCCTCATGGCAGGAGATGATGAAAGATAAGACTCCAGCCACCACACGACTTAAGGAAGAGTAGCAACCACCTCCACCACCTACGCAAACAACAAGGTCAGGCTCACAAACAATCATAGAACACATACACGAAATCTGACAATTGCTATTGAGCCAATAAGAGCAATCTGTAGGAACCGGTGGAGGGGAAGACCCTTCAATCTATCACCCTACGATGAGCCATCTAGAGTAAGTGGCTTGATCAGTAAGTTTTCTAGAGGGAGCAAGGCCGATGTTTTCTATTGCTCAGACACAAGTACCTACAAGAACTGATCCTGGTGTCTGAGAAGTAACGATCTCCGTCGAACAATTATTTCCTGAAATTTCAGGAAATGCTGCTACTTTTTTTGATACACTTGGAGGATGGAGAGGGGGTGACTATCCTGGTGATATAGCACCAGGGACAAGAAATTATGGTTGAAGTGGTTTCTAACATGATTTTTACGGTCCTTAATGCACCAGTAGTGCGTATACCAAATGTACATGGACTTGAAGATGTACAGATGTCCACAGGAACTTCACGTAGTAGGAACAACACAGCCCAACATGAAGAATTGTTGGATGGACTAGTGGGAACCGAAAAACCGCTTCCAGATATCTTTGATCTTCCAGATAACATTACTGCAACCCAGTCAGAGCTGCTCTCAACAAGAGGCAAGTGTCTCATCTTGGAGGGGAAACTTGAAGTAGCTCAAGCAAATTGTCAATGCTTGACAATGGAAGTTGCCCAATTAAGGGTCAAACTTGTTGATCCAGCTCTTCTCAACCTTGAACTCACTAGAGATGAAGCTTTTCAATAGCTTCAAGCTAAAATTTAGATGAGTGAAGATGAGTAAGAGTTGAAAATCTTTGACAAGCCCTTGATAGATGCTCATGCATATCATCTGAACAAGAACTTGGTGGAGGTTCGCCAAGAGAATGTTAGGTTGATCATGGAAGTTCATTGCCTATGCAATGTTGGTGTTGAAAATTAGCACATGAAAGACTTTATCCACCAACAGCATGAGGAGCTAGCTAGGGTGAACGCTGATGTGAGGAGATTTACCACTAAAAATCATAATTTTCTATGGAGGAGGTTCAAGCCTTGTGAAAAAAATTAATTATCAAAATCGCCGCTTGGAAAAATGAAGTCCTTAAGTTTGAAAAAGTTAAAAATCATTACAAGGACCAGGTGGGATTGAAAAAGGAAGTAAATGAAAAGCAGATTCAAGTTGCAAAGGCCAAACTGAACCAAGCACTCCAGTAGCTTCGAAAAGGAGGCGAGTTATGGCAACCCATCTTTGATGGATTGAGCGCCTACAACCAAGCTGAGATCCACCTCAAGGAACTGCAAGTTGAAGAAATGATAGAGTACATGGAGTTGGCCAACCTCCATTATGCAAACCTGGCTATGCTAACAGCCGGAACGCTACAGTCTAACCTAGAGAAGCAAGTGACCACCTTGTATTCTTTATACGAGGGCGAGTTCCAAGTGCATAAAGCAATGAAATAAGATTTGGAAACAGCAAATGCGGAACTCAAGGTTCTCTACACTTGTTTTGAAGGGCAACATGCAGTCGCTGAGAACTTGGCCCGAAAAATGAATGACTACCAGCAGTTGTAGACATCAATCCAAGCGTTTGACATCAAACAAAAATAGTTCGCTGCCTAGTTTGTCAATCTCAAAGAACTCTTTCCTACACTTCCATGCCCTTGGGAAGTTCCAGTCTCGGCACACATTGGTGAAGCTACTTGGATAGCGAATGATCCCAGAAGTAAAAAAGAGAAAATGAGGGCTCTCTTGGAGGCTTTTTGGTTGCCTCTGGAAGTTGCAGTTGCTACGGGACAACCATCATCCATGCCATAGCCACCACATGCGCCAGAGGCTAGTGAAGGTCCGTCAGAACCACCACCACCAAGGACGGTGTGATCTTCTTTAGCAATTTTTGCATCTTTCGGCATAGCAAAGAATCCAAGATCATTAGGGTGTTCAATTTTGTCTCTAAACACCACATTTTGTAATTCATTCTTCTTTGTACACTTGGGCACTTGGTGCGTCAGTAAAGTTAGTATCTTTGTAGATGTGTTGTGTCATGTATGTTGTAATAAGAACTTCATACCTTCTAAGTTGTAATAAAACTCGAGGATGATTTTTTACTCAGTTGTGGGGGTATGATGAAGTGCTCATTAGTCGATGTGTCGACTGGGCCGCATATACAGAGCCCTGTATACGCGACCGCGTTGACATGGCCCCATCAATGCATCTGTCCATGCGTTTACGTGGCCTCATGTACACAGTGTCTATTCTCACTATAAATAAGTGTGCTTCCACCACACTCAGGCATCTTTTTGAGTAGTTGTAGCAAAGCTCTTGTAGTTTGTCCCCATGAGAGTTAGAATATTTTCCAAGTGCCTGCAGCAGGTGTGCAAAAGGTGTCTGGCTCTTTATTCGAGCACTAATGTACCTAAGCCCATTGGCATGACTGGCAATAAAGACAAGCTTTTTAAGCATTCCTTGCAGCAATTGGATTTAGTCATTTAAGCATTTAATAGTTTAATATTTCTGTGCTTTAACAATTCCTTAAGTTTTCATTATTATCACGGTAATTGTCATCGCTTTTTTATATCTTATAAAAACCATAGGTACAACTGTCTCGAACGTAAACCCAACACTTGGAAACCTAGTGATGCTTAATGTCTGGTAACCCAGTAGTCGTTAGGGGATGCTCAGGATGTGCATGGAAGATGGGATTAGATGCTTATTCTAGGAGAAGTTAAGAGATAGAATAGGAAAATTATAGATTATGCAACATTCCATTTCTTACATTTCATTCCAGGAATTAGACTCTAGAAGATAAAGAGAAAAGCCATAAAAATCATTTACCTCAATCTCACTTAACCATCGCATCAAAACACCACAAGTGAGGTTGGGAAGACAACGACCATTCTAACACAAGGTTGTGTTGGCTAGAGTTTGGTGTGTGCAAGTGCTTACAGTCTACGGATTTTGACCGAGTAACGTGTGAACGCTTGTGATTCATATGGTTGGGCATAGGGGTACCTCGTCACTCATCAGAGATGTGCAGGTGTCTGTAGGGATAATCAGTGGATGATTAAGTGTAGCCCAGCATGAAGAACTATTAGACTAACTAGTAGGAACCAAGCAACTGATTTTGGATATCTTTGATTTTTTGGATACCATCACTGCAACTTAGTCAGAGCTGCTAGAGGCAAAGGGTAGGAGCCTCATCTTAAAAGGGCAATTTGAAATGGCTCCAACACATAATCCAAGCTTGGCCACAGAAGTTTTCGAGTTGCATGCCCAAATCGCTAACCCTACTTTTATCAACCCTACATTGACATGAGACGAAGCTTTTCAATAGCTTCAAGAGCAACTAAAGCGAGTTGGGGGAGAAATGGTAATGGCAGTCTTCAATCAATCAATAGTAGAAGTTGAAACTCATGCAAAACAAAAGGACTTGATGTAGACGCACTAAGAAAATGAGTCCTTGACTGCAAAAAGCATCACCTGCGAAGTGTTGATGAACAAAAACAACAGCTAGAAAATTTATCCATCAACAATAGAAGTAGCTTGCCAAGGAAAATGTCAAATTGAGAAGATTGGCAGTGGAGAATCATAATCTCTCCATGAAGAACGTCTACATCTTATGCCAGAAATTGACCATCAAGATTGCCACCTGGAAAAATGAGGCTCTGAAATTTGAAAAAGTTAAAAATCATTATAGAGACTAGGTTGGCCTATAGAAGGAGGTAAATGAAAAGCATATTCAACTGACAAAGGCAAAGGTTAACGAAGCCCTCCAGTAACTCCAACAAGGTAGAGAAATGTGGCAACCCATCATCGATGGAATTAATGCCTACAACAAGGCTGAAATCTACATGAAGGAGTTGCAGATTGAAGAGATGATGGAGTACATGAAGCTATCCAACCTCTGCTATGCAAACCTAGCAATGCTGATTGCTAGACAGCAACAGTCTAAGCTTAAGAAGCAAGTGGCCAACTCCTACTTATTGTACAAGGCCCAGTTCAAGACTCATAAAGAAACCAAGCAAAAGCTTGTAATGGCAAATGCTGAACTCAAGGTTCTCAAGGCAAAATTCACTAATCAAAGATCAATTATAGAGAACTTGGCCAAACAAATGAATGACTACCATGTGCTACAAGACACACTCCAAGCATTCAACATCGACCACATGCAATTTGTGACCTAGTATATCAATGTTAAGGAGCTATTTCCTATTTTTCCTTGTCCTTGAGATGCTCCAACCTTAGCCCACGTTGGCAAAGCTACATGGACTATGAATGATCCCATGAGTAAAGAAGAGAAAATGAAGGCATTGCTTAATGCTTTTTCCTTCCACCTAAAGTCATAGTAGCAGTAGGATAGCCATAACCGCCTTAGCTACCACATGTGCCTGAAGCTGGAGAAGGTCCTTTAGAGCCTTAAGAGCCACCATCGTTTGGGACTATTTGACCTTCTCCACCAACTTCATGCCATCAAAGAACATGCTATCCAATTTTGAAGAATCATGTTATGGTGTTCAATTTTGTGTCATGAACACCATAATTTTTGTACTGGGTTGGTCCATACATTGGGCACTCAATACTATTATGTCTATGTTGTTTTGTTTTGTTTTGTTATGTCGAGAATGAGTTTTCATTCACTCGTGGGGGTATGATGAGTTTTGGTCTATCAAGTCAACTAGGCCATGTCAACTCAGCCCTGTTGACATAGTCTGTTGCATCAACTAGGCCCCATTGACTAGGCCCCGTCGACGTAGTTTATTGCATCGATGCAACCCTGTCGACACAAGGGTTTATCCTGGTCTATAAATATGTGCTCACCACCTGCATTTATGGCATCAATTATCATAGTAGTGAAGCGCTTGATAACCCAGCAGTGGATACGTGGGTTCAAGATGTGTGTGAAAAGTGGGACCGAATACTTGTGTTAGGACTGCTTAGATACTAGTTAATTAGTTAATCTAATTACTTTATCTCTCTTTAAATACCAAAACCATAAAATACAAAATAATAAAAATTAGATGCCTTAATTACATTTAATTGGAAAGACAACAAACAACCTTAAGGCAAGGTTGACTTCCTAGAAGACTAGTGCGCCGGAAACTATAAAGTCCATGGAATTCGACCGAATCGTGCATGAATGCTTTGTGATTCATCTGGTTCGGCATGGGGGTACCTCACCATTCATCAGTAGTGGAGTGATGAACTGTAACATGCTATCTTAAATAAAAAAAATGTTTTAAGGAATGACAACAAAGTGGAAACTGTTGATGTACAAAATGATAAAAAAGAAGGCAATAGCATCCATAGGCAAAGTCAAACATAACGTCTTGAATAATTCTATGAGAAATTTAGAGCAAAGAAAGGAGAAAAATCTATTTCTAAATTAACAAAAATCAAAAACAAGAAATGTAAGAGCATTAATCATTTCAAATGCATTAAGGAGGCAAATAAAAAAGTTTGGTAAAAGACAACAAAATTTTGTATTGGTGGAAAATTGATTTTCAAGAATTATCAACTGAAGAAATTTCAAAAGAAGACATCCAAGAAGAAAAACCAAATTTTGGTCTCGTTAATGAATTTTCCTTTTCTAAGATAAAGATAACCTTATCAAACATAAAAAATGAAAAAGCCATTAGATCAAATAATATTCCTATACAATCTTGGAAAGCACTAGGGGATACAAGATTTTCTTAGTTGACACAATTAATTAACAAAATTTTGAAGGATGAAGAAATGCCCAATAATTAACAAAAAAGCATTGTTTTTCCTATTTACAAAAATAAAGGAGATGCACAAAATTGTGCATACTATAGATGGATCAAGTTAATGAGCCATATTATGAAGCATTAGGAAAGAGTCATAGAGCAATGTCTCAAACTAGAATTAATGATATCAGAAAATCAATTTGGATTTATGCCAAGGAGACCTAATATAGAAGCCTTTTTCTTAATTTAATAGTTGAAGAAATTCAAAAAACATAGGGAAAATCTATATACACTTTTTATTGACTTGGAAAAAGTATATAACAAAGTACCTAGAGATATTATTTGGTGGACCTTACAAAGGATAAACATCCTTGATAAATATATTAAAGTGATTCAAGATATGTACGAAGGAGCTACCATTTGAATTAGAATAGCTTATGGAACAACATTTGATCTTCCAATCATAGTAGATCTACATCAAGAGTTTATGGTTAGCTTGTATTTATTTGCCATTATTATGGATGAATTAACAAAATAAATATAAAATGCAATATGCTATTTTTAAATGACAATGTGTTGGTGGTTTAAAAATTAGCAGAAGTAAGATAGAATACATAGAATGCAATTTCAACAACATAAACAATGGTGAAATAAAAGTAAATGATTCAAGGCCAAAAAGTCTATCATTGAAAATAGTTATACTAACTAGGTTCAATGCTCTAATTAAATGGTCAAATTGATAAAGATATAAAAAATAGAATTGAGGTAGGATAGTCAAAATGGAGACAAGCTTGTAGTATTTTATGTGATAAAAGAATACAAATAAAACTAAAGGGAAAATTTTAGAAGATGGTGATTAGGTTTGCTATCTTATATGGTGCTAAATGTTGAGCAGTATGAAAAGGGCATGAACAGCAAATTAGTATGTCAGAATAAGGATGCTTAGATGAATGTCAAATGAAACTAAAAGAGGTAAATTGCATAACATAGACATTAAGGGAAGACTTGGAGTAACTTATGTTTAAGATAAATTATAAGAATAGTGATTTAAGTGGTTCGTACCAAAAAAGGTTGTTACATCACTTAGGAAAGCAACCAAAACTAAAACCAAGAAAGACATGAGAAAAAACAATTAAAGATAATTTGAAAAAAATGCAAATAACCAAAGATCTAGCTCTTCTTAGAGGTGAATGGCGAAAAAGAACTCTTATAGCCAACCCCATTTTGTTGGGACAACGTTAAGATGACGATGATGATGAATATTAAATTAATAAGGATGTTACACTACATGCATGCACTTGTGTTGAATGCGCTTCAATAGTATTAAGTTGATAAGGATGTTACTAGAAAAACATATTAAATGTGTTTCAATAGTATGTATGTGCATCACACTTTAACATATCCTTTACACACTATAGGTTAGCAATAGAGTAAATAGGTGTGAGTATGCGAGTATGAACTTAATGAGGTGCATAGCTTTGCATCTAAAATTCCTTGGACAAGCTTCTACTTGCATGCAAAAGCAAACTTAAACTAATAGCACGTTTCGTAGTAGCTACTTCACAAGGTTGTGTTGAATTCTAACCCACCTCCTAGATGTGGAGGACACAACATACGTAAGCTTTTTAGCAATAAACCCTCCAGGGCGCATGATCTACATCAATACAAACCTTGTAGTTCTCGTTAATTTCCTTGCTTATGTCATCTTAGCCAAACTCTGCAGTTCTCTCGTTAATTTCCTTCGAAAATTTCTTGTGCTTGAATATGGATTGCCCTCTTTCATTTTTATTCAACGTAGTAATCTATGGCACTTTTTAAAACTATGAGCACATAAGTGCATCTTTTATACATTTTTTGTTTCGTTTGGCACATCTATTTAGGTAATGTTCAAGCCTTGTAATGTTGGTTAGAAGAATGTTAATGCAAAATTGATTTCTGTTATAAAATGCTGTTATCAGAAACCACGATGAATTCTTTTTCGACTACATTGATTCTCTCCATGATTGTATTTTTTTATTTGTAGAGCATGGTAAATGATTTCTTTTTTCTTTTTAAATTTATATTCAAATATGTAAACATTATTATAGTTCACTCTTAACATTATTTTCTTTTTATTATTTTAAAATATCGATGACTTTCATACAAATATCATAATTTTTTCTCCTCTTAAGTGTTTACTTAATTATAGAAAAAATATTTTAAAGTTTAAATTTTTAAAAATTTAATATATTTAGAAATGATGTCTTAAAAAATTATTGAATATAAATAATTTAAAAGACAGCTAAAAAATTTTCAAGTGAAAAAACCTGTGAAGCAAGATTTTGAAAGTTTTCAAAAAATTTGGAAAAGGGCAAGGTTGCCGGTCAAATTCATACATTATGAAAAGCAATGAAAAAAGAAAAAGAAAAACCCACAATCCAAAATAAAAACCGCCTGTTGTATTTCTTTTTCAGAAGAAAAGTAATATCTGTCCGCGTTGATCCTTTTTAGGATTAACTATCTTAATACATTGTTACTCCACAACAAAACATCAAGAAGCACCACTAAACCTACTCTTAGCACCTAAATTTGCCCAGAAGCACGATCACTAAATCAGAGACGAAAACAACAAGATCTTGGGTTCAAAAGCAAGTTCAGTGGTGAGATTGCTGGAAAATGGATGTCATAAAACTAAGAAACCAGTTGTGCCCTGCAATTCCAGTTGCTTTGTTTCATCAGTCGCTTCCCCGTATTTCAGTCATAAAATCTGGCGTGGTGGCTGGCGGCCGTTCATCTTGCGGGAATTTGCCTCGATTTTCATCAAGTAAATGGGTTTGCCCTTCCCCTCTCAAGCATATGGACCATGCTTCTCCTTCAGGTTAGCTCGGTCATGCCCTACAGCTTTTAAATTCAGAATTTTAGTCCTTTTTTCAATCGATTGTTTCTCTTTTCAGTCTTGAAATTTGTTTTGTTGGCCTTTTCTGCGTCGTTGAAGGTAGGAATTTACTTGTTTTATTATTGTCGTTGCTTAAATTGTATTTGGTTTCGTTTTCTGGCACAATTTTAGCAGACAGTTAAACACAGAGATTGAATGACACTTGATTAGATCAAAAAAAGAAAACAGAGAAAAGGGAACATTTGATTCCTTATTTATATGATAATTTCTTTATACCGCATGATGCTTTCTATTGGTAATACCCACTAATCATGCTAACTTCCTGCTGAATAATCATTTGCATTTAGAGTAATTTTATGGTTTATCCATTTACTTCTAGGTAATTGTCGACTTTTGTAGTCACAGGCAAAGCTATGAAACGGAAAATGCATTGATTACTTCATTTTTAGAAAACTGCATATGAAAGTCAATCACACCCGAGAGGATTGGACATTTTACTTTCTTTTATATTTTTTTCAGTTCTTCATTGTACTGTTCTTATTTCCTATTCTCCTTTTTCTCTCATTGAGGTGTAGTGCGTAGTTAATACAAAGGTGCAAAGATATTATGCAACTCTGTTGGATATAGTTTCTCTGTTAATGTCTAGGATCGCAAGATATTCTAGGGTGAGCTGAAAATATAAACTTTAATCAATAATAACATCATCTCTAAATGTTAAGAAAAAGAGATATTACATTATGTCAATTTAAATGAGGACAATACTTTGTTTTAAAGCTTTGAAAGCGAAAAGCTATAACCTGTAAGTTTGATTCAAACGCTGTGCTTGTTAAAATTATATCTTGAAACCACTGAAACATATGATAAAACGTTGGTGATAGAAAAACGGTTTTCATATTTGCTTGCAAAGATGTTGCAAATGTGATGTGTTTTATCTGCTGTGAATTACATGGCAAAACATGAGATTTTTGCTTTACATGCAACTTCTCGGTTATACAGCATATGTTCATCTATCAAGTATTTAAAGTAGAAATGCTTTTCTCCATGCCTGACATTTTTACTTGTATGATTAAAATGATTAATCAAAAGTGTTTGTTACTGACTGTTTTATTGTTTTAACCATTGCAGTGCAGTTTAGACATGCACAATCTTTCAGTGATATTCATGGGAACAGAGAAGCACATTCAAGAAACACACACACAGTGTTTGATGTGGATTATTTGGAGGAACAGCTAAATAATGCAATCGCTTCCGAAGACTATCAACAAGCTGCAAGACTTAGAGACGAAATTCAGGTATTGAAAAAGGATAGTAAAGCAGCCATTCTTTCTGCTAATTCAAGTTTTTACAAGGCATTTGAAAATGGGGATATAAGTGCCATGAGCAAAATTTGGTCAAAAGGGGACCATGTCTACTGCATACATCCCGGTGCAGGTTGTATTTCTGGGTATGATTATGTAATTGATAGCTGGATAGTAATGTTTGGTCCAGATGAGGATGTTCCTCTTGCAATAGAATTGCATAATGTGGAAGTGAACATTAAAGGAAATATAGGATTTGTTACATGCTTAGAGCTTGTTCGAACCAGTGGTAATAACTGGGGTAAACAAGTTGCTACTAATATATTTGAGAAGGTGGATGGTGAGTGGTATATTTGTGTCCATCATGCATCACATGTTATTGATTTTAGTTGAAACTGGTAACCTTATTAACTTATAGATAGTGAGATGCTGGTGCTAGTGATTAACAGGTGTAGTCTTCATGATAGCTGTGGGGTTCTAGATTCTGTTGGTCCTAAATATATTACTTATGTTACTGGAAATTAAAGTTATTTTGTGCAAAAAAATTTTTTGTGATTTACCAAATGCACATTTCAAATCAATTCAACTGATTTTGCAATAAACAAATGATTTGCATTTGTTGTGTACTGGGATTATGCAATTGGTTTTCAAAAACAATTTAGCTCTCATTGATGCAGAACAGATTCATTCTATCACTTTACTATTGTTCCAAATGATGGCCCCTATTATTGTGATTGATGGCCCCTATTATTGTGACACAATCACAACAGCAAATTAGGAAATTGAACAAGGTCTCTTATTACCATTGCTGCATGGTTCTTGGATTTCTTTCACGACTGTATGAAACCAAAAAGCTTCAGTTTTCTCAATCATGTTGAGTGTAGTGTTTTGTAGAGCTTTACTGGCATAATTGCTAATGCAAAATATGTTATGCCCTTGAAAAAAATCTACAGTTACGGACAAATTTAGAAAAGAGTGTTACAGTTTGTCGTGACAAATTTAAACGTTAACTTTCTTCCACAAACATGGTAGCTTGGTTTGAATTTTACAATATCAGGTTCTTCAATAATATATGGCATAGTGAAATGAAACAGACATCACCGACATTATTCAAGAATCACATCTGCTAAATATCGATACAATCACATTTTATCATTTAATAAATGGCAAATATCTCATCTTTGCTTTTTATTTAAATAAGGTAATCAGGTAATCATCTATTAACCTTGTTACCTGTGATATGTTACCTATTAAGATATCTGAATAACAAAATCTAAATGGACATTTTGGCTTGTGTTCTGTAATTTAACAATATACTTCGGTATTCGGGCCTGCATGTATATAGGACTTAGCCTGTGATAATCTTATTACCTTTAAAAATAACTATTAGTTGACCTTGGAAGCATGATACCTAAATAGATAACAAGTTTGCTGCAAAGCAATAAATCTATGCATATTTTTGCTCTTTGCACTTAGTCTTCCTTTAGGCAGGTTTCCTCCAAGTAGGATATGGTAACCTTTTCTAAGAAGTGCATTATAAGATCATTTTTTAATATAACTAAACTATCTAATAAGTTCCTACAAGTAATCTATTGTAGGAGCCACTCCAAGTCTTCCTTTACTGTTTGAATAGCAAAATTTGTTGTCTTGTAACATTCAACATCGTTATGATTATTTACATTTTTAACACATTGATTTGTGATTGATCGCTTTTTTATAACCCAACAATTAACACCATGTAAAATAGTAGTCATGAGCACTATACTGTTAAATATTCCTTTCAATTTTATTAGAATTCATTTATGATATCAAATATTACTAGCTTGTCTACATTTTCATTGTCCTACCTCAATCCTATTTCTTATATTCTTATCAATATCATCATTTGATTGATTGGAGCATTAATTCTACATAATGAAACTACTTGCATTGAGAGACTTTGATCTTAAATTAAAAAGGGTATTACTTAAGGGGCAATGCCAAAACTAGATGATTTTATGTACCCCATGGCACTTGGCCAACACGAACTTTCACAAGAATTTCATTAAATAAAGTTCAGAATTAAACTTATGGCTTGCAAACAAGAAATTGCATTCTTTAACCAATTGAACAATGTGCCACTAATGAAGCTAGCTCCTATGACTTAAAAAACAAGCATCTTTACTATCATTACAAATGATGGCCCTTAATTTTTATCTTGAAACATTATTCCAATTTCATCATTGTCTATATTTTGAATGAAATTACATTCCATGAACTTTGTCTTAACTAATTTTTAGGCCTTTTGATTCTAGAACTTGTCTTCACATTTCCATTTTAGGACACTATTTATTCAAGATATTTTTGTTAACGTACTATCATTTACACACATATACTAAGGGATTTCATCCTTTATTTCCTTATTTAGTTTACTTATAACAGTAGTAAATAAACATAGACTAAGCATGGATCATTGATGTAGACTTAATGTGCCCACAAAATCGGAAGTTATTCTATTTGTTATTCTAATATATAAATAGATATGTATTAGCGATGTCTTTTTTCCATAAGGCCCACTAATTAATATCTCTCAATCATCTATTTTATGTCTTTTCTAAGTTAGTAAAAATTATATGTAGAATTTTTTTATGCTTTCTAAACAATTCCATTAATAGTCATATCAAGAAAATAGCCTTTGCAGTTAATCTTCTTAGCATAAATCCAAATTGATTTTTTAATACTATTGATGTATGTTTAAGATGTCACTTAATAACTCTCTCCCATAGTTTTATAGCATAACTCATTAGCCTGATTTCTCTATGATTTGCACAATTTTGCACATCACATTTATTCTTGTAAATAGGAACATGTATTTTTTTTTGCTAGTTTTTGGCATTTTTACATCCTTTAAAATTTTGTTTAGTGCCCTCCAGGATTCAATAGGAATGGTGTATGGTCTAGCAAAATTTGGTTTTCTTTTTTATTGTTCTTTCTTGAAAATTTTTTCTTTAACAATTTTTGAAAATAATATTTCCACCTATCCCAAATTTCATTGTTTATTACCAAAATTCTTTCCTTTGTTTTCTTAATGCATTTGACATACTCAATATCTTTATATTTCTTGTTTTTAATTTTTGCTAATTTATGTATAGACTTTTCTTCTTCTTTTTCTCCCTTTTAATGGAAAGCCTGAATTTTTACTAACCACTTTGCTATCATTTACCTGACCCTACTTTGTTAGGACAAGATGATGACGATGACTTTGCTACCATTCTTTGAAGCATTTTTCCTTATATTAGGTTGCATGTTATACTCAATCACTTCATTGTAGCATTTTTCCTTATATTAGGTTGCATGTTATACTCAATCACTTCATTGTAGCATTTTTCCTTATATTAGGTTGCATGTTATACTCAATCACTTCATTGTAGCATTTTTCCTTATATTAGGTTGCATGTTATACTCAATCACTTCATTGTATTTCCTTTGAGATGTGCCTTTTTCAATTTATTTCACCCAAAATATCTTCTATAAGTTTATGTAGGTAGCTTTCTATTTGACCCGAAATAATATCCACAGAATAATCCCATTCTTAAGAGAAACCATATGTTGTCATGACACATCAAATCCAGAAGGAATTAAACCAGTGACTGTTGCTCAAACACTTTAAAGCAGAAGTGTCAAGACAGAAAAA
This sequence comes from Gnetum montanum, assembly GCA_015680685.1. Lineage (NCBI taxonomy): Eukaryota > Viridiplantae > Streptophyta > Gnetopsida > Gnetales > Gnetaceae > Gnetum > Gnetum montanum. The sequence continues at coordinate 451,476 of MNCI01000394.1, read as the reverse complement.
TAAACATAAAATACAAACCATAGTAGGAAAAGGGGGAGAATTTCTTGGAAAATGATGATAAGGTGGTTTAGACCATACGTAAATAGTTTTAGCAGCTTCAAAGGAGACTTTTACCATGTGAATCTTGGTCATTGTGAAGGTTATAACAGCATCCTTGCTAATGAACTATTGCTCAAATATCAATTTGTACAGACAATAAGGAGAATTTTTTCCACATCTTGCTAGCATTAAGATAAGACTGCTGTGGATAAAATGACACGAGGTTTAACATTCTGAGGATAGGACATAGATTATAACAAAATCTACGAGTACCTTTAAGTAGACAGTGACCTAGATTTACAAATCTTGAGTTAATTTTCCAGCACAAACTCGTACCATTTCTTAGCTATGGCGGTATATACAGGTTCTCTATACATATGATTCAAAAACTATATAACTGGAATTACAATGTTAAGAATAGACTAGCACACCTTTTCCCATTATTGTATACGAATAGAAATCATAGACAAAAAGATATTTTATTTTTACAATTTGTTTAACAAGAGAACGAAACAATAGCATGCTGAAACTCAATTACAGAAGGGAACAAGTTGCAACCGAATACCTTCATTTTACAATAACCAAGAAAAAGCTAAAATTGAACTCTGTTTTCAAGTTACAAAGAAATAAAACTGCCTATTACAACAAGAAATTGACTGATTCTAGGGGGTTTCATTTTGAAAACTGGAAAAGTCAGTGTTGGCACCCAGAAATCTATGACGACCAACCAAACCAGTGTACTGTGAATTTCCCTGATCTCCATAGCCTTCAGTGTGTTCTTGATAATCAGGCTTCACACGTCGAACGGGGATAGAGACAGAGTAAACAGTGCCCAGAGCTGGATCTGCTGAAACATCTAACTGAACTTTTTCTTCCGACTCTATCTCTACAAAATCTGAAAGAGCACCTACAATATTATTAACAATTTTTTGTTTTGCTTCATCACTGATTTCACACCTGTCTGAGAAAAGGATCATTTTCAGCCTTTTCTTGGCTATCTCTGCATTGGATGCTTTTCTGGGCCTTCTTGGGAACAAGATATTCCATGCCCAATGCAAGCGTTCAAAGAAATTCATATTCAGAGCTCTGCCAACAATATCATCAACTTCAGGTTTCAAAGAAATGGTAGAAAAACTACCAAGCCTACTAGTGCCATGGCATCTCTGAGACATTCGCATGTCTTGCTTTTGTAATGTGCAGTGCTGTGATGGAACGGTTGCCTGCAGGGTAGGCCTCCATTGACAATTATGAACAAGATAAATACTGTTTTTCAACTGCTTGCCCTGTTACAATATCCACAACACTTAACATAAATAATTTTTATTGATTCTACAGAAAATATCAACCTATCTAATTTTAAAGGATATTACAGTCTAGGATGAATACTATTATACATTACTTTAGGTCCCCATTGGGAAAGTCTTTGTTATGGAAACACAAAAACTTCTGAGTGGTGTGTAGTCATTCAATATTTTTCCCCCAAATGTTTTCACAAAGCCAGTCAAATGTAAAAAGCAAATCTTCTTCTGGTCAGGGGTTATGTGACTAAATTCCATGTAGAGAAACAAGTAATCAGTAATAAACTATTATTGATAGGAAAGAAAGGAAAATCATCAGCAGTTCAACACGATTTCCAATAACTAGAATCTCCAGGATGCTATGGCAATCATCAATAATGAATGATTTGATAGTAGCACTTCAATGTTTAGCTATGACACCAGATGTCACTGAAGCTCTCCTGTTGAAGCTTTTCTAATCTCTCCTGGGATGCCTGGATTTTTGTTATCACATTTTTCAAAGGGATGACCACATTATTTAGATTCAAAACACAACCAGAAAGTATTTGTGAATCTTGGATGATCCTTTTCTCCCCTAAAAAATCATTTTGCAAAATTTAACAAAAAAAGAAGAAGAATCAGATTCATGTAACCAAATCCCTAGCCTCCATCTACTGCTGTTAAGTCTACCATTATCGGAGACTCCAGCAGTGAAATCCCACCTGGTATTTGCCATTACAAATTGAGTGGCTCCTTGTATGCTTTAGGATCCAGACAAAGGTTTAGTCGAGCTTTGTTATCCATACCCGTGGAAACAACTTTTTGCTATCTTCCTTCATCCTAGTTCCATCCAGGATTAGTCTTAACCGTAACTCTATCAGCTAATCCATTTAAAATTCTTCATTTATACGAATTGCCTGCACAGACATTTATCATTTATTCGACTTGCTCAATATTGGTGGATTTACGTTAACGTCTCTATGCATCTCTTCTGCAAGTTATGGGTACCAAATCAGCCCTAGAACGAGAATAAGGATGCAAAAAGCTCAACGACCCTACCAGAGCAGCAGACATGAAGATTATTTCGCAAAATCCCACGAAGGCAAAAGGTAGCTATGCATATGAAAGTATGAAACATGAGACAATTTCTTGACCGAAAACCCCTATTAGCCTGGAAGTCGCAGAAATACAAGAATGCGTCTGACCTTTGCATTGTGAAGAAGTAGCACTGGATGCAGCAAGTCCAATCTAGAAGAACATGGAGACACCAGCATTTTCAGGGATTTTAGCTGCTCGATCTTGAAACTCAGTTGTGCCTTCCCTGGACTTGGAAAAGGCGAAAAAAAAACCAAGTGTCAACTGTTGTAGGTTTGCCAGCAGAGTGGGTTTGGAATCTGGAAGCCATTCATTTGCCGCAAAAATCCTTTACCAAACAAGAAAGAATCTTCTGAAGGACCGATCGAAATAGCTTGAGAAAAAATCCCTTGTCATGGCTTGGCGCGTTCTATAGACAAGACATTTTGCTTTCCATGCTCGTTGTCATCATGGTTTCTTTGGATACGTGAATATTAAGGACAAAAAGAATTTTTCCATAGGAAAATTGAAATAATTACGCTTTTTATAACCCATTGTGAATCCCATGATTATTTAGATGTCCATGATTTATCATTATCATCCACCATCGTTTTACCCTGCTCCGTAAATGTGTTAACGCTTTAACAAATTTTAATTAGAATCATACATTAATTAAATATGCAATAAAGAAGTGACATAAAGCAATGTTCATCCAAAGAAGCACTTTCTACTAGAAGAATATTTAGGAAGTTAATTCGAATTGCATTGCTAAGATGGGTGCTAAAAAAAAGAACACAGTAGGTGTTTTTTTATTTGATGAATAAACTTTACTCTATCTAAAATTTTCATAGGAGTTGTAGAAGGGTAGGTCTTTTAAAAAAACAATATTTGTAAGTTTAAAGAGAGTATTCACAAAATCGAAGAAAATCTAGTATATGTGTTAGGATACATAACTACGTAACATATACAAATATGAGATATTTACTCATCTTTTGTGAGTATAATTTAAAAGAATTATGAAATTGGCATTTTTCAACTTGTACACAAATTCTCATAGTAACATGTCAAATCTTTACCTAGCTATCTAAAAATTTCCTTATGCTTTATTCTAAAAGATTCATTTATGCATTTTTATACTTGAAAACTATATCTCTCACTTAATTTCATGGAATTTTCATTATCTTTTCATAAGAATTGATGAAGTATCGATTGGTTGGTTGCGTTGATGTAGTTGTGTTGAGGCAAATGCCTCAATGTAGATGCCTCGACACATACTATCATATTTGTTTGATAAAGTCAATTTTTGTCCACCAATGATAATCGTAACTATGATATCGTAGCACAAGCTACATCATCGTAGATCCGATATCGTAGAATGTGTGCAACTTATAAATACAATACTTGGGCACACAGATCCACAGAACTTTTCATTCCAACCTTAGGTAGACTCTTGCAGTTTGTTTTTGTAGTTTTAGCAATAGAGAGTGAATGCCTACAATATGGTGTTAAGGAGTTGTATGGAATCTTTATTCGAGTGAAGTGTACTTAGGCATAGTTCATGACTAGAAATAAAAATCGAGATTGCTTTTAATCATTGCAGCATCCACTTAATTTTACTATTTTACTTAGCATAGTTTTTACTATTTTATTAGTTTAATCATTTACATTTCCAAGTATTTTATTTCACTAGTTGATGAGTCATCATTGGTTGCCTGTGTCAATAAGGCCTCGTTGATGTAATCAACTGCATTGATGAGGCCTCATCCATGAGACCTCGTCCATATAGGCCCCATCAACACATCTTGACCTACGTTGACGAGGCCGCATCGAGGTGGTGTTTGTCCATCACCTATAAATACACACTTACCAGCCTGATTTATGGGGAGTTTAGATTTCAGTAGTAGTGAAGCTCTTGCATTTTTTCCATTCGAAAGTTAGAATTTTTTCCCTAAGTGCCCGTAAAAGGAGTCATTGAGTGTATGGATCTTTATTTGAGCATTGTTGTACCTGAGCACGATAGTGTGTGCAACAATAAAGATGAGCTTTCTGATAAACCTTGCAGCACTTTCGATAGGTTAGCTATTTTACTTATGCATTCAATGTTTTCAATTATTTGTTAATTGTTCTCAATTAATTCACAAGTATTTTCTAAACAATTGAGTTAATAGGTTATTAAGCTAGATAGATTAAATACATAAGTGTGATCGCTTCAAGTGTAACACATATTCACTTGGTAATCCCAGCAGCGTTATTACTTAATATGCCCAGTAACATAGCATTTGGTTGCCCAGTAGTTGATACGTGGGTTCAGGATGTGTACGGAAAGTGGAAACATATGTTTATGTTAGGATTAGTTAATTAGCAATTTAGAGTAGTTAATCAAACTCCTTTTATCTACATTTTGAGCATCAAAATATAAAATACAAAATGATAAAAATCGGATGCCTTAGTTACACTTAACCATACCAACCTACATCACAAGTGTAATTGGGAGGACAATGATTGACCTTAAGGCTAGATTCACTTCCTAAAGGGCTAGTGCACTGCAAACGATAAAGTCCACAGAATTTGACTGGATCATGCATGAACGCTTGTCATTCATATGGTTGGGCATAGGGGTACCTCGCCACTCATCATTAGCACCATTGTCAGGGACTTTGTTTGTGGAACATGCGCTATTTAGGTCTAAGTGGATACCACTAATATTGTTATACGAACCTAAAAGTCAATAACATTTCCACTATATATAAACTATAAAAGCACACTAACAATTTCATTTTGTTTTACAAAATATCTTCCTCTTCCCATAAGCCTGATGATACTAAACCACTAGTTCCATAGGAATGCAAGGTGGTATACATTCATCCATATGAGTTTGTGCCAAATTTCACCTTCATCCTATATTAGGATAAATAGATGCAATAGTGTGACATGGAGGGCAACATCATTTTGCCCCCTTAATAGATCTGTGCCCAGAATGTTATTTAGAACCCTTAAGAAGTTGGGCATAACATATCTTCAAGAGGAGTACGTTGTGAATGGATACAACACTCGAAATTATCATCCCATTAAAACACAATGTAAGTGGGATAAACATCAGGGGAAACTTCATGAAGCCACAAAGGGAAAACATTACACTAAGCCCTTGTTCCTACTAGATCAAGAGGACAATGAGGATCCTCCCTTGGAAGGTTTTCAACATGAAGATTCTCCACCCCTGTTACTAATGGTGAGGGTGTGAACTTAACCTTGCAATCAACTATTCATAAATCAGGTTCAAAGAAAAGTGATAGCCAAGGTAGGGACTTGGGCGAACATCCCAATAATAAGGGATCTAATGATGGGGATTGTAAAAAGTGTAAGAGTGGTGGCAGACACTACGGTGGTGGTGGTGATCCACCTTCCTCTTCATCTGATAGTTCTCATGGAAGCCGCCATTAAAACAATTGTGATGAAGGTGATCAATGAAATAATAATGACCATGAAGGCCACCAAAATCGAAGAGGTGGCCAAAACCATCATCAGTATTATCAATGCAGTGATGATGATGAACCTTTACTAGCAACTTGAAGTATGCTTAACATTGTAGAGGCAGTAAGGATTCCAACTAGGCATATGAAGGATAGTCAAATCAAGCACCTAGATATGAACAATATCCCAAGATTTGAGGGGTGGGTGATGAGACATGAAATTGCTCATATTGCTGGCAGTCACGTTAAGGCACCCACATTATATCATGGGTTGCAATATCGCGTATGCGATATATCATGGGCTACGATATCGCGTACACGATATCTCATCTGCCCACGATATCGCGTACGCGATATCACAGTCAGTCGCAATTTCTATAAATAAGATGCCACTCTCCCTCATTTGACATCCCAATTTTAGAGAAGCGAAGCTCTGGCAATTTGATCCCTCCAGAGTTAGAATTTTTCCCGTGTCTGCCCGCAGTGTGGTGAATGTAATTGTACGGTGTCTTTATTCGAGTGTGCCGTACTTGGACACGCACATGACTGGCAATAAAGATCGAGATTACTTCATCATTGCAGCATTCACTTAGTTTATTTATTTGTTATTTATTTAATGTTATTTATTGCTTTCATAGCACAGTGTGAGTATGACTTGACTACAAGCATCTACGAATGTGTACGGCTAGTCAAGGAACCGGTTGCTCATCGCGATTAGTCTCTCACCCTTAAACTCC
>MNCI01000394.1:430868-444554 GCA_015680685.1 Gnetum montanum | reverse complement strand
GCACTTAGGCTAGATTAGATTTCTTTACTTTTTCCTCCTAGCTTAGATTAGTTAATATTATTTTCCACTGCCTTCAGGAGTAGCGTAGATTAGAAACACATCATACACCTCATCTAGACTAAACCATATGTAACATATGCAAAACTAGTCTAGATGGGAAGACAGCAAACTGTGACCTAAGGCTAACTATCTAGGTGCCACAACTAGTCCATCTGTGGAGTTCGACCGGATCGCGCGTGCGACGCTCATTTTGTATGGTTGAGTGTAGGGGTACCTCGCCACTCATCAGGGGGGAATATAATTCTAATTTGCAAACACATCTGCAAGCTTTTCAAGATGCCTATGCCTTACAAAACATCAAGAACGAGTGGCAGAAACTCAAGCTTTTTCCACAGACACTCATTAAGGAAGCTAAAATTTGGTACCAGTCCTTAGAACTAGAATCTATCTAGAGATGGAGTACCATGTTAGAATTTTTCAATGACAAATACCAAACGTACTCTAGAGTGTCTAATCTGAGGAGGCAAATCCAAGGCTAGAAACAAGGAGCACATGAACCCTTGGATGCAGCCATGGGTCAATATTATTCACTCTTACATAGATTCCCTAACCATGGTTACTCTCAAAGGGAACATCTTTGCCACATCATAGATGGGCTCAAGGCAGAAACAAGAAGAACCCTTAGGATGTATGCCCAAGGGAGGTTGTCTAAAATGAGAGTTCATCAGATCCAAAGGCCAATTGAGTAGGTAGCAAAAAAAGAAGGTGAGCTATGAAAAAGGGAGAATGCTAAAGAGTACAATAGGGACCCATCCATCAAAAAATGAGTGGTCAGATTTTGTGATGAGGAAAAGTCACCACTTGATAAAGTGGTGAACAAAAAGACCTTGTCTATCCAAAAATTTGTTTCTAACATTTTAGCCAAGGTTGACAAGTTATGGGACTCTTTGGATGAAAATTTTCAAACCACTTTGAAGATTGCTAAAGAATCCAAAGAGCAAAATAGTGATCGTAATCATAGATGACAAAAAGAAGCTAAACATGCCTATCAAAGAGGTAAGGGCAAAGCTATCGCAGTAGAGGAAGTTGTGGAGTCTAACTCTGATGATGAAACCGAATGTGACATCTATCAATATGAACATCCAAAGGGATGTTGCCCTATGGTATCACACTTACAAGAATCTAGAGTGTACACATTGAACCCTCACCTAGCATATAGGTAAGCTCCAAGACAATTGCCTTACCCTCAAGGTAGTCTAGGACAGTTCCACCAGCAACAACAAGCTTACTATCCAAGTGGAACTCCTCCACAACCTTATGAATAGTACCAATAGTGGTACCAACCACAATCATGGGGAATGCCATCCCCAAGGCAGCAGTACCCTTATAGGCAACTAAATCCATATGGGTACTATGTTTAGCAACTCGTCTCCCCTAGAAGTTTGACAAGTCATGCATCATTCCAACCTCACTATTACCCTCCAGAATACCACCAAACACATTCACCATCTACTCGAGGGGAAAACCCATATTCGTATCCTTATCATACTCCACATTCCTCTGCACCTACACCTCCACCTTCAACTTAATTACCTCTTGCTCCATCCATGCAGGGTGAAATTCCTCCATAGCTATAGTAATGAAATGCTACAAGGGCTGTACACTCACAACCATTTTTTCAACCAAGTGGTCTGGATAATCGATCAAGGAAATGACATTTCTTCTAGCCCAATAGTCCTCTCCAACCCTCACAATCTACTCTGGTTGATCACCCTGCATATTCAGTGCCCTCATCCTCTACATCAAATACCTTCAAGCACCCTTCAAACCAAGTGCCACCTAGGATCCACACTGTAATGCTAACTCATGCTATTTCAGACTGGATCAAGGTTGGCAACCTTTCTACAGAAAGATCTAATCCAAAAAGTCTGCTCATCTTTCTACAGATTGCTGGACAATAGCCATGTAAGGCTCTTCTTGACTCTAGTTCTGGAGTTAACCTCATCTCCCATGATATGTATAAAGCTTGGAACCTACCACCTCTTAAGAAGAGAAACATCCTTTTAGAATTAGTAGATTAGTTTATTACGGTTCCTTTGGGATATTATGACCATAGTTTGTGGGTGGTCCTATCCTATTTATTTTTTGGTAATCAAGATGGACAACTGCAAAAGTGACTTTCCCATAATCATGGGAAGGGCTTCGTTAAGCATGGTCGATGCATGAATGGGTATAAGGGACCTATCTCTCGAAATATCTAAGGAGAAGGAGTTAGGAAAAATTGAGAAAAAGCGTATTCCATGCATTGTGTACAACGAAAATGGGTGCAATTGCATGTAGAAAATTTGATTAATCAAAAGCACATATAGTAAGGCATGTAATCAGTGTGTGCAAGAAATTAACATTCAAAGGTGTCTGTACACAGCAGCCACAAAGCAAGAGAGCACCTAGTGGTTGATAGCTGATTCAGATAGTAGCATAATATGCATGGAGCCAACTAAGAGCTTAATTGGTGCATATGTAGAAGGCATGAACAAATTTGAACAATTCCATTTCCAACTCTCTAATGAGGATGATGATAATTGTTGGGAAGATTTGGAGATCCTTGATCACTTCAAGCAGGAGCCCTTAGAACTCAAAACTTTACTAGTTGGAATGGAGTATGCATTTTTAAAGAATGGTAAACTGGTCATCATTAATGCCAAAATTGCTCCTGAAAAAAAAGGAAAAGTTATTGAAAGTGGTGAATAAATGGTCAACAAACTTCACTTGGTCATATCTAGAGCTAATAGGAATCAATCCAAGGATATGCTAGCACCGCATCTACACTGACCTAGCCATGAAGCCTATAAGGAAGCTGTAGATGTGGCTAAATCCCAAATTGAAGTAAATAATTAAGAAGGAAATAGAGCAACTCCTCAAGGTAGGGTTTATCTATCCAATCGTGGATAGTGAGTGGGTTAGTCCACTCATAATTGTACCAAAGAAGAGTGGTAACTGCCAAGTTTGCATTGACTTTAGGTTGTTAAATATGACAACATTTAAGGATCATTTTCCTTTGCCATTTGTGGATCAAGTATTAGACATCATATCCAAGCACTGTTATTATAGTTTCTTGGATGATTATAGTGGCTATAACCATATCCAAATTGTGCTAGAAGACTAGGCCAAGACAACATTCATTTGTCCCTAAGGGACTTTTGCATATTGTCAGATGCCATTTGGCCTATGCAATGCTCCTACAACATTTTAATGCTTGGTCCTTAGTATCTTTCAACAAAAAATCAGTAGTGGTGTTGAATTTTTCATGGATGACTTCTCCACCTATGGAGCTACATTTGAGCAAGCCTTGAACCAACTTGAGTAAGTACTAAAGAGATTATCTCATGGTCCAAGAAGGCATTATGCTAAGGCATTGAATTTTGTAGAAAGGGATTAAGGTAGACACAGAAAAGATAAGGGTCATCCAAGGAACAACACACTAATCAGAGACTGTCAAAGATGTTCAATCATTCCTTGGACACATTGGTTACTATTGGTGCTTTATTGAGAATTTCTTTAAGATTGCAAAGCGATTGGTAGAACTTACAAAGAAAGATGCACCTTTCATTTGGACTAAGAAATGTGAAAACACATTTCAAGTAAAAACACCAATCCTACAAGCACCTGATTGGTTCAAACCATTCCATATTGTGACAGATGCATCAAACTACGCTTTGGGAGCTGTGCTCACATAGATGGATGATAAGAAATGTCCATATTATATCTACTGTGCGAGTCAAAGCATTGTGGGATCATAGTTAAATTACACCACCACAAAGAAGGAATTAATGGCAATGGTGTATGTGCTAGAAACGTTTAGACATTATGTGTTAGGTTACAAAGTATTTGTACATACAGACCATAGTGCAATTCACTTCCTTAGGAATAAGCCAACGGTGAGCCCTCATGTTATATGATGGTTTGTGATCTTGCAGGAATTAGTAGATCAAAAAGGGACCGAGAATGTGGTCGTTCATCATCTTTCTTACTTAATATGGGATAACAAAGAGGAGGGGAGCCTACTCTCTAATCAATTTCCAAATGAAATCCTCTTTATTGGAGCAATAAATGAACACACACATGAAAAAGCAATATGGTATAATGGCATCCTCACATATTTTCTCACTCAAGATATGCCACAAGACTTGGATTTTAGGAAAAAATAACAATTTCTTCATCAAGTTAAATACTTCATGGAAATTAATAGACATCTTTACAAGGTGTGTGTCAATGGCCTGACAAGTTGGTGTGTCCTTGACGAAGATCAACTACACATTCTCCAAGATGCTCATGAAGGACCTTGTGGAGGCCACTATGCAAGGAGATGCACAACCATAAAAATCTTAATGGCAAGATACTATTGGCCCACAATCTTTAGGGATGTCCACCAATTTTCAAGTCTTGTGAACATTTCCATTATGATGGGGGGATGACTGCTCGTATGGAAGGTCCTCAATAGTGGATTCAACCACTAGAGCCTTTCGACATATGGGGCATTAAATTCATGGGTTCCATCACACCCATGTCTAATGGGAAAGCATATATTATAGTAGCAGTTGACTATTGCACAAAATGGGCTAAAGTGGTAGCCATTATAGATTGTACACCATCCACTGCTACCAAATTTATACAACAACATATCATCAATAGGTTTGGGGTGCCACGTTCACTAATTTCTAGTAATGGAACTCATTTCACAAGTTTCACATTTAGAAAATTCATGCAATGCTTGGGGGTAGAACATAAATTAACAACCTTACCACCCCCAAGCCAATGGTCAAGTAGAGGTAACCAATTGGGAGATTACAAAAATATTAATGTGAACCATTAGCAAATATAGGAAGGATTGGAGTAAAAAACTTAATGATGCTCTCTGGGCTTATTGATCAACTTGGAAACTTCCTATTGGATATTCTCCCTATGAGTTAGTGTATGAAAAACTTTCAACACTCTGAATTCAATTTGAGCTTTGTACACTCTCAACGACCTGTGAACTAAACCTTGACCTAACTTTAGTGCAAAAGGAGAGATTGATCAATCTAAATGTGCTCGATAAAAATCGTTTAGTTGTCCTATCTTTGAATGAGGTGAACAAGGCATTCAGTAAGCAATCCACAACCTTAGAATTAGGAAAGTACGGTTTCAACCAGGAGATAAGGTCCTCTACTAGAACCCCACACATGTACCTCAAAAGGAAAAATTTCAAACAATGTGGGAGGAACCTTATATAATTGATCAAACCTTTTCCTCTTAGGCCATGATGATTTACAAACTTGATAGCCCAAATAAAAAGCAGTTGGTCAATATCCAACAAATTAAACCTTTCCTACAACTAAGATTGGCCAGTGTAAATACTACCTCAGCTAATGGACATCCACATTCTATTTTTCAGATATCCTCCTTCCAACTTAGTCATGGGGGAGATGGCCATCCATTCTTACCATTACCATGGCCTCTCAGTTTTTCTACCCTTTTTGTTTTTCATATTTTTGATTTTACAAATTTTTTATTTTTAAATTTTTCTAATTTTATATTATTTTTAGTACATTTAAATTTTCTTGATTATTTTACACTTTCTTATATATTTTACTTTATTTTGTTTCTTGTTTTTCTTTTGATTAAGTGTGATATTTTCTTATTTTAACTAATAAATCTACTTTATTGTCGCAGTACACAATGATGCTACCGCTATTTACTAATGATGGTTTGTGCTTAATGTGTGATTGTCAATGTCTAGTTTCTATTTTTGAATTCTAATGTCTGATGACTTTGGCATGATTTATTTTTTATGGGATAGGCAATGGGTCCACATCATCCACCCATCTAAAGAACTCTATGGTTTTCCTTGTTCTGGGAATTTGAAGTCCCTTTTTCATTAAAAGAAACCTTTAATCACTTAGTGACCTTTGTAGTTCCAGAATTAGGAAGGATCCAAAGGTTTGTAAAGGGTGTAACTTCAAGGGGACTCAATACTCTTTGTACTCTTCTTCTTGCTTGAGTGCTTGAGTGTTTTTTATGAACTTCTTACCATTCCATACCACGAATGATAGGAAGACAAATAATGTCGTTGTATGGTGTGGTTCCCATCATTCAAAAAAATGATGGGAATTCAGAGCACACCCCTTCAACATGAATAAGTCCTCGCATGTTATGGTTCCCATTTCAAAAAAAAAACAATGGGAATTCAAAGCACACCCCTTGGATAAATAAAAGGGCTACAAGCACTAGTTATGGGACTCAAAAGACATACACCTATGCTTGAAGGTCCCCTCTAACTAAGGCCCTCTCTCTCTCACTTCCTACTTCTCTCTCCTCTTTGTGGAATGGTGGTTGTCTTTTGGGGACACTCTTGTGTCTCGAGTGAATGGATCAATCTTAGAGTGGTGATTTGAAGTCATTGAAAGTAGATGGCTTTGGTTTGGACTAAGGATGAAGCTTCTCAGGTCATTTTAACCACAATTCCACAAGGGACTTCTTATGACCTCAATTTGAAACTCCACTCCACCTCCTCTATCATCCATCCCTGCTGTCATAACTCACCTCACTACTAGGCTCTATGTTATGTTCTATGTCTTAGTCTGACATATTGGGATTCTTAAGTGGATTCTTTTTGGTTGGTCCTTAACTTGTCATGATTATTAAATTGACTATGGGACCCATAGACTCCTTAGTTGAGGTTATGCAAGGGCAAAAAGGCCATGAGCTTGCTATGGGGAGGACCCACTTACATAGCTTTTGGCTTGATTAGTTAAGGTTCCTTACCTTTGACCTCATTAAAATCTTATATTTTGTATCTTCCATTGTGTAAACCGCTTAGTACTCCTTAATCTTTCATTGCATTCATTCATTAAATCAATTTTTCTCCATTTTTTCAAATTTATGAACTTCAATGTCCTATTCTCATGATTTCATACTATTCTTAGTCTTTTAAGCTTTCATTTAATCCCAATTTCATCAAAAAATTCATTGTATTTTGAAAATTTGACCAAAGTCAATGATGGTCAACAACTACATCAACAAGGCCTCGACAATGTAGCTGACCATGTCGACGAGGCCTTGACGATGCAGCCGACCACATCAATGAGGCCCTATTGTTAAGGCCTCATCGACGCAATACAAAAATAGTATATATACCACTAGACACTTTGGAATTTTTTGTAATTTGCTCATAACACACGGAGAACTTTTACAATTTTTCAGAGCCCAAAACCTTCCAGAGTCCTCAAACTATTTGTCCAAATCACTCTATTTTTTGATCTTGCACTTACTGAAGGTAAGATTTTTATCATGGGGGCCACAAACCTTAAGGTTTCCAATGCAATTTTCAAAAAAAATTTCTAACTCCCCCAAGGGTTAGTAACCTTAATCATACATAAACATCAACTTTTTCCAAGTTAACCCTTCCAACAACCTCTAGGATGATTTATCAATGATAAGGTATAAATAGAAATAATAATTAAGTTAATTAAATCAGCATAATTACAACTTAGCCAAATGTAACTACCCTCAAGAGTTAAGGTATTCCAATTGTTTTAAGGTTACACAATGATTGCTAATCCATGGTTCTATTGTGCTTGCATATGACACCCAAACAAAAGCACCTGTAGGAAGGAGAGCCCTCACAACCAAAGACCTAGAGTTGGAAGGGGCTAGCAGGAATAAGGCCAAGAACAACAAGAGGTGACCCATGCAATGGACCTCTTCATGAGGAGCCTGAAGTGAAATCTATTTGATAGATTCTAGAAGAAGAAGTGCCTACAGAATAATCTCAATGAGGAGAAGCACCTAGACCTGTGCCAAGGCTTGAGGTCACTATGATTCAAACCTACCTAGACATCATCAAGTTCCAAGAGATCCAAGGATCAGTTCTTCAAGAGATAAACTTTGGGCCATTTTTGGAAAAAGCTCTAGAGGATGTTAGAACACAATTGCAAACCTCTCCCATTTGGTCAATCATCATGACCAGTGGGAAATGCTACATGAGAGAGACCTATCTCTTCTAGATTAGCCAAAGGCCAGGGTCCATTGTAAAAATTAAGGACGTTCAAGTGTCCTACTTCGTGGAGGCCATTGCATAGGCATTGGGGTTACCAAATATTGGAACACAGTTGGCAAAGATATCAAAAAAAGATGATCCTAAGACAAAAAGAAAGTGGACCTAGCGATGCTACAGGGTGGACCGTAAGGAGTATGACGCGTTCACACCAATGGAGTGAATTTATTTCAAGATTAAAGCCTATCACCTCAATCCAATGGTGAGGCCAAGTACGATGACTACCTTCTTTACTCGTGCATGCATAGCTATAAGCAAGAAATTTCCTATTAACCTTCCACAGCTAATTTATTTGAAGATTGAGAAATGATTCAAGGAGAACGAATGTGGACCTTGCCCTTTCCATGCCTTATAAGAAAAATTTGCAAGAGGGTAGGTATTGTTTGCTATTCAAATGACATTCTCAGGCATGCTTCCTTGGCCTCATGGGAAAAAATCATGAAAGACTAAATGCTAGCAACCATTTAAGAAGAGGAGCTGCCACCGCCACAACCCATTCAAGAGACAACACCAAAGGCCTGCATAATCCTTGAGTGTCTACAACAAATTCGAGAGTAGCTCTTGAGAAAACAAGAGCAATAAGCAAAAATGAGTGGGGTAGATCCATCTGTGTATTAACCAACAATGAGTTACCTTAATGAGGTGGCCCAAATAGTTAGCTAGATGGAGAGAGGGGGTTCTATTTTCTCTACCCAAAGAATGTAGCTACCTTTGAGGTCAGATTCCAATGCTCAGGAGGTGATGGTGTCATTAGCAACACATCATCTATTCCCAAAAATATTTGGGAATGCTACCAATTTCTCGGTGAGGTTGGGGAAAGGTGAAGAGGCAACTGTCTTAATGATGCAGCACCAAGAGTAGGAAACAACGATAAAAGTGGTAGTTGACCATGTAGTTGAAGCAGTGAATGTACTTGTGACATCTGTACCAAACGTATCTACACTCCAAGATGTGCAAACATCTACAGGCATGATTAGTGGGAAATTGAACATAGCCAAGCATGACTCTATTGGAACATACCAAACAACTACTAGAACCACTAGTAGGAATCGAACAACTAACTCTAGATATCTTTGATCTTCCAAAGAACATCACTGCAACCCAGTTGGAGCTACTAAATGCAAGGGAAAAATGCATCATTTTGGAGGGGCAACTAGAAATATGGTCCAAGAGAAAAATCAATGCTTGGCCATGGATGTTGCTGAACTTCATGCCCAAATTGCAAAGCAAACAATCCTTAGCCTAGCAACAATAAGAGATGAAGCTATCAAATAGCTTCAAGAACGATTTCAAAAGGCTGAGGAGGAAGAAGTAATGGCCATCTTCAAAAAATCTATGGTAAATCTTAAATGCATTCAATTAAAAAGGACTTGAGTCAAGTGCACCAAGAAAATGAAACATTAGCTACACAAAATCATTCCCTGTGAAATGTTGAAGCTCAAAGAGATCAAATGCAAGAATTTATTCATCAATAATAGGAATAACTTGCCAGAGTCAACACTGAATTGAGGAAATTTCCTATGGAGAACCACAATCTATCAATGGAGAAGGTACACACCTTACGATAAAAGTCCAGGTTTGAGAAATTGAAAAATCACTATAGGGACCATGTTGACTTGTAAAAGGAAATTAATGAAAAAAAATCCAAATGGTAAAGGATAAAGTGAATAAAGCCCTCCAAAAACTCCATCAAGGAAGAGAGATGTGGCAGCCCATCCTTGATGGGATTGAAGCCTACAACAAAGCAGAGATCCACTTGAAGGAGTTGTAGTTGAATAAATGACATAGTATATGGAGTTGGCCAATCTTTATTATGCAAACTTGGCAATGCTAATAGTTGGACAACCATGATCAAAATTGGAGAAACAAGTGACTAGGTCATATATGCTATATGAGATCGAGTTCAAACACCATAAGAACACCAAGAAAAATCTTGAGACTGCTAATGCTAAACTCGAAGTCCTCAAAGGGTGATTCACAAATCAGTGATCCATCATTAAGGACCTAGCTAGATGGATGAATGACTACCAAGAGCTGAAGAACATAGTGCAAGCATTTGACATTCAATGCAAATAGTTCGCTACTTGATTTGTCAATGTCAAGGAGTTATTTCCAACAATCCCATGTCCTTGGGATGTGCCCATTCCAACCCACATTAAGGAAGTTGCGTGGATGGTGCGTGATTCCAGGAGTAAGGAGGAGAAAATGAAAGCACTACTAGATGCTTTCTGTCTTCCACCTAAAGTTGCAGTAGTAGCATGACAACCACAGCTACCTCAACCATCACTAGTGCATGAAGTTACTAAAGGTTCCTTTGAGCCTCAAGAACCACCACCACCTGGGATTGTTTGATCTTCTCCAACAAGCTTCACATCATCAAGAAATGTGTTGTCCAATTTTTGAAGAGTTGGGTTATGGTGTTCAATTTTATGTTTTGAATACCACCATTTTTGTAATGCGTTGATTTGTACACTTGGGCACTCCATTTTTTGTCAAGTCTGTTAAGTTTGTTTTGTTGAAAGAAAAGTCAATCAATAATCCCATACCTTCCCAATTTTGTAAAAGAACTCAAGGACAAGTTTTCATTTAGCCATGGGGGTATGATGAGTCATCATTGGTTGGCTACATCAATGAGGCCTCATCAACATGGTGTCTATCCATCACCTATAAATACGCACCTACCAACTACATTTATGGGGGAGACCAGATTTCAGTAGTAGCAAAGCTCTTGCATTTTTTCCATTCAAAAGTTAGAATTTTTTCCTTGAGTGCCTGCAATAGGAGTCATTGAGTGTACAAATCTTTATTCAAGCATTGTTGTACCTAAGCATGATAGTGTGTGCAGCAATAAAGATGAGCTTTTTGATAAACCTTGCAGCACTTTGGATAGATTAGCTATTTTACTTATACATTCAATGTTTTCAATTATTTGTTAATTGTTCTTAATTAATTCATAAGTATTTTCTAAACAATTGAGTTAATCAAGTTATTAAGCTAGATAGATTAAATACATAAGTACGACCACTTCGAGCATAACACGTATTCACTTGGTAATCCTAGCAACGTTATTGCTTGGTACGCCTAGTAGCATAGTGTTTGGTCATCCAGCAGTGGATATGTGGGTTAGGACGTGTACAAAAAGTGGGAATAGATGCTTATGTTAGAATTAGCTAAATGATTAGTTAATTAGCAATTTCTATTAGTTGCTCAAACTCTTTTTATCTACATTTTGAGCATCAAAATATAAAATAAAAAATGATAAAAATTGGATGCCTCAGTTACACTTAACCATACCAACGTACATCGCAAGTGTAATTGGGAGGACAATGATTGAACTTAAGGCTAGATTCACTTCCTAAAAGGCTAGTGCACTGGAAATGATAAAGTCCATAGAATTCAATTGGATCATGCATGAACGCTTGTTATTCATATGGTTGGGCATAGGGTAATTTTGCCACTCATCACTAGTTCATTAGTAAAGTGGAATGAGTATGACTAGTTTTGAGCATTTAAGTGTAATCATTTGGTAATCCCACTAGTATTATAGCTTGGTTTGCCTAGTAACATAACGCTTGGTAACATAGTAACAATTACACGAGCCTAAGACGTGTACGATAAGCCAATACCAGATGCTCATTGCTCTAGGCTAGTTTAGATTTACCTTTTTGTTGTTAATTAGATTAAGGAATTAATTTTTTTCCATTACTGTCAAGATTAGCATAAGGCCACAACAACATCAATTATCATACGCCTCACTTTGGAATAAATCATACGTGACAAAGCTACCACTAGTCCAAGTGGTAAGACAACATCCTATGATCAATGCTTAACAATCTAGATGCCACAACTAGTCCCATCCATGGAATTCGATCAGATCATGCATGAACACTTGTGATTAGTACGGTTGGATGTATGGGTACCGATCTCTCATCATTGGCAATGTTGTGTGATATAAGTGAATGAAAATTTGAAAATTTGAGCCACAAATTCCTAATGCCTAGAAGATATTATAAAGGGTAAGTACAAGAAGATAATAAGAACCTTAAAGTTAATCAATCAAACTAACACTGGAAAGATTTAGATAATACTCCTAATAGACCATATCAATTATTTTAGGCCATAATAAGTAAAGAAAATGATAGAAGATCATAAGTAACTAAAAGATATAACACCAAAGGGGTTTCTTTTTGAAAATTTTTCGAACTTTGTAATCGTAATAAGATAAGAACTTGATCTAACCAAGGGTATGAGCAACGTAAAGAACTATTAAGAATTGATAGGAACACCCTAATAATTTCAAACCCTTGTTGATTGCAGATGGCCCTAAAGAGGATACTAGAAGAAGGACCTTCATAACATGGGAGCAAAAGACAAAGAACACAGATAAAAAGGCTTAATCATACAACATTCTTCAATAACCTCTTGTTATAGAGCACTTAGACCAAGGAGAGGCAGAAATTCTACAAGCACTTAAGCAAGGATAGTGCCTCACACTATCACCAGATTGCCTTTAGGCCAGCCAAGAAGATTGATCATGTTAATGATCATCATGAAATTGAATTTTAGTTCCTTTATGGAATTTGCTCTAGAAGCAGTGAAGGCACAACTCCAAGCATATCCATTATGACCCATACTAACCAACAATGGTGAATGAAACTTAGGAGAAATCTACCAACCCTGGCAAAATAAATAGGCCAATGCTATAGTGAAAATTGAAGGAGTCTTTGTGCCATACTTAGTAGAGAGAACATATGGAAAAAGAAGATAGAGATAGAAGAGGAGAAACTTTCTAGAAGCTTAACAACAAAGGAAAGAAGTTGATGGAAGAGCCACCAATGCCCAAAATATGAACTACATCAAGCCACTTCAAATTTTATTTTTGTTTTGTCATGTAACTATGTCATTTTTGTACACACCATTGTGGCACTCAGAATTAATCAGTACTTAGTGTTAATCAATAATCCCATCATTCCCAATTTTTTGTAAAGAAAGCTTGGTCCTATCCTATTAACTTAAGGATAGGTTTTTACTCAGTCATGGGGGTATGATGAAGTATCAGTTGGCTACATCAATGCAGCCATGTTGAGGCAAATGCCTCAACATAGATGCCTTGACGCATGTCATCGTATTTGTTTAATAAAGTTAATTTTTTTCCACCAATGATATTGTATCTACGATGTCATATATTCAATATCATAGCACAAGTTATGTCATCGTAGATCCAATATCATGGGATGTATGCAACTTATAAATACAACACTTGGGTGAACAAATCCAAAGAAATTTTCATTCCAACCTTAGGTAGACTCTTGTAGTTTTTCTTTCATAGTTTTAGCGACAGAGAGTAAATTCCCGTAGTGTGGTGTTAAGCAGTTGTATGGAATCTTTATTTGAGTGAAGTGTACTTGGCCATAATTCATGACTGGAAATAAAGATCAAGATTACTTTTGATGAGACGCGACTTGCACTAGGCCGCGATATCGCGTACGCGATATCGCGGTCGCGGCGATATCGCATCCCATGCGATATCGCGTACGCGATATCGCGTCTTCTCCTGCGATATCGTGTACGCGATATCGCATCCCGTCGCC
>MNCI01000394.1:373436-423973 GCA_015680685.1 Gnetum montanum | reverse complement strand
AGAGTTAGTTTAGTTTCTCAACTCTTTCCTCCTGGTAGCATAGAAGATAAGCCGAAAATACCAAAAAAATCACATACCTCAGACTTGCTTAACCATACACCGTGACACATACAAGCAAGCCTGGGAAGACAACGAACGATTAGCCCCAAGTGTTTCTTGTGGCGTTAAGGCATTTAGTCTGCGGAGTTCGACCAGATCGCGTGTGTACGCTCGTATTCGTATGGTGGAGTGTAGGGGTACCTCGCCACTCATCAACTTTTCATCATTGCAACATCCACTTAGTTTTACTATTTTACTTAGCATAGTTTTTACTATTTTATTGGTTTAATCATTTACATTTCCAAGTATTTTACTTCACTAGTTCATTAGTAAAGCAAAATGAGTACAACTAGTTTTGAACATTTACATGTAATCATTTCGTAATTCTAGTAGTATTATAGCTTGGTTTGCCTAGCAACATAATGCTTGGTGACCTAGTAACACTTACATGAGCCCAAGATGTGTATGATAAGCTAGGATTGAATGCTCATTACTCTAGGCTAGTTTAGATTCACCTTCTTATTGTTAATTAGATTAAAGAATTAATTTTTTCCCATTATTGTGAAGATTATCATAAGGCCACAACAACATCAATTATCATATGACTCACTTTGGACTAAACCATATATGATAAAGCTACCACTAGTCCAAGTGGAAAGATAGTGTCCTATGATCAATGCTTAACAATCTAGATGCCACAACTAGTCCCATCCATGAAATTTGATCAAATCATGCATGAATGCTTGTGATTCGTATGGTTGATGTATGCGTACTTGGCACTCATCGTTGGAATTGATGCAAGATATAAGCAAATGAGAATTTGAAAATTTGAGCCACAAATTCATAACACCTAGAAGATATTATAAAGGGTAATTTCAAGAAGATAATAAGAACCTGAAAGTTAATCAATCAAACTAAGGCCAGAAAGATTCAAATAATACTCCTAATATACCATATTAATTATTTTAGGTCATAATAAGCAAAGAAAACAATAAAAGATCATAAGTAACTAAAAGATATAACACCTAAGGGGTTTCTTTTTGAAAATTTTTCAAACTCTACAATTGTAATAAGATAAAAACTTGATCTAACCAAGGGTATGATCAAGGTAAAGAACTATTAAGAATTGATAGGAACACCCTAATAATTTCAAACCCTTGTTTATTGCAGATGGCCCTGAGGAGGATACAAGAAAAATAACCTTTACAACACTAGAGTAGAAGACCAAGAACACACAGAGAAGGAGGCTTAATCATATAACATTCATCAAGAAACTTCTATTACAGAGCACTCAACCCAAGAAGAGGTAGAAATTCCACAAGCACTTAAACATGGATAGTGCCTCACATAGTCATCAAATTTCCTTTAGGCCAGCCAAGAAGATCGATCATGTTCACGATCATCATGAAATTGAATTTTGGTTTCTTTATGGAATTTTCTCCAAATGCAATGAAGACACAGCTTTACAAATCTCCATTATGGCCCACATTAACCAACAACGATGAATGGAACTTAGGAGAAAGCTACGAATCCTAGCAAAATAAATAGGTTGATGCTATAGTGAAAATTAAAGGAGTCTCTATGCCATACTCAGTAGAGGGAACATATGGGAAATGAAGATAGGGACAAAAAGGAGAAACTTTCTAAAAGCTTGACAATCAAGGAAGAAGTATATGGAAGAGCCACAACATCCAAAATATGAACTATATCAAGCTACTTCAAATTTTTTTTTTGTCATGTAATTATGTCATTTTTGTACACACCATTATGACACTCAAAATCAATAGTACTTAGTGTCAATCAATAATCCCATCATTCCCAATTTTTTGTAAAGAAACCTTACTCCTATCTTGTTAACTTGAGGATGGATTTTTACTTAGTTGTGGGGGTATGATGAAGTATTAATTAGTTGTGTCAATGTACCCGTGTTGAGGCAAATGCATCAACATAGATGCCTTGACGCATTCCATCAAATTTGTTTGATAAAGTCAATTTTTTACACCAACAATATTGTATCTACAATGTCATATTTTTGATATTGAGCATAAGCTATGTCATCATAAATATGATATTGTGAGATGTGTACAGCTTATAAATACAACACTTGGGTGCAAAAATCTAGAGAACTTTTCATTCCAACCTTAGATAGACTCTTGCAATTTTTTTCATAGTTTTAGCGATAGAGAGTGAATGCTCGCAGTGTGGTGTTAAGTAGTCATACAAAATCTTTATTTGAGTGAAGTGTACTTGGGCATAATTCATGATCAAAAATAAAGATTGATATTGGCTTTCATCATTGTAGCATCCACTTAGTTTTAGTATTTTACTGAGCATATTTTTTACTATTTTATTAGTTAATCATTTACATTTCCAAGTATTTTACTTCACTAGTTCATTAGTAAAGTAGAATGAGTATGACTAGTTTTGAGCATTTACGTGTAATCATTTGGTAATCCTAGTAGTATTATAGCTTGGTTTTCCTAGCATCATAATGCTCGGTAACCCAATAACGATTACATGAGCCCAAGATGTGTATGATAAGCTAGGACCAGATGCTCATCACTTTAGGCTAATTTAGATTTATCTTCTTATTGTTAGTTAGATTAAAGAATTGATTTTTTCCCATTAATATGAAGATTAGCATAAGGCCACAACAACATCAATTATCATATGTCTCCCTTTGGACTAAACCATACGTGACAAAGCTACCACTAATCCAAGTCGGAAGACAGCATCCTACTATCAATGCTTAACAATCTAGATGCCACAGCTAGTCCCATCCATGGAATTCGACTTGATGTGCATGAATGCTTGTGATTTGCATGGTTGATGTATGAGTACCTACTACTCATCATTGGCATCATTGCATGATATAAGCAAACAAAAATTTGAAAATTTGAGCCACAAATTCCTAACATCTAGAAGATATTATAAAGGGTAAGTACAAGGAGATAATAGGAACCTTAAAGTTAACCAATCAAACTAGGGCTAGAAATATTTAGATAATACTCCTAATAGACCATATCAGCTATTTTAGATCATAATAAGCAAAGAAAACGATAGAATATTATAAGTAACTAAAAGATATAACACCTAAGGGGTTCTTTTTAAAAAAGGTTTCAAACTCTGCAATCATAATAAGATAAGAACTTGATCTAACCAAGGGTATGAGCAAGGTAAAGAACTATTAATTCATAGATACATCCTAATAATTTCAAACCCTTATTGATTGTAGATGCTCCTAAAGAGGATACCAGAAGAAGGACCTTCACAACATGGAAGTAAAAGACCAAGAACACATAGAGAAGGAGGCTTAATTATACAATATTCATCAAGAAACTCCTACTACAAAGCACTCAACCCAAGGAGAGGTAGAAATTTCACAAGCATCTACACAATGACTCACTCTATTACTATATTACCTTTAGGCAAGCCAAGAATATCAATCATGTCCATGATCATTGTGAAACTAATTTTTGATCCCTTTATGGAATTTTCCCCAGAAGCACTGAAGACATAACTCTAAGAATATCCATTATGACCCACACTAACCAACAGTGGTGAATGGAACTTAGGAAAAATATACCAATCCTAGTAGAATAAATAGGCTAATGCTATAATGAAAATTAAAGGAGTTTCTGTGCCATACTCAGTAGAGAGAACATATGGAAAAAGAAGATAGGAATAGAAGAGAAGAAGCTTTTCAAAAGCTTAATGACAAAGGAAAGAAGCTGATGGAAGAGCCACCATTGCCCAAAATATGAACTACATCAAGCCACTTCAAATTTTGTTTTCGTTTTGTCATGTAACTATGTCATTTTTGTACACACCACTGTAGCACTTAATATTAATCAGTAGTTAGCATTAATCAATAATCCCAAAATTTTCAATTTTTGGTAAAGAAAGCTTATTCATATCCTGTTAGCTTAAGGATGGATTTTTACTCAATCATGGGGGTATGATGAAGTATCGATTGGTTGCATCAATGTGGCCATGTTGAGGCAAATGCCTCAACGTAGATGCCTTGATACATGTCATCATAATTTTTTGATAAAGTTAATTTTTTTCGACCAATGATATCATATCTATGATGTTGTATATTCAATATCATAGCACAAGCTAAGTCATCATAAATCTAGTATCACAAGATGTGTACAACTTATAAATACAACACTTGGGTGCATAGATCCAAAGAACTTTTCATTCCAACTTTAGATAGACTCTTACAGTTTGTTTTTGTAGTTTTAGTGATAGAGAGTGAATGCTTGTAGTGTGGTGTTAAGCAGTTGTATGGATCTTTATTTGAGTGAAGTCTACTTGGGCACAATTCATGACTAGAAATAAAGATTGAGATTGCTTTTCATCATTGCAGTATCCACTTAGTTTTACTAGTTTACTTAGCATAGTTTTTACTATTTTATTAGTTTAATAATTTACATTTCCAAATATTTTACTTCACTAATTCATTAGTAAAGCAGAATGAGTATGACTAGTTTTGAGCGTTTATGTGTAATCATTTGGTAATCCTAGTAGTATTATAGCTTTGTTTGCCTAGCAGCATAATGCTTAGTAACCCAATAATGATTACATGAGCCCAAGACGTGTATGATAAGCAAAGACTTGTAAGATAAGTCAAGACTAGATGCTCATTGCTCTAGGCTAGTTTAGATTTTCCTTCTTGTTGTTAGTTAGATTAAAGAATTAATTTTTCCCATTATTGTCAAGATTAGCATAAGGCCACAAAAACATCAATTATCATATGCCTCACTTTGGACTAAATCATACGTGAAAAAGTTATCACTAGTCCAAATGTGAAGACAACGCCCTGTGATTAATGCTTAACAATCTAGATGTTGCAACTAGTTCCATCCATGAAATTTAACCAGATTGTGCCTAAATGCTTATGATTCGTATGATTGGGCATAGGGGTACCTACCACTAATCATTGCCACCATTGCTAGGGATGGTGCTAGCTATCTAGATTAGTTATATTATACATGATCACTGTAAATGTATTAATGATCTATCTTGTAGAAAACATTAATATTTTAATTCACAAAAATTATCAAACAAAACCACGTCTTCTTCACATATGGCCAATAATGCATCATATGATGAAAACACTGTAGAAGAAATGATAGGACCTATACTAAGGAAAACTAGAGTAAACAACCATAAGCAAGGGTTTCATATGCTCAATTAGATCCTTACTACACTCAAATACTATGTTCAACTAATGCAAATAATCTTAGAGGAGATAAAGTAAGTCCTAGAGCAAGGAGGGCCTCAAGGCCTAAGACCTCCTCCAAACCTAGAAGAGATACATCAAGGGACCAAAGAGGGAAATATAGGAGCCATGGAAATTCTCCCAGTTTACCATCTTCCTCTTCCTCTTCCTCTTCCACATCTAGTTTTGACAAAGACACACATAGGTATAGAAATAAGAATCAAGATGAAGATAGAAATAGAAATAGACAAGATCATCAAAGTGAGCATAAACAAAATCATCATAATTAGACAAATAGAAATAGAAATCATCACCACAACATGTTTGATGATGATGAACCCTTGTTGGCTACGAGGAGCATGATGTAGATAATGGAGGTAGTTAGAATACCCCACAGGCATCAAAGGGAAAGTTGCATCAAAAGACAATATGAATAACATCCCTAAATTTGTAGGAGGCTATAACTCTAATCCACAACATCACTTACAAGCCTTCCATGATGCTTGCACCTTGCAAAACATTAAGATTGAGTGGGAAAATCTTAAGCTCTTTCCTAGGACACTAGTTGACAAAGCTAAATGTTGATATAGATCATTGGAGCTAGATTCAATCCACTGATGGTTCACAATGCTTGAGCTCTTCAATAAGAAATACCAAACCTACGAGAGAGTGTCCAATTTAAGAAAATAAATTTAAGGGTGGAATCAAGGAAATCATGAACCCTTGGATATGGCCTTGGGCAAATACTATTCTCTACTACATAGATGTCTAGGCCATGGGTTTTCTCAAAAAGAGTAGCTTTTCCACATCATAGATGTACTTCGTAACCAAATGAGAGAGACCCTTGGGATTTATGCCTAAGGTTGATTATTCAAATTAAAAGCACATCAAATACAAAGGCTAATCAAGCAGGTGGCAAAAGAAGAAGGAGAGCTATGTAAACTAGCAAATGTAGAGGAATATAACTGGGATCCAACTCTTCAAAAGAAGGGGGTCCATATCTATGATAGGAAAAAGAGGTAGCTCTTGATGAGGTGATTTTACAACAAAAATTTCCAATACAAAAGTCTATCACTAAACTTAAAGCAAAAATAGATAAGATGTAGGAGTTCATAAATGACAAAGTTATGACTTGTGTAAAATCATAGAGAAGAGGGTAATGAAAAAAAGATCAAGTGATCAAAACAAGAAGACAAAAAAGAACAAAGAAGAAGGTAGGAACACTTACCAGCAATAAGGGAAAATAGCTATAGTATAAGAGGCTATAGACTCAACCATAGAAGAGGATGATGGATGTGACATATGCCAATATTACCATCCAAAGGGTTGTTACCCAGTTATGTTACATCTATAAGAGTTTGGGGCTTTTGCTTTGAATCCCAAGTTCATACAAAAGAAAATACCTAGGAAATTACCTTATTCACAAGGTTATTATAGATAAACCTACAATCAACCATAATATTCTAATGGGACTTCTTATCAGCCTTAGAATTACTATCAACCATAGGGGCAAAATCCACAATTGTGGGGGATGCCATCAACAAACCAACAATACCCTTATTGCCAACCAAACCTGTATGACTACTATGTTCAACAACATATTTCTCCAGATGGATCTACTTCCTTTCCCTCTGCTGAATATCATCAACCCACAACATCTCTTGTAGTATCACCATCTCAAACCTCTTATCCTTTGTAACATACTCTATATTCTTATACTTACCTCCACCATATGTCACCACCAACAACACAAGGAGGATCAGCACCACAATATCAATGAAAGAATGCCA
This sequence comes from Gnetum montanum, assembly GCA_015680685.1. Taxonomy (NCBI): domain Eukaryota; kingdom Viridiplantae; phylum Streptophyta; class Gnetopsida; order Gnetales; family Gnetaceae; genus Gnetum; species Gnetum montanum. Next base: position 416,917 of record MNCI01000394.1, on the reverse strand, counting down.
CTTGTGCTACAAACATACACGTAAATGATAATTCTAGTAGATCTCAACCATAGTCTCACAAACATCCTTTCTTTAGGATAGTTGTTGCACATAAGCACAAAACTCGTAGGCTTACTAGCTCATCAAACCAGCATAAGGTCAAGCTTGTGCAACATACTTCTTCACCGAAACAATGTCTTCCAATCCTATGTAAGAGCCAACACCCATTACCACTCCAGTGCAAAACATAATAGATGAACCTATCACTATGAAGAGATAAGCAATTCCATGCATTACTACTAAAAAAGAAGGGTGTAGTTGTAGACCGGTGTTTTAAAATGTTAACACAATCATAACACCTATCCACAACAAATGTGAAAAACAAGTGTGTGCACAAGAGAGAGTAGGGGTCACTAAACCAAAAGACACGCAGTGGCTAATAAGTAAGAGCTTTCAATTATCCAAAACATGCATGGAAAAATCTAAACCACTTATTAATTTCCATTCTAAGAAAATGACACCAAGTAAGAACTTAAAAATGGAAATACTACACCATAATCATACATCAACAGAAAGAGGAACTAAGGACTTAGATGATCAAAATTCAATTACCATCAAGATTACATGGGATGATAATTGAAAAACTAAGTTGCTAAGGATGGTAAGTGAGAAACCCATGCCTAAAGGTAGGAAACCTCTCAGGAAAATAAAATAAATTCACAAGAATAAATTTCTAAGGGTTCCACTAGAAAGACATGTTACCCATGCTTGAAGGTAGGTGGCTTCTTAGGAATATAATAAATCATAAAAATTGTAATAAATAAACTCCTCTCTTGGACAATACGCCAAGTGGTAATACTCCTTGCAATAGTGGTAGCCTTATGATTGTAACTCTTAGAGATGAAATAATGTAATGCCACTAGAAAGTGGTTTGGAATTGGTTTGAATCTTGGGAAGAAGGGCTAATAATTACTTTAACCATTAATAACACATAAGGGTTCATTATGCCTATGGTCGGATACCTCACGTCCCAATTTCAACAATCCCTTCTATAGTCCATTTCATCTCAATGTATATGTAATCATAACTTGTGGTTTTGTGCAATATAGTGTAATTTTTCCAACCTAGTGGTACTAACATGTGTGTTTTGCTAGATAAGTGTGTCCTACATTCAACTCTTTGATTGCTTAAGGACACTTTAGGCATGGTTATACAAGGGCACTAAGGGTTGGAGCTTTTTTTTGGGAGGACCCACTTGTATAACTCTTGCAAGAAATTCCACATAATCTTTTTCCTTCCAAGATCATCCAAAATCTAATAAATACTTCTTGTAATCTCTAATAATTTGCCTATACATCAAAAATTCATTATCCATTTCTTATCCATACGATAAAATTTCGTTGCTTGAGATTCCTTCTTCATGAACCTTGAATGCTAAATTGTTGAAAACTATGCATCACTCATGGCCCATGACCCTCTAGACAAGCTTTACATCTTTCAGACATTCCATTGGACTCATTTTTTCCAAGAAAAATCAATGAAAAATTTAAACTTTTTAATGGTGACATCGTAGCTACGATGTCATAGGCACCTATGATGTCTGATCTACAATGTCATACACATAAAATAGTATATATACATGTGGGAGTTAGTGAAAATTTTCATTTCTCTCATTTTTAGCAAGATAACTTTTTGCAGTTTTTCCTCAACCCTCTTGCACACTAGCTTCCAAAGGTCATAACTTCATCCTCATAGCTCTAATTTTCAAAATTCTTTAATCCTATTGATCCCAGAGTGCTCAACTAGTCTTTTTTTTTTTTTTGGAGGGGGGGAGAGGGGAGTTGCATTGTGCAATATAAGTGAACAAAAATTTGAAAATTTGAGCCACAAATTCCTAATGCCCAAAAGATATTATAAAGAGAAAGTATAAGGAGATAAAAAAAACCTTAAAGTTAATCAATCAAACTAAGGCCAAAAATATTTAGATAATATTCCTAATAGACCATATCAACTATTTTAGGCCATAATAAGCAAATAAAATGATAGAATATCATAAGTAACTAAAAGATATAACACCTAAGGGGTTCCTTTTTGAAAATTTTTCAAACTCTACAATTGTAATAAGATAAGAACTTGATCTAACCAAGGGTATGAGAAAGGTAAAGAACTATTAAGAATTGATAGGAACACCTTAATAATTTCAAATCCTTGTTGATTGTAGATGGCCTCGAAGAGGATACCAAAAGAAGGACCTTTACAACATGAGAGAAAAAGACCAAGAACACGCAAAGAAGGAGGCTTAATCATGCAACATTCATCAAGAAACTCCTATTACAAAGCACTTAGCCCAAGAAGAGGTAGAAATTTCACAAGCACTTAAAGAAGGATAGTGCCTCACATTGTCACTAGGTTGCCTTTAGGCCAGCCAAGAAGATCGATCATGTCCACGATCATCATGAAACTAAATTTTGGTTCCTTTATAGAATTTTCTCCAAAAGTAGTAAATATGAAACTCTAAGCATCTCCATTATAACCCATACTAACCAACAGTGGTGAATGGAACTTAGGATAAACCTACCAATCCTGGAAAAAAAATAGGTTGATGCTATAATGAAAATTGAAGGAGTCTTTGTGCCATACTTAGTAGAGAGTACATATGGAAAAGGAAGATAGGGATAGAAGAGGAGAAACTTTCCAAAAGCTTGATGAAAAAGGGAAGAAGCCAATGGAAGAGCCACCACCACCCAAAATATGAACTACATTAAGCCATTTCAAATTTTGTTTTCATTTTTTCATGTAACTATGTCATTTTTGTACACACCATTGCAGCACTCAGAATCAGTTCATAGTTAGCATCAATCAATAATCCCATTATTCCCAATTTTTTGTAAAGAAAGCTCAATCCTATCCTATTAACTTGAGGATGAGTTTTTACTCAGTTGTGGGGGTATGGTGAAGCATTGGTTGACTATGTCGACATAGCCATGTCAAGGAAAATGTCTCAACATAGATGCCTCAACACATGGCATTGTATTTGTTTGATAAATTCAGCTTTTGTCCACCAACAATATCGTAACTACGATGTCATATATTTGATATCATAGCACAAGCTACATCATCATAGATATGATATCATGGCATGTGTGTAGCTTATAAATACAACACTTGGGTGCATGGATCGGGAGAACTTTTCATTCCAATCTTAGGTAGACTTTTGCAATTTTTTTTCATAATTTTAGCAATAAAGAGTAAATGGTTACAATGTGGTGTTGAGCAATTTTATGAAATCTTTATTCAAGTGAAGTGTCCTTGGGCATAGTTTATAATCGAAAATAAAGATCAAGATTTTTTTTCATCATTACAACATCCACTTAGTTTTACTATTTTACTTAGCATAGTTTTTACTGTTTTATTAGTTTAATCATTTACATTTCCAAATATTTTACTTCACCAGTTCATTATTAAAGCGGAATGAGTATGATTGGTTTCAAGTGTTTAAGTGTAATCTTTTGGTAATTCCAATAGTATTATAGCTTGGTTTGCCTAGCAGCATAATGCTTGATAACCCAGTAACAATTACGTGAGCCCAAGATGTGTACGATAAGCCAAGAATGGATGCTTATCACTCTAGGCTAGTTTAGATTTACCTTCTTGTTGTTAGTTAGATTAAAGAATTAATTTTTTCCATTACTATCAAGATTAACATAAGGCCACAACAACATCAATTATGATATGACTCACTTTGGACTAAACCATATGTGAGAAAGCTACCACTAGTCCAAGTGGGAAGACAAAGTCCTGCAATGAATGCTTAACAATCTAGATGTCACAACTAGTCCCATCCATGGAATTTTATAAGATTGTGTGTGAATGCCTATAATTCATCTGGTTGGATGTAGGGGTACCTACCACTCATCAAGAATCTTGATTAACATGGTTCAAATCATTTTCAATCATTTTTTTCTATCTTTTTTGCTCTTCCTTTTGGTCGCTTTCCTAGAACAATGATGCACCAACTTTTTAATAAGCTCATTATCTAATCTTCTATGAATATGCCCAAATCATCTAAGTTGTCATTCATATAGCTTATTGGAAATAGAAGCAACTCCAAGTCTTCAAGTCTTTCTACATTATATATTTTTTCTCTTATTATAACATTCAACATACACATAAGCATTTACATTTTTTCCACAATAATTTGTTGTTCATGCCACAAGAATTTTTTGTCCATCTAAATAATTAGGTTTGGTGGCTAGCTAAAGGATGATGATAGTCAAAATTCAAGTGGGAAGATATAAGGTTAAATTTAAATGTTCAAAAATCAAATTAATAAGGTGTTAATTTAGTGGTAAGAGTCTTGGCTTGGTAATATGAAGTCATACGTTCAATTCTAGTGGGTAACACTAAGTTATAAACTTAAAAAAAACACACATACACACATAAAAACAAAAAAATTTTGTAAAACAAATTCTAAAACTAGTCCAATAGATCTAAGGGACATTGTTCATGACTCTTTTGTACTTGTAACACCATGTAGAATAGCAAAATATCAAGCCTAATTAAAATCCTATTAAAGTATCCCTTTAGTTTTATTAGGATACCACTCATTGTCTCCATTATTAAAATCCTATTAAAGTATCCCTTTACTGTTTCCTATATCTTTTTAATCAGGATCATGAACATAATTATTATACTGCTAGTTATAAGTCAACCTAACTGGCTTTGCTAGTTTTCAAATTCAAAAACATATTAATCTTACTTGTCAAATATCATACATTATGAAATTCTATCATCTTTGGTGTTTCTTAGAAGCTTAATTATATATACCTCTAGGTTACATACCTGTAAATTATAGAGCAAACATAATTGATAGAACTAAAGCATAATATAATGATGTCCCAACACATCCATTGAAATTGAATTGAACTTATGATTTGTAGAAGTACAAGCTACATCTTCTAAGCCAAAGTTCTACCTCTCATGATTCTCTAATTCAAAAGTGCCAAATATGAAGCTTGATGAAAAGCAAGATTTTAATCATTTAGGTCAATGAAAATCATTCTAGACAAAATGGTTTTTGATTGTAGTAAACTTTTTGCAAGTACTCCTTCATCAAGTAACTCTTGTAATCAGGCTCAAAAGAGAAAATTCGTTCTTCAAAAGGCACATGCTCAAAGAATTCATTCTCCTTCATTCCTTGAGGTTGATTTGGATCTTCTAGTTTAATTTTTTCACTAAGGAAAACATTAATCTCCTCTTGTCTTCTTTGTCCAACCATGTTGCCAACAACATGTTAGTTGGTTTTCTAACTTAATCGATTTCCATGCAGATAGTTATCTTGATTTTAAAACACATATTCAGGAAATCCTCCTATAATCTCTAATAAAATGAATTTTTACATAGATATAATATCATATCAATGATATTGTAGCTATGATATCATAGCTCATCCTACATCATCATTGATGTGATGTCTCAAGATTTGTGCAATCCTATAAATACCAACAATTGGGAACATAACAACTTTTCATTCTAGTCTTAGGGAAACTCTTGCAGTTTGTTTTCATAATTGTAGTGATAGGGTGAATGCCTATAGTGTGATGTTAAGTAGTTGACGAGAATCTTTATTTGAGTAAATTGTACCCTGACATAGTTTATGTATGGCAATAAAGATCAAAGTTGTTTCTCATCATTGCAGCATTCCTTGGTCTCTTTATGCTTTACTTAGAATAATTTTGTTGCTTTCCTAGTTAATCATTTACATTTCAAGAACTTTACTTTTCATGTTCACTAATTAAGCAGAATGGATATGCCTAGTTTTGAGCAATAAGTTTAGTTATCTGGTAACCTAATAGTAATGTTGCTTGATTCACTTAATAGTAATTCCACTTGGTAATCTCAATGATAATTACATGAGTCCAAGGTGTGTAATGTAGACCAGGACTGAATATCCATCACTCTAGGCTAAGATAGATTTATGTTTTCATAGTTAACTAAACTTAGAATTTTTCCTTTTAATCAACCATGTTTATGACTAGGAGTATTAAGATCCCTACAACATCATCTATCATGTACCCCACTAAGAGATAAACCATACATTCAAACTTCACTAACTCAAAGTGGGAAGGCAACGATCTCGAACTTAACATCAATTACTATCATAATTACATTGTCCATCCATGGATTATGATCTAGTGATGAGTAGACACTCATGACTTGTATGGTAGAGCGTTGGGATACCTCCACCACTCATCATTGGCGTCATTACTAAGGATGTGTCAATGTATGCTAAGTAGTTAATCTTATAAAGTTTGTTGTATCAATACACAATATCTATCCTTTACATTCTTAATCAATCTTAATATATACACACATAAGTAAGTGTCAAACACATATCATGGCTTTAACACTTAAATAAAAACCACTTTCCAAAGAAGTTCAAAGAAATCATGAAAAAACACATGATGAAGAAGATTGGAATGCATTGATGTAGAAAAGGATTACCTATGCACACACTAATCCATACTATCATGATTTTACATTCATTTTCCACCAGGATGAACAACTTAAATGGAGAGACTTGCAGGGCAACATAGTTGTGCCACCATAATGTTCCATTCCATTGATGTTTTAAGCAGCCCTCAGGAAGGCCAACCTAAGTCATGAAAAAGAGAGCTATAAAGTCACAAAGAACATGACAAGGCAATACCAACTAATGAAGGCCATGAAGAAATGCCATCATGAAAGCTCAACATGAACATGATAAAGGAAATAAGGTATTTGATAAAGTTAATTTTTCTTTGGCTACAACATCATATCTCTAATATCATAGCACAAGCTACATCATCATATATGCAATATCGTGGGATGTGTGCTAGCCTATACATATAACACTTGGATGCATGGATCTGAATAAGTGTCATTCTATCCTTAGGTAGATTCTTGTAGTTTCATTTCATAGTTTTAGAGATAGAGTGAATGCCTGTAGTGTGGTCTTGAGCAGTTGTACGAAATCTTTATTTGAGTGAAGTGTACTTGGACATAGTTCATGTCAGAAAATAAAGATTAAGATTTCTTTTCATCATTGTAGAATCCACTTAGTTTTGCTATTTTACTTAGCATAGTTTTTACTATTTTCTTAGTTTAATCATTTACATTTCCAAGTACTTGACTTTCTTGTTCATTAGTAAAGTGAAATGAGTATGACTAGTGTAGAGCATTTACGTGTAACCGTTTGGTAATCCCAATAATGTTATTGCTTAGTTCGCCTAGTAGCATAATGTTTGATAACCTAGTAATAGTTACATGAGCCCAAGACATGTATGGTAAGCTAGGACCAGATGCTTATTGCTCTAGGCTAGAGTAGATTTACATTACTATCATTACTTAGACTTAGGATTAAATTTCATTCCAAATTATGTTTATTTCTAGGAGTAAAATGATCCTAACAACATCAATCATCGTATGCCTCACTTTGGACTAAACCATACATGACAATGCTACCACTAGTCCAAGTGGGAAGATAGCATCCTATGATCAATGTTTAACAATCTAAATGTATTTTCTAGTCCCATCCATAGAATTTGACCGAACACTTGTGATTCGTATGGTTAGGCATATGGGTACCTGTTGTTCATCATTGGCACCATTGCCAAGGATGGTGCCAATTATCTAGATTAATTATATTATACACGATCATTGTAAATGTATTAACAATCTATCTTTAGAAAACATTAATATTTTAAGTCACACACATTATCAAACAAAACCATGTCTTCTTCACATAGGGCCAATAATGCATCATATGATGAAAACACTAGTAGAAGAAATAATAGGATATATAATAAAGAAAATTGGAGTAAAAATCACAAAAATGGGTTTCATATGCTCATTTAGACCCTTAATACACTCAAAGAGTACATTCAATGAATGCAAACAATCCTAGAGGAGATGGAGTACATCCTAAAACAAGGAGGGCTTCAAGGCCGAAGACCTCCTCTAGACCTAGAAAAGATAAATCAAGGGATCATGGGGGGAGATATAAGAGCCATGGCAATTCTCCCAGTTCTCCATCTTTCTCTTTGTCTTCCACAACTAGTTCTAACAAGGATGAATGTAGACATAGAAATAAGAGTCAAGATAAAGATAGAAATAGAAATAGATGAGATCATTAGTGTAATCATGAACAAAACCATCATAATCAGACAACTAGAAATAGAAATCATCACCATGCCATGTTTGATGATGATGAACCCTTCTTGGCTACTAGAAGCATGACGTAGATAACAAAGGTAGTTAGAATACACCACAAGCACTAAAGGAAAAGTTGCATCAAAAGGCTTAAAATGAATAACATCCCTAAATTTGTAAGAGGCTATAACTTTGATCCACAACATCACTTACAAGCCTTCCATGATGCTTGCACCTTGTAAAACATGAAGAGTGAGTGGAAAAAGCTTAAGCTCTTTTGTAGGACACTAATAGACGAAGCTAAAAGTTAGTATAGATTGTTGGAACCATATTTAATCCACCAGTGGTCCACAATGCTATAGTTTTTTAACAAAAAATATCAAACCTATGTAAGAGTGTCCAACTTGAGAAAACAAATCCAAGGATGAAATCAAGAACAACATGAATCCTTGGATGTGGCCTTGGATAGATACTATTCTCTACTACATAGATGTCTAAGCCATGGTTTTTCTCAAAAAGAACATCTTCTCCATATTATAGATGGGATTCCTATCCAAATGAGAGAGACCCTTATCCAAATTAAAATCCCATCAGATACAAAGGCTAGTTGGGCAAGTGGCAAAAGAAGAAGGAGAGCTATGTAAATGAGAGAATGTAGAAGAATATAACTAGGATCCAACTCTTCAAAAGAAGAGGATCCATATCTATGATGAGGAAAAAGAGGCAAATCTTGATGATGTGATTTCACAACAAACCTTGCCAATACACAAGTCTATCATTGAGCTTGAAGCAAGGATAGATAAGATGTGGTAGTTGATGAGTGAAAAAGTTATAATATACATGAAAACCATAGAGGAGAAGATAATGCAAAAAGGATGAAGTGATCAAAATAAGAAGAGGAAAGGGACTGAAGAAATAAGTAGGAACACTTATCAATAAAAAGGGGAAATTGTTGTAGTAAAAGAGGCTATACACTCAAGCATAGAAGAGGATGATGGATGTGACATCTACCAATATGATCATCCAAAGGGCTACTATTTGATTATGTTACATCTAGAAGAGTATGGGGCTTTTTCTTTGAATTCCAAGTTCATATAAAAGCAAATGCCTAGGAAATTACCTTACTTACAAGGTAATTATATACAGAACCACAACCAATCATACTATCCAAGTAGGACTTCTTATCAGCCTCAAAATCACTATCAATTGAAGTGGTAAAACCCAAAGTAATGGGGGATGCCATCAACAAACCAGTAATTCCCTTATTACCATCTGGACCTGTATGACTACTATGTTCAACAAACTATTTCTCCAAATGGTTCTACTTTACCTCAAATCACTACTATCACTCTCCCAAATATCATCAACCTGTAGCATCTCTTGTGGGATCATCATCTCAACCCTCTTATCCTCCGTGACATCCTGAATATTCTCATACTTCCCTCCACCATATGTCACCACCAACAACACAGAAAGGATTGACACCACAACCTCAACGGAAGAATGTCACTTGTGATGTGAACATACATGTAAATGATAATTCTAGTAGATCTCAACCACAATCTCAAAAACATCCTTTCTTTAGGATAGTTTCCACACATGAGCACAAAACTCATAGACCTACTAGCTCATCAAAACTAGCACAAGGCTAGCTAGGTGCAACATCCTTCCTCACCAAAATAATGTCTTCCAATCCTGCACAAGGCCAAACACCTATTACCACTATGGTGCACAACATAATAGATGAGCCTATCACTAAGGAGAGACAGGCAATTCCATGTATTACTACTGAAAAAGAATGATGTAATTGTGAACCGACCTTCCAGAATGTCAACACAGACATTACACTAGTCCACAACAAATGTGAAAAACAATTGTGTGCATAAGAGGAAGCAAGGGCCACTAAACCAAAAGACACCAAGTGGATAACAATTGAGAACTTTCAATTATTCAAAATGTGCATGGAACAATCTAAACCACTTATTAATTCCCATTCTATGAAAATAACCCCAACTAAGAACTTACAAAGGGAAATACTAAACCACAATCATACACCAACAAAAAGAGAAACTAATAACTTAGATGATAAAAATTCAAGTACCATCACAATTATATGGGATGATAACTAGAAAAATAAATCACTAAGGATGGTAAGTACGAAACCTCAAGTGTATGAACCAAGGGGACTAGGGTGCATTTTTTGAACACTTGCCCATGAGTTTAGTCATAGGGGAGATGCCTTATCTTGATTCAAGAATTAATAAGGCTTTTAAAAATTTTTTGTCTTACAATTCTTTTTAATTTCTAATTTCTTGATATATCTTTTCACATTTCTTAATACATTTTTCCATTCTTTTATACTTTTCAATTTCTTAATAATTTCTTAATTCTTTAACATTTTTCTATTCTTTAATGATTTGTCATTATTTTCATCTTTTTCCATTCTTGCTATCTTTTTCATGCTCTATTTTCATTTTCTTTGTACATATTTTTAATTGTTAATAAAACACACCAAGAATAAGGTAAGATGTAGTCTAATAAGATGAAGGCTTCTCTATGTTATCAAGTCATAAGGGATTAAATATTTGTACAATGAGACCACAACACTCATCCACCCATTCCATTAATAAGATGTTCTTACCATAGCCATAATGACATTCTTTCCATCATCAAAATAAGAATAAACTTGTGATCATTATGTCTAGATGAAAAAGTCAAGAACCAAGTGGGAATGTAAAGGGTGTGACATCAAGGGGATTTGTGGATTTTCTTATATTACTATTGTGAGTTCTATCCTGTTGCTAAAGATGTATTATATCCTTGTAGATCTAATGAAAAATTGGAGTAAGAGTACAATAAGTGCTACCTTACCATGTCACTAGAAAGACATGTTACCAATGCTTGAAGATAGTCCTTTGGTAAGGTTGACATAGTTAAAAACTAAAATAAATGCATAAGAATAAATTTTTAAGGGTTCCACTAGAAAGACATGTTACCCATGCTTAAAGGTAGGTGGCTTCTCAGGAATCTAAAAAATTGTAAAAAGTGCAATGAATAAAATCCTTCCTTGGACAACATGCCAAGTGGTAATACTCCTTACAACAGTGGTAGTCTTACGATTGTAACTCTTAGAGATGAGACAATGTAATGTTATTGGAAAGTGGTTTGGAATTGGTTTTAGTCTTTGAAATAAGGGCTAATGATTACATTAACCATTAATAACACATAAGGATTCATTATGCCTATGGTCAAATACCTCACATTCCGATTTCAACAATCCCTTCTATAGTCCATTTCATCTCAATGTATATGTAATCATAACTTGTGGTTTTGTGTAATATAGTATAATTTTCCCAACCTAGTGGTACCAACACATGTGTTTTTCTAGACAAGTGTGTCTTACATTCAACTCCTTGAGTGCCTAAGGACACTTTGGGTGTGGTTATACAAGGGCAGTAAAGGTTGAAGCCTGCTTTAGGGAGGCCCCTCTTGTATAATTCTTGTACCTCATACTTGCTAAGAAATTTTACATCATCTTTTGCCTTCCAAAATCATCCAAAATCTAATAAATACTTTCCATAATCTCTAATACTTTGTCCATACATAAAAAAATTCATTATCTATTTCTTATACATACCATAAAATGTTTTTGCTCAAGATTCCTTCTTCATGAACTTTGAACACCAAATTTTTGAAAATTGTGCATAATTAATGATCCAAGACCATCTAGACTAGCTTCACATCTTCCAAAAATTCAATTTGACTCATTTGTCCCTAAAAAATCAATGAAAAATTTTAAATTTTTAATAGTGGCCTTGTAGTTATGATGTATCTACAATGTATAATCTACGATGTCATGCATATAAAACTAGTGTATATATGCATAGGAGTTAGTAAAATTTTTTATTTTTCTCATTTTTAGCAATAGAGGTTTTTGTAGTTTTCCCACAATGCTCTTACACACTTGTTTCCAAAGGCCATAACTTTGTCCTCATAGCTCTAATGTTTGAAACTCTTAAATCTTGTTGATGTCAAAGCACTTAACTTAATTGTTGGGGGGATGCATTGTGCAATATAAGCAAAAATTTGAAATTTTGAGCCAAGAATTCTTAACGTTGGAAGATACTATAAAGGGTAAGTACAAAGAAATAATAAGAATCTTGAAGTTAATTAATGAGTCACAGGTACCCCCTATGCCCAACCATACAAATCACAAGTGTTCAAGCATGATTCAATTGACTTTCGTGGATGGGACCAGTTGTGCATCTAGATCATCAAGCATTGATCACAATTCATTGTCTTCCCACTTGGACTAGTGGTAGTTGTGTCACATATGGATTAGTCTAGAGTGAGGCATATGATTCTTAATGTTGTTTCAACCTTATGCTACTCTTGATGATAATAGAGAAATCAATTATTTAATCTAATTAACAATAGAAAGATAAAGTCTAAACTAGCCTATGAGTGATGAGTGTCTATTCCCAACTTGCTATACACATCCTGAACCCACATATCCATTATTGGGATTACCAAGTGCTACGCTACTAGGTGAACCAAGTAATAATGCTATTGGGATTACCAAGCAAATATGTGTTTACACTTGAAAATGGTCACACTCATTCTGCCAATTCATTAATATGCATGGAAACATAAATATTAACTAAGTATATGGAATATAAATTGTATTAAAAGTGAATTTAATCTAAGTCAAAGTACTATAATGAATAAGAATCAATCTTAATCTTATTGTCATTCATGGAACGTATCCAGGTACATTGCCACTCGAACAAGACACCGTACAACTAACTCAAATCTACACTACAAGGACTTACTAACTATTCTTTAAGACTACTAAATAAAACTAAAAGAGTTCAGCTACTCTATTGAAAGAAGAATGCCAATACATAACAGGAGCATGTATATTTATAGCCAAAAATATACACTATGTCAATGGGTACGTGTCAGTGCATCATTGCATGCATTGATGAGATTGCATTGATGGGTGCATGTCAACGTGGCTACATCGATGTAATTTCATCAACACAACCAACTGATGCTTCATCATATCCCCATGACTGAGTAAAAACTTGTGCTTGATTTAACATGATAGGACCAAGCTTTCTTTACTAAAAATTCAAAATGAATGGATTATTGACTAATGCTACCTACTAACTTCTAAGTGCCGCATTACAAAATTTTATTTGAGTGGCTACATAAAAAATGACATAGTGACAAAAAGACTATATAGACATTGAATATTACAAAATTTGCAAAGGTCTTCAAAAATCTATTGAAGATGATTCTTCTTGTTCCCACTAATGGTGGCAAACTTCCAACCTTGATTGTTATGTCAATGCTTCTCTGGTTATGCAGAACATTCTTAAAGGATGGACTAAAATTTCTTCTCATCATCCCATGGATCTAGCAAACATGTGATGTTTAGGCTATAATCCTGTATGTGCTATTATTTGTCCATGAGCATATCCTCTATTGTCTCTCTCTTAGCTTCATTTTCGTGTCTAGCAAAATACCTTCTTCCTTAGGCATTTCTTTTAGCATCACATGCAGTCACCAAAGGATCAACATTAGTTTTGGTAAATTTTCCTTAATAATTAACCCTTTTGGATTCCTTAGTTTGCATTTAAGCATAAGCTGATGACAACATACTATGCCCAAGACTATGAGGTAACTAAAATCATCAAGTTGTTCACATTATTTTGATCAATTACTATTAGTTACCATAGTGTTCAAAATAGGATGTTAGAAAAATTTCAAAGAGAACATCCCTATCCCCCATGACTAATAAGTGTAACTCTAAAAGTGCATAAGTTTTCAAATAATTGAAACCAAAGGTTTGATTCAGAAGATGGCCAAGAAATATTAATGGATATAAAAATAGAAAATTTGGAAAAATTAATGAAATGGATGAGAAGTAGTCCCAAAATCATGCATAAATTCAAAGAAACCATTACTGATGTTCTAGAAGATGTGAAGGTTAGTTCAAAGCCATGATCAACGAAAGTTATGCAAGCGAATCCTTACCAAAGCATGCTTCTACCATAATGACCTTGCATAACCACTTCTACAGATGTCCATAGGCACCTTAGAGGTTAAATATAGATCATACCTTTGTTCCAAACAAGACACAACTACCTTGGTTGGAATTTTGCACTATACTATACAAAACCATCGAACTCATAATCACATGCAACAATGAGGTGAATAATGGAATGAGAAGAAATTGTAAAGATTAGGATGTAAGGTACTTCACCATGTCCGTAATAGGTTCTTGTGAAAAATATGATTAAAATGATCAGCATACCTATCCATCCAATTTTAGACCAAGTCCATACCATGAAAAGTAACCTCACATTGATGTGTTCCATCCTACCGACCATTATGAATCCAAAACCATCACAAAGAACAATCATCACTCTAAAAATAGAAGAAAAGAGAAGAAGGAAGAAAGAGTCTTAGCTAGAGGAGAGCCTTCAAGCATGGGTAACTTGTCTTTCCAACCCCATAACTAGTGCTTGTAGCCCATTATTGTGTCTAAGGGGTGTGCTTTGAATTCTCATTTTTGTTTTTCTTTTATTTTTATTTTTATTTTTTGAGTTTTTGGATGGAAACTACACCATGAAAATACTTTTAGCTTCCTATTATTGGTCGATGGTGGAGTGATGATACATTCCTAGAAAAGTCATAAATCACACAAAGAAAGTCAAAAAGAGAATCCAAAAAATCCCCTTGAGGTCACACCCTTGGCCATTCCGACTTGGTCATTTCCTCTTTCTTCAAGGTACAATGATCATTGATGAATTTTAGTTTCATGAAAGAAGAACGAAATTGCTTTCATGATAAAAGACCTTCTATTTAGAGAACTAGAGGAATGGATGAGGTGGTCTCACTACTTTACATAATTACTTACCCAATCATCTTGATAGCATAACACAAAATCCCAACACATAGCATTGACTTTTGCATGACTTGGCAATATTATTGACAAAAACATCAAAGACATTCATAAAATATAAAGAAAATAACTCAAGAAAATAGAAAAATATAAAGAAATGAAAAACATATGAAGAATTAGAAAATTTTGAAAGAAATAAAAAAATGATAAAAATTGTAAAAAAAAGGGTGAAAAATACTAATTACTTTTTGAAATAAGATGAAGCATCTCCCCCATGACTAATCTTATGGCCACCCATTCAGGAGATAGACTACATAATCCCCTAGTTATACACCACCCGTTTTCCATCTATCACCATTACTGATTTATGTAATTATGTGATAGCACATCTAACATTGATGATAGTCTAGTTCGATCATTTGGAAATGTATCTTCATCTAGACTTGAAGGTATTTCTAGTTTAGCAGATCCATATGTGTTTGCTTCTTCTTCTTGCTTTTCTATTTTAATTATCAAGTCTCCATGTTTAATATCCTCTTTTGGTGCATAATTAGAGTGTAAGATGTCTATGTCTAAGTCCTCTATTTGGTCTATTTTCTTAAGTCTAGAACTAATAAGTAGATCTATTGCTTTCATGCATCTTTGAAATAGTTTTATACTTTCATTTTCAAGCCACTAGGTTTCCTTTGGTTTCATGGCTACTGTGTAGACTTTTTTTCACTCACACACTTGTTCCTTAACTTTATTGTGGATCGATATAGGGGATGTATGAATATTTTGAACATTCAACCACAACTACATCCATTATTATTAGTAGTGATGCATGGATTCTTTTGTCTCTCCATAGTGATAGGTTTATTATTTATGTTTTGTGTTAGAGTGGTAATGGTTGTTGGCTTTTAAGTATGATTAGGAGACATCATCTCAGTGAAAAAGGTTGTTGCACTAGATTGGCCTTGTGCTAGTTTTGATGTGCAAATAGGTCTATGAGTTTTGTGCTCATGCATGGAAACCATCCTAAAGAAAGGAAATTTCTAAGGTTATGGTGGAGATCTACTAGCCTTATCATTTTCTTATATGTTCATAGCACAAGTGGCATTCTTTTGTTGATGTTGTGATGTTGAACCTTCCTCTGTTGTTGGCAATGACATATGATGGAGGATGAGAAGTGCGAGGTGGTGATCCTTTAGAAGATGTTGCAAGTTGATGATATTCAAGAGAGTGGTAATAGTGGTTTTTGGTAGAGGAAGTAGAACCAGTTGGAAAAACAAGTTGTTGAACATAATATCCATACGAGTTCAGTTGGAAGTAAGGGTAGTGCTAGTTTGATGATGGTCTCCTCCATGACTATGGGTTTTGCCACTATGGTTGATAGTAGTGTTGAGGCTAGTAAGAAGTTCCACTAGGATAGTATGGTTGGTTGTAGGACTGTCTATAATTACCTTATGAAAAAGGTAATTTTCTTGGCATTTTCTTTTGTATGAACTTGGGATTCAAAGCAAAAGCCCAATACTCATGTAGATGTAACATAATCAGACAATAGACCTTTGGATGGTCATATAGGCAAATGTCACATCCATAATCCTCTTTTGTGGTTGAGTCTATAGCCTCTTCTTCTACAACCATTTTTCCTTCTTACCGATAAGTGTTCCTACATGTTTCTTTGTTCTTTTTCCTCCTCTTTTTTTGATCACTCATTCATTTTGTTTTACTTTCTCCTCTACAGTTTTTTTATAAGTTGTAACTTTATAATTCATCAACTCCCACATATTATCTAGCCTTGCTTCAAGCTCATCAATAGACTTTTGTATTGGCTAGGTTTGTTGTGAAATCACCTCATCGAGAGCTACCTCTTTTTCCTCATCATAGATATGGACCCTCTTTTTTGAAGGGTTGGATCCTAGTTATATTCCTCCACATTCTCTCATTTACATAGCTCTCCTTTTTCTTTTTCCACTTGCTCGATTAGCCTTTGTATCTGATGGGCTTTTAATTTTTATAATCAACCTTGGGCATAAATCCCAAGGGTCTCCCTCGTTCGATTACAAAGCCCATCTATGATGTAGAAAAGTTGCTCTTTTTAAGAGAAATCATGGTTGGGACATTTATGTAGTAGAGAATAGTATCTATCCATGGCCACATCCAAGGATTCATGTTTTTCTTATTTCTATCCTTAGATTTGTTTTCTTAGGTTGGACACTCTTGCATATGTTTGGTATTTTTCGTTAAAGAGTTCCAGCATTATGGACCACTGATGCATTAAATTTGGTTACAACAATCTATACCAACTTTTAGCTTCATCTACTAGTGTTCTAGGAAAAAGGTTAAGTTTTTTCCACTTATATTCAATATTTTGCAAGGTGTAGGCATCATGAAAGGCATGTAAGTGATGTTGTGGATCAAAATTATAGGCTCCCCTAAATTCAGAAATGTTGTCCATATCAAGCCGTTTGATGTGGTTGTCCCTTTGATGTCTTTGGGGTACTTGAACTACCTCCCTAATCTATGTCAGGCTCCTAATATCCAAAAAGGAATCATCTATATCAAACACGTCATGGTTATAATCTATATTTCTATTCTGATTATGATGATATTATCTACGCTCATTTTGATGTCTTTGATTTTTCCCTTAGGTTCGATTTCTATCTTTATCTTGACCCCATAGTGAAGCTCTATCTCTATACCTACATTCATCTTCATTAGAACTAGACATTGAAGAGGAAGAGGAAGATGAGGAACTAGGAGAGTCACCATGGCACCTATAGTTCTGCCCATGGCTCATTGATTTATCTTTCCTAGGTTTAGAGGAGGTCCTAGGCCTTGAGGCCCTCCTTGATCTAGGACTTACTCCATCTCCTCTAGAATTTTCTATACCATTTGAATGTAGTCCTTTCATGTAGTAAGGGTGGAAATTAGCATATGAAGCCCCTGCTTGAGGGTATTCACTCCAATTCTCTTTAGTATAAATCCTATCATTTCTCCTACAAGAGTTTCCATCATACAATGCGTTATTGGTCCTATGTGAAGAATACATGTTTTCAAATTTTAATGAATAATGTATGCAATTTTTTAAAATATTAATATTTCTAAAAGATAAATCATTACTATCATTATAATGATCATTTATAATATAACTAATCTAGATAACTAGCACGATCCTTGGCAACAACGCCAATGATGAGTGGCAAGTACCCCCTACATTCAACCATATGAATCACAAGTGTTCATGAATGATCCAGTCAAATTCTGTGGATGGGACTAGTTGTGCATCTAGATTGTTCAGCATTAATCGTAGCTCACTATCTTCCCACTTGGACTAGTGGTAGTTTTGTCACATATATTTTAGTCCAAAGTGAGGCATATGATTCTTGATGTTGTTTCAACTTTATGCTACTTCTGATAATAATAGAGAAATCAATGATTTAATCTAATTAACAATAGAAAGGTAAAGTCTAAAATAGCCTATGGATGATGAGTGTCCATTCCCAGCTTGTCGTACAAGTCCTAAACCCACATATCCACTACTAGGATTACCAAGCGCTACGCTACTGGGTGAACCAAGTAATAACACTACTAGGATTACCAAGTGAATACATGTTTACACTCAAAACTAGTCATGTTCCTTCTACCAATTCATTAATATGCATAGAAACATAAATATTAACTAAGTACATTGAATATAAATTGCATTAAAAGTAAATTTAATCTAAGTCAAAGTGCTACAATGAATAAGAATCAATCTCAATCTTATTTCCATTCATGGAATGTGTCTAGGTACATTGCCACTTGAATAAGATGCTATACAACTAACTCAAATCCACACTATGGGCACTCACTGACTATTCTCTAATACTACGAAATAAAATTACAAGAGTCCAATACATGACTAAATCATGCATATTTATAGGTGAAAATAGACACTACATCAACGGGTACGCGTCGATGGGTATGCATCAACATGTCATTATATGCATCCATGGGATTGTGTCGATTGGTATGCATCATTAATCAATCAAACTAAGGCCAGAAAGATTCATATATTACTCCTAATAGACCATATCAACTATTTTAGGCCATAATAAGCAACAAAAATGATAGAAGCCCATAAGTAACTAAAAGATATAATACCTAAGGGGTTTCTTTTTTGCAAATTTTTCTAACTCTGTAATCATAATATGATAAGAACTTGATTTAACCAAGGGTATGAGTAAGGTAAAGAGCTATTAAGAACTGGTGTGAACATTTTAATAATTCCATACCCTTGTTGATTGTATATGGCCCCAAAGAGATCACTAGAAGGAGGACTTTCACAACATGGAAGCTATCAAGATGCAACTCCAAGCATCTCCATTATGACCCACACTAACCAACAACATTTAATGGAACTTAGGAGGAACATACTAATTTTGGTAAAATAAAGAAGACAATGCAATAGTTAAAATCGAAAGAGTCTTTGTGCCATACTCAGTAGAGAGGACATATGGAAAAAGAAGACAAGGACAGAAGAGGAGAAACTTTCCAAAAGCTTGATGACAAAGGGAAGAAGCTAATGGAAGAGCCACCACTGCCTAAAATATGAACTACATTGAGCCAATTCAAATTTTGTTTGTTTTTTCATAACCTATGTCAATTTTTTATAAAACACCACTATGACATGTAGTGTCATGTATATAGTTAAGTCAGTCATGAAAATCTACCTTCCAATTTTGTAAGGGGCTCTATCCTCATTTTTTTTAACCCGAGGACAAGTTTCCAATTAGCCATGGGGGTATGATAAAGTCAATTTTTCTTTGGCTATGATATCATATCTCTAATATCGTAGATCTGATATCATAGCACAAGCTACATCATCGTATATGCAATATTGTTGGATGCCTACTAGCCTATAAATACAACACTTTGGCACATAGATCCAAATAAGTTTCATTCCATCCTTGGGTAGATTTTTATAGTTTCATTTCATAATTTTAGTGATATAGTGAATGCCTATAGTGTTGTGTTGAGTAGTTGTATAGAATCTTTATTTGAGTGAAGTGTACTTGGGCACAGTTCATGTCTAGAAGTAAAGATCGAGATTTCTTTTGATCATTATAGCATCCACTTAGTTTTACTTTTTTACTTAGCATAGTTTTTAATGTTTTCTTAATTTAATCATTTACATTTCCAAGTACTTTACTTTCTTGTTCATTAGTAAAGTAGAATGAGTATGACTAGTTTCAAGTGTTTAAGTGTAATCATTTGGTAATCCTAGTAGTGTTGTTAATTGGTTTGTCTAGTATCATAATGCTTGGTAACCCAATAATGGTTACATTAGCCCAAGATGTGTATGGTAAGCCAAGATGGATGATCATTGTTCTAGGCTAGAGTAGATTTACATTATTGCCATTACTTAGGATTAAATTTCATTCCCAATTATGTTTATCACTAGAAGTAAAATGAGCTTAACAATATCAATTATCATATGACTCGCTTTGGACTAAACCATATGTGACAAAGCTACCACTAGTCTAAGTGGAAAGATAATGTCCTGTGTTCAATGCTTAACAATCTAGATGCCACAACTAGTCCTATCCATAGAATTTGACAAGATCATGTGTGAACACTTGTGATTTGTATGGTTGGGCATAGGGGTACTTGCTACTAATCAATACCTCAAATAGTTATCCTAGAAAAAATAATAGATGCTTTGATCTAAGCTAAAATGTTTTATCAAACTCATGGATCTCACTCCCATACACCAATACTACATATTGAAGATCTGGCTAACACAAAGCTAAAGTGAACTCTGGTAGAAGACCTTGAAAGGAGTACAAGGGAATTTAGATCCAAATAGAGCTTAATGCCTAGAGCTTCTGTAGAACCAAAAGATGATGAATCACAAAGTCATAAAAGGAGAACCAGTTGGCATCATTCTCTAACTACTTCATCTTCCTCCTCATTTTCATCTATGGAGTCTCATAGAAAGGCACATGAATCAAGTGACCATGACATAGAGAGATGAAGAGATTATGAGAGAGAGGAGTACAAAAGAAGGTGTCATGATAATGAGGAGAATGATTATGAAAGATGAAGGGATAAAAACAAGCATCAGGGCAAAGACCGTTATGAGCATTGAAGGGGTCATCACTATTACAAAGCTTACAACTTGGCAACTATGAAGAACCCCTACTAGCCACTTGAAACATGTTAAACATCAAGAAAGTAGTATATATTCCAACTAAGCATGTGAGGGATAGTCACATCAAGAAACTAGATATGAATAACATTCCTAAATTTGAAGGTGGATACAATGTAGATCCACAACACCACCTTCAAGCATTCCATGATGTCTGTACCCTTCAAAATATTGAAAGTGATTAGCAAAAGCTCAAGTTGTTTCCTAGGATATTCATCAAAGAGGTAGAGAGCTAGTATAGATCATTGGAAAATGAATTAATCAAGAGATGGAGCACAATGCTTGAACTCTTTAATGACAAATATCAAAATTATTAAAGAGGTTTAACCTTAGAAAGAAAATCTAGGGATGGAAGCAAGGGACACATGAATCCCTTGATGTAGTAATGGGTAGATACTACTCTTTTCTACATAGATGCCTAGGCCATGGATTCTCACAAAGGAAACAACTTAAGCACATTGTCGATGGCTTAAGGAATAAAACCAAAAAAATCCTTGGGTTCTACACCCACAAAGATTATCAAAGACCATCCATCAAATTTAGAGTTTAAAAGACCAACTGGCAAAAGAGGAAGGCAAGTTGAAAAAGAGAGAATCAACTAAAGAGTATAACTGAGATCCATCAATCAAGAAACATGTACAAATATGTGACAAGCAAAAAGAAGAGATCTTGGAAGATGTGATTTAGAAAAAAAATATACCCATCCAAAAATCTATCAATGATATAGTAACAAAGGTAGAGAAGATGTGGGACTTAGTGGATGAGAAGTTCACTATAGTCCTAAAAATTGTAGATAAGAAGAAGAGAGGATATTATGGATGAAAGGGCTATAAGTAGAAAGGAGAATTTGCTTCAATTAAGAAATGTACTAACTCTAGTTTAGAAGACAAGAATGCAAGGTGTGTCAGTATGAACATCCTAATGAATGCTTCCCTATTATGATCCACTTGCAAGATTCTGGGGCATATGCACTCAACCTAAGGTTTGTTAAAAAGTAGATGTCAAGATAGTTACCTTACTCTCAAGGTAATCTTTGATAGTCCTTCCAACCAACCTAGTATCCAAGGAGAGCATACCCTCAATTGCAAGAGCAATACCAATTCATGAGCTGCAATATCACAGCCCATTGCAATGTCTATAAATAAGAGGTAGCTTTCCCTATTTTAGGCACTTAGATTTAGACCCTTAGCCAAACTCTTGCCATTTTACCATTCCAGAGTTAGAATAATTTCCATGTGCCCATAATAGGAGTCTTAAAGTGAACGGATCTTTATTCAAGCAAATGGTACTTGAGCACACATTTGTGTATGGTAATAAAGATGAACTTTCTGATAAACCTTGTAGCATGTGGACTAAGCTAAATAGGAATTAATTATTGTTAAATGTTTAAATGCTTTCTTAGATAATTAATCTCTCTCAACCCTTGACTCTCCTAGTTAAGTGCACTCAGTACGACCGCTTCGAGCACATGTGTAATGCTTGGTAACCCAGTAACGAGTAGCATTTGGTAATCCTAGCAACATTGCACTGGTTCAAGGTGTGTGCGGCAAGTGGAAATGGATACTGCTGCTAGGACAATTAGAACTTAGTTAGTGAATAGTTAATGAAAGTTATTCACTTAGTTCTCTTCACCTTTCCCTATTAGCATAAGACATTAAAAAGATAAAAGACATAAAAATCATATACCTCAAGCTTACTTAATCATACAACCATGACAATACAAGTAAGTTTGGGAAGACAATGATTGATTAACCTTAAGTGTTCCATTAGGGCGTGTAAGCACTTAGTCCTTAGAGTTTGACCGGATCACGCATGAAACACTCGTATTCATATGGTTGAGTGTAGGGGTATCTCGCCACTCATCATTGGCGCCGTTGTCGGGGACTTAGTTGTTTGTGCACTACGTAGAACATGGGAGATCATTCATATCGTTGGGACACTAGAACAAACCCTTAGGGTTGATCGAAATAAAAATAAGACAATGGTAAATTGCACACCGAACAAGACAAAAATGTCTTCTTCTTCGCAACAAAGCATTTCACCGCCTAGGACCAACAGTAGAGACAGTCGGTGGCACAACACACGTAACCAAGATCTACCAATTCCTCAACAATTCCATGTGGTATATATTCATCACAATGAATATGTACCCAAATTTACCTTTATTCTCCGTCAAGATGAACAACTGTGTTGGAGAGACTTTGAGGGTAACATAGTATTGCCTCTAGACCAAGCAATCCCTAACATGCTCCTTCGTGCTCTCGCACGAATAGGCATGTCACAGTTATACGCAAAGTACGTTGCATGTGACCATCACACAAGGGACTACCACCCCATAGAAGCGCAATGTCAAAGGGACTTGCAACAAGAGAGATATCATACATCTTTGAAGGGAAAATGGTCCCATAATGCCCCACATGTTTTAAGCGAAGTTGGAGATGGTGAACCGGTTCCAACACGTTCCCCATCAAATGTTGTTCCCCCTCCTAACGATGGTAAGGAGGTGGTGTATCAAAACCTTCACTCTACGATTCACAACCCTAGTTCTGATCCCCACAAACACCAAGTGTTTAACAAGGGAACACAAACACATGATAAGGATGGGTAGTCTGATCGTAATCATAATCAAAGTTGAGACCACCGAAGAGAAGGTAGGAAACATCATCATGGCAATGGTTCTCCTTCTTCTTCTTCTTCATCGTCATATTCACCCTCTCCTTCTGTATCAGAACACAATCATAAGGAACCTAACCATGAGAATAAGGGTAAACAGAGTGAGGAACCTCAATGAGAGAGTTAAGAATGAGGACGAGGGCATTCTAGAGAATCACGGCATAGAAGAGGGAAGAGTGGGGAACCGTGTAGACATCATAGATACTATGAATAAAATGATCACGAAAAACCCTTACTCGCAACCTGAAGCATGTTAGACATCATGGAGGCCATAAGAATTCTCACAAGGAACCAAAAAGATAGAAAGATCAAGAAGTTGGACATGAATAATATCCCACGATTTGAGGGGGGATACAACGCTGATCCTCAGAACCACTTACAAGCATTTCACGATGCATGTGCCTTGTAGAACATTGAGAATGAATGGAAAAAATTAAAGTTGTTCCCAAGGACATTGATGAAAGAAGCGAAAAGCTGGTACTAGTCCTTAGAACCGGAATCCATTCAAAGGTGGAGTACGATGCTAGAACTGTTTAATGATAAGTATCAAACGTACTCTCGAGTGTCCAACCTACGAAAGAAAATCCAAGGATGGAAGCAGGGAAATCACGAACCCTTGGATGCTACCATGGATCGTTATTATGCAATGTTACATCATTGCTTGGGCCATGGTTATGCACAGCAGGATCAACTATGCCATCTCATAGATGGACTTAGGCATGAAACCAAGAGAACCCTTGGAATGTATGCCCAAGGAAGATTATTAGAGCTTAGGTCCCATAAGGTTCATAGATTTTTGGAGCAAGTAGCCAAGGAAGAAGGGGAGCTACGTAAGAGAGAAAGTGCAGAAGAGTACAACCATGATCCTTCCCTTCAAAAAAGGGGAGTGAGATTCTATGAGGAGGAGAAAGAGTCATCACTCGAAGAGATGGTGAATAGGAAAACCTTGCTACTCCAAAAATTAACAATAGAAGTATTGGCAAAGGTAGACCAAATGTGGGACTCCTTGGATAGTAGATTTGAAACCATTCTCAAAATTGTAGAGGAGTCTAAGGAGCAAAGTAGTGACTATGATAAAAAGAAAAAGAGGGACATGGACAATGCACGTAACAAAGGTAAGGGTAAAATGGCCATCACCGAAGAGGTTGTGGATTCTGATATGGATAATGACAGTGGATGTGAGATATGCCAATACGACCATCCTAAGGGATGTTGCCCAATAATCTCACACCTACAAGAGTCTTGGGTGTATGCACTCAACCCATGACTTAACAAATGGCAAGCACCGCAACGGTTACCTTATCCCCAAGGTAACCCAAAGCAGTTCCACCAACCTTTAACATATTACCCAAGTGGAACTCTGCCACAAGCTATTGAGCAACACCAGTAGTGGCAATACCCACAGTCGTAGGGGATGCCACCACCAAGGCAAAAAAACCCTTACTGGCAACCTAATCCATATGGCTATTACGTGTAGCAGCCAATCTCTCCATGTAACTCTGTCAGTCACATGACCCCACAATGCCACTACCAAGCTCAGGAGTATTATATGACTCCTTCTCCTGGGGGAGACAACCCACAGACATACCATCCTTCAAACCCATCCACAACTCTCACATCGATAGCTCCATTACCACCTGCTCAAGCAATGCAAGGGGAACTCCCCACTCAACCACAACAACGTAATGCTACGAGAGCTGTGAACCTCCAACCCACTACTAGTTCTGACAACCATACAAAGAGAAGACCTTTCTTCAGAACCAACAGTCCAACCAAGCTCTCACAACCACAAGCAGTTGAGTCTCTGAACGATTCTCCATCAAATAAGGCTTCAAAGCTCCCTTCAAACCAAAAATAGAGCTTAATGCACATGGTTATGTTAACACATGTTGTCACTAACTGGATTAAGGAGGGCCACCTTCCCAAGAAATTCTCTGACCCCGGAAGCCCTTTAATCTATCTCCAAGTTGCTAGGAATGAACCTTGTAAAGCTCTTCTAGACTTAGGTTCCAAAGTCAACTTGATATCAAAAGAGATGTATAAAGCCTAAAACTTGCCTCCACTAAAGAAGAGCAATATTCACTTAGAGCTAGCTAACCAGTCCATCACTGTTCCCTTGGGACTGGTGGAGGACATCATTACCACTGTGTGTGGGTGGTCACACCCAGCTAATTTCTTAGTGATACAAGTAAACAATGACAAAGGGGACTTCCCAATAATAATGGGAAGGACATGGCTAAGTACCATAAATTCATGCCTAGGAATCCATGATCTTTCCCTGGAAATATCTAAGGAAAACACTTGTGGGAAGATCAAGAAGAAGAAAGTTCCATGCATCACATACAGTGATACAAGCTGTGATTGCGTACAGGAATGTTTAGCATTGCCTGCATACAACCGGTGTGCCCAAGGAATTGACATAAAAAAGTGCCTGTATGTAGCAACCACGCAACAAGAAGAAACCTAGCGGTTGGTAGTTGATCAAGAGAGCAACTCACCAATGTGCATGGAACTAACTGAGGGAACAATTTGCACTCACGTTGAAAGCATAGATGCACTGGAGCAAGAGCATCATCGACTTCCAAACCTTAACTTGAAAACATCAATTGGGGGAAGTTGGAAACTCCTAAAAAAATTCAAACAAATACTCCGATAAGAGAATACTAGTCAATGTGTAACAAACCAAACCTTATCATGAATCTAGAATGGTCAATGCACATAGCACATCGGAGAAAGGATGACCTCACTCATTATTTAAAATCTCCCCCTTTCAACTCAGTCATGGGGGAGATAGCCACCTATGCTAATCAATCGAGGCCCTCAGTTCCTTTTTAAGTTTTTGTTTTACACATTTTTGTTTTACAAATTTCTTTAACTTTTCTTGTTTTTTTTTTTTGCAACATCATTCATACATTTTCTTTTATTTGTGTGTTTACTTATTTTGTTAGGTTCGTCACCTAATAAGTGCTCTTGATGATGGTATAAATTGTATTCTATTGGTTGCTAATGTTTGGTTTTTACCTTTGAGTTATAATGTTGATACTAAGGTATGGTTCTTTTGATATAATAGGCAATGAGTCCACATCATCCATGCATCCATGAATTTCTATGGTCTCTCTTGGCTTGGAACTATACAGTCCCTTTCTTCAAAAAAATAATAGAACTATCAATGAATTGATGACTAGGCATTTCTCAAACTAAGGAAGGACTCAAGGATTGACAAGGGTATGACTTCAAGGGGACTTGATGCATTTGTGTTGGCCATTATCTTAGGTGCTTGAATGCTTTCTTCTTGAGTTTTCCTTACCATTCTAATGTTGCTCCATTATAGGAAAGCTGAGATAATAATAATAATAAGTCTTTTCATGGTGTGGTTCTCACACAAAAAAAAAGAGAGAAGTGAGAATTCAAAGCACACCCCTTAGACGAAATAATCACCTGGGCTACAAGCATTGGTTATGGAACTAAAAAAACATGTTCCCTCTAACTAAGGCCTTTTCTCGCATCCTACTTTCTCCTTTCTCATTTCTTTGGAATGGTGGTGACTCTCTGACAAAGGCATTCTTGTTACTTCAGGTGGATGGATTGGCCAAATATATTAATGCAAAGTAAGTGGATGTGGATTGTTTGAGGCTGTATTTGGAATGGGATCTACTAAGTCACATTAACCATTAATACACAAGGGGCTGTACACCACCTTGTTCTTGAGACCCCATTCCATTCTCTTCTTTTCATCATTCTTTCTCCATTGTTCACCTCATTGTCAGTTGTATTAGTAGTCTATATTTTGGTTGATGCATTGTTTTCTTTTTTGTAAACTCTTGTGGTTAAGAATTTAACTCTTACTTCCAAATGAAAATTCCAAAGCCTACAGACTCTTTAAATGTGGGAATGTCAGGGCATTAATGGCATGAGCCTACTTTGGGAAGGACCCACTGGCATTCCTATCTGGTGCATCAGTTAATTTCTTTCCCTTAAACATTTTTGCAATCAACATTTATTTTGTTCATTTCCATCTTTGACATCCATTTTATCAATGTTGTAGTTGTCTCTTTTTCTCCATCTTTCTTATTCCTTATCTTTTCCATTCTCTAGCTACCATAGGATCGCTCTTAGTCATGGGGGTCCTAGTCCAATTTTTTCGATTTTCTTAACCCCTACACCTTGGGTAGTCACCAGTGTTATATCTCCAAAATCTGCATCAGCCATATCACAACTCAGCCAATGAACCTTACACCGAAGCAAGGTATCAACTGCATTGTGATTCATTTATCCTTGCTAATATAAGATCGTGTTGTACGTGCAGATGGCCATCATACAACAATGGATTGGATTTGGAGGGAACACTTGGAATGGACTGGTGCTGGAGTAGTTATGCAAGGAACAAGATTGATGGCGTGCTTATGGATGGACAATGAAAG
The DNA here is from genome assembly GCA_015680685.1 of Gnetum montanum. Lineage (NCBI taxonomy): Eukaryota > Viridiplantae > Streptophyta > Gnetopsida > Gnetales > Gnetaceae > Gnetum > Gnetum montanum. Next base: position 388,566 of record MNCI01000394.1, on the reverse strand, counting down.
GTGCAATCTTGACTTCAGTAGCAACAAAATTCTTCTTTTCTCTCTCTCTCTCTCTCTCTTCTCTCTTTTCTCTCAACTGCTAAATAAGGCTGGATGTCAAATGTGTATAGTGTTCACCCTTGTTGTCATGAACACTAATTTTTTCATGTATTGTAATGATGATCCATTCACATGTCATCCCATTCACCATTAGTGTAATTCCAGTCAATAATCCCATACCTTCCCAATATTTTGTAAGGAACTCAAGGACGAGTTTTCATTTAGTCATGGGGGTATGATGAGTCACAATATCGTGGCCCGCCGCAATGTCTATAAATAAGAGGCAACTTTCCCTATTTTAGGCACTTAGATTTAGACCCTTAGCCAAACTCTTGTAGTTTTACCATTCCAGAGTTAGAATAATTTCCATGTGCCCACAGTAGGAGTCTTAAAGTGAACGGATCTTTATTCGAGCAAATGGTACTTGAGCACACATTTGTGTACAGAAATAAAGATGAACTTTCTGATAAACCTTGTAGCATGTGGACTAAGCTAAATAGGAATTAATTATTGTTAAATGTTTAAATGCTTTCCTAGATAATTAATCTCTCTCAACCCTTGACTCTCCTAGTTAAGTGCACTCAGTACGACCGCTTCGAGCACGTGTGTAATGCTTGGTAACCCAGTAACGAGTAGCATTTGGTAATCCTAGCAACGTTGCACTGGTTCAAGGTGTGTGCGGCAAGTGGGAACAGATACTGGTGCTAGGACAATTAGAACTTAGTTAATGAAAGTTCTTCACTTAGTTCTCTTCACCTTCCCCTATTAGCATAAGACATTAAGAAGATAAAAGATATAAAAATCATATACCTCAAGCTTACTTAACCATACAACTATGACAATACAAGTAAGTTTGGGAAGACAACGATTGATTAACCTTAAGTATTCCATTAGGATGCATAAGCACTTAGTCCTTAGAGTTCGACTGGATCGCGCGTGAAACACTCGTATTCGTATGGTTGAGTGTAGGGGTACCTTGCCACTCATCACCAGTAGTAGTGGTAATAATCACAAGCATGGGCAATGCCACCATCAAGGCAACAATATCTGTATAGGAAACCAGATCCTTATGGATATTATGTACAATGTCCAATCTCTTTAGGGAATGCTTCAGTTCACACTTCTTCTCAATAATATCCACCTAAGTATTATATACCTACCACTCCAAGGATAGATTCCAATCTACACATACGTTAATTAGTAGTTGGCCCATCAAGCCAACCTTTCAATTCATCACTGCTAGTTCCACCACCAATAATGCAAAGGGAACTACCATCATAACCACAGTAGAAGAATGCAATAAGGGTAATAAACATGCAAGAGAAGGTACTCATGAATGAACTTCAATCCAGGAAACATTTGTTCTTCTAAACAAGTTCAAAAAGGATTCACAGGATGGGGAATCCATCTACTTCAACCCCATCTACACACACTTCACCAAGGAATACTAGGCTTCCATCTTCTACTAATTCAATCTTAACCACTAATATGCTTACCCAAACTATCACACACTAGATAAAGATAAGAGCACTTTCCCTAAAAAGAATAGATCCAAGAAGTCCCTTGATATATCTCCAAATAGTAGGTCACAAACCATTCAAGGCTTCACTTCATTCTAGGTCAAGAGTGAACCTGATTTCACACGACATGTACAAGGCCTGAAATCTTCCACCACTAAAGAAAAGTAACATTTGATTAAAGCTTGCAAACCAATCAATCACAATCCCACTAGGATAGGTAGATGATGTCATTACTACCATTAGTGGTTGGTCCTATCCTACTAATTTCTCAGTCATTTATGTGGGAAAAAACAAGGAAGAGTTTCCTATCATCCTGGGAAGAGATTGGCTTAGTTCGATGAATGCTAAGCATGGAATCAGAGATTTGTCCTTGGATATTTCCAAGGAGGATGAAGTTGGAATCATTCAATGATGCAAAGTTCCATGTATCGCATATAGCAATAATGGATGCAATTGCGTGCAGAAAATATGGGTCATTAAATAAGAAAGAAACATAATATGTAAGAGATGTGTAGAAGAAATGTGTGTGCAGAAATGCTTGTATGTGGCAGCCACTAAATAAGAAGGCACCTAGTGGTTGGTTACTGATGAAGAAACAGAATCTAAAATATATATGGAACAAACAAGCTAGATTATAAGTGCCTACATGGAGGAAACAAATAAGTTGGAATAGTTAAGAAGAACGCACCCCTATACACATCCATGCCGAGAAGAAGATATTGAATGGGGATAACTTGAGATCCCAAATAAGTTTGAACTAGAACCATTAGAGTTAAAACCCCTACTAGTAGTACTAGAATATGCTTTTCTAAATAATAAGAAACTAGTAATCATCAACACTAACCTGGATAAAGATCAAAAAAAATTATTGGAAGTGGTCAATAAATAGCCAACAACATTTTCATGGTCTTAAAATGAAATAATAAGCATTGATCCATGAATTTTTAACACTAGATATACATAGATCTAGCTATTAAGCCATGTTGCCAACCATAGAGAAGGCTAAATCCTAAGCTTAAAGAAGTCGTAGAATAGGAATTAGGAAAATTATTGAAAGTAGTATTCATCTACCCCATTGCAGATAGTGAATGGGTTAATCCTTTAGTCATTATTCCAAAGAAAGGCAACAAGTGGAGAGTATGTATTGACTTCCAACTGTTGAACTTCGTAATGTTTAAAGACCATTTTCCTTTACCATTTGTTGAACAAGTCCTAGATACCATTTGTTTAAAGACCATTTCCCTTTACTATAGTTTTCTTGATGGATATAGCAGATATAACCAGATCCACATTGCACCAAAAGACCAAGCAAAGACTACATTCACCAGTCCCTCAGGCATGTTCACCTACAAGCAAATGCCTTTTGATCTATGTAATGCATCCACTACATTTCAAAGATTAGAACTAAACACCTTCCAAAAATAAATACGTAATGGCATGGAGGTATTTATGGATGATTTCTCAACTTACAAGTTATACTTTAAATAAGCATTGGACCATTTAGAGCAAGTATTAAAAACATGTATGGAAACCAATTCAAATATCAACTGGCACAAAATCCATCTAATGGTCCAAGCTGGGATTGTTTTAGGACACAAAATATCACAAAATGAGATTGAGGTAGATCTAGAGAAGATCAGAACATCACCAAAGACCACAAACCATTAAAGATGTTAGATCATTTCTGGGCCACATGGGATATTATAGAAAGTTTATAGAATATTTTTCAAAAATAACAAAACCATTGGTAGAATGAACAAGGAAGAATGCACCATTTCAGTGGACAAAATAATGTGAGAAGGCATTTAAGACATTAAAATAGAAGTTAATTGAAACACCAATCCTCTAAGCTCTAGATTGGTCTAAGCCCATCCACATAATAAAAAATGCTTCAAATTATGCATTGGATGTAGTGCTAACATAGCTGGATGATCAAAAAATGCCATATTACATACATTATCCTAGTAGAAGCATCACTAGAGCACAACTTAATTACAACATCACAAAAAAGGAGCTTATGGAAATGGTGTACATGCTATAAAAATTTAAATACTGTGTGCTTAGGTACCCCATTTATGTCCATAAAAATTAGAGTATAATAAGATTCCTAATGAATAAACCAGCAGTGAGTCCTAGGGTGATTAGATGCCTTATCATATTGCAAGAATTTGACATCACCATGATCAACAAGAAAGGCACAGAAAATGTAGTAGCAGATCACGTGTTGAGGTTAAGATGGAAACCGTAGAACCAAGAAGAGCTATTATCTGATCAATTTCTCGATGAAAACCTGTTGACAAGGACAACAATGGTTGTTAACTTAACAGCAAAGCCATGGACTAATGATTACCTGACTTATTTGACCATGCAAGAACTTCCTATTGAGTGGAGTAAAAAACATAGAAAACAATTCCTCCATAAAGTAAAAAGATATATAGAGATAAATGGAAGATCTTTGCTAATGAATTAGTACGATGGTATGTTTCAAAAGATAATCAAAAAAGGATCCTACAAGATGAGAACAAAGGACCATGTAGTGATCATTATGTTGAGTGTAGGATAGCAGTTAACCTAATGATGGCAAGATACTTCTGGCCTACTGTATTCTAGAATTTCTATAAGTTCATCCAATCTTGTGAGAGATGCTAGTGGGATGAAGGAATAATAACCAAGAATAAAGGACCACAACAATGGATCCATGGAATCCATTGCACCAATTTCGAGTGAGAAATCTTATGTCATAGTAACTGTTGATTACTATACAAAGTGGGCAGAAGAAACTACAATTAAGAATTATACAGAAATGATAGCTACTAAATTTTTTTAACAACATGTGGTAAATATATTCAAAGTACCAAGAATTCTCATCTACGATACTGGAATACATTTTATAGGTGCTACATTTAAGAAGCTCATGTAATAGCTTGGGGTAAACCATAAGTTGACCACACCATATCATCCCCAAGAAAACAGTCAAGCTGAAGTAACTAAGAAATTACAAGAATATTAACTAGAACAGTTAGTTAATTTAGGAAGGATTCAAGCACTAAGTTAAATGATGCTCTATGAGCCTATAGAACTACATGGAAACTTCCTATCAAATATTCGTCCTACGAGTTAGTTTATGGTAAATTACCTATGCTTCCAATCTAGGCAAAGCTACAAACTCTAGCCACTACCAATAAACTAGACTTAGACCTAAGCTTAGCCCAGAGAGAAAGACTTATGAATCTCAACCTTTTAGAGGAGAATAGGCTTGTAGCCCTTATGAGCAATGAAATCCATAAGAAGTACTCTAAGCATAGGCATGATGCATGAATATGTCAAGTATCGATCCAGCCAGGCAATAGGATCTTATACTATAATCATAGTCATGTACCACAAAAGGCTAAGTTCCAAACCCTATGGGAAGGACCATACATCGTCCAGGCAACCTATCCATTTGGTGTTATGAAAATTTACCATCTAGCTAGCCCACATAAGCTCATTCTAGTGAGTATCCAATAGGTCAAGTCTTATTATGAACATCCCAATTCTGTCATGGATTCTATCCAATCTGTCAAATCAACCTCTACCTATTTGATCTTCTAGTTAACTAATTTTAATAATAGTTGTGGGGGTGTTCCAAGTGACATGTAGGTACCATATTGAATCTTTTACTTTCTTATTACCTTTACATATTTTTTTGATATTTTTATATTTTCCAATTTCTTAATGATTTCTTATTCTTTGACATTTTTAAATTATTTTCACAATTTTTCATTCTTACTATCTTTTCAATTCTTGATATATTTTCCAATTTTTCTATACTTACCATTATTTCTCTTGTACAAATTTTTGTTGATTTTTTCAATAAGTGCACAAAATAAAGAAAGATGTAATCCCAATAAGGTGAAGATTACCCTATATTGTTAGATCATAAGGGACTAATTACATATACAATGAAACCACATCATCCATCCACTCATTTTCAACAATAAGAGGTTCTTACCATGGCCATGATGATATTCTTTTCACAATAAAACTAAGAATAAATTTGTGATCATTATGCATGGATAGAAGAGTGAAGAACCAAGTGGGAATGAAAAAGGTGTAACATCAAGGGGACTTGTGGATTCTCTAGGCCTACTGTTGTGAGTTCTATCTTGTTGTCAAGGATGTATTATTCTCTTGAGTTCTAATGAAAAATGGAAGAAAGAGTACAATAAGTGCTGCTTTACCATGTCGCTTGAAAGACATGTTACCCATGCCTAAAAGTATTCCTCTAGTAAGGTTAACATAGTAAAAATAAAATAAAAAGCATAGAATAAAATTTTTGGGTGTCCCACTAAAAAGACATGTTACCCATGCTTAAAGGTAGGTGGCTTATCGGAAATCAAAAAGAAATAGTATGTTATTAATAAACTCTTTTCTTGAACAACATTGTCAAGTGGTGATAGTTCTTACTATAGTGGTAGTATTGTGGTTGTTAGCCCTAGGTATGAAACAATGCGATATCACTGAAAAGTGATTTGGACTTGGTTTGAATCTTGGAAAAAATAGTCTAATGATTACTTTAATCACATATCACACATAAGGATTTATTATGTCTATGGTAAGACACCTCATGTTTCAATTTCTGCAATCCCTTCTAATCCTATTCTAACTCATTAGTATATTTATTCATAAATTTATGGTTTTGTATAATATAGTGTTATTTTCCCAATCTAGTGATATTAACATGTGTGTTTTGCTACACATGTATGGCTTACATTCAACTCCTTGAATGCCTACAGATACTTTTAGATGTGGTTATACAAGGGCACTAAGGGTTGAAGCCTGCTTTGGAGAGGATCCACTTGTATAACTCTTGTACCTCATACTTGACAAGCAATTCCACATCATCTTGTGCTTCCAAACACATTAATACTCAAAGAACACTTCCCACGCAATCTTATCATCCATCCATATACTAAGAACCTTTAATCCATCTCACATACACACTCTAAACTTTTGTTGCCAAATATTCCTTCCTTATGATTTTTGAGCATCGAAATTTTGAATTTTAAGAATCATCTTTGATCCATCACCTTTTAAATAGTCTCTATGCCTTTCAAATCATCCAATTAACTCATTTTTCTATCGAAAATTGCCAAAAATTTGAAATTTTTCAATAGTGATGTCATAGTTATGATGTCATATGACCTATGACATTGCAACTACAATGTCATGCTCATAAAAATAGTATATATACATGCTAGAGTTAGAAAATTTTTCATTCTATCATTTTAACATGAGGAGTTTTTGTTGTTTTCTAAGCTCTAGTAAGCAAACTTCCTAATGCCATAACTTCCTTACTACAATTCCAATTTGAGAAATTCTCAAACCTGTTGATCTTGGAGTGCGCAACTTAGTCATGCAGGGGGGAAGGGAAGGGTGTAGGGTGCGGGTGGAGGGACTATTGCACCTACATCTAAAAATTTGAGCCAAAATTTCCTAACACATAGAGGACATTATAAAGGTAAGTATAAGATAATAATAAGAACATTATATCTAACTAACCAAATTTTAGCCAAAGAACTTAACCAATTCTCCTAACTAACCATATCAACCAAATAAGGGTACAATAAATGAGGAAATGATAACTATGGAAGGTCATAATAATTAAGAGGCATGACACTTAGGGGTTTCTTTTTGAAAGTTTTCTAACTTTGTAATCATAATAAGATAAGAACTTGATTAAACCAAGAGTACGAGAAGGATCAAAAATCATAAAGAACAAATTTAAACACTTTGATAATCCTAAACTTTTGATGATTGCAAATGGCCTTGAAGAGACCAACAACTAAAGGACCTTCACAACCAATAAGCAAAATACTAAGAGGTTGTGGAAGAGGCCAAGCGGGAGAACAGACACTACAAACTGAACATGCTGAGTAGGAAGCTCAATCATTCAACATTCATCAACAAACTCTCACCATCAAACAATCAACACAAGCAAAGGCAGAAGCATTGCTAGCACCCGAACAAGGAAAACGTCTCACATTGTCTAATGATTGTCTATAGGCCATCTAGGAAATGTTTATCATATTCATGATCATCGTAGAATTAAACTTTGGCCAATTCATGGAGTTTGCTCTAGAAGTTCAAACACAACTCTAGGCATCTCCACTATGGTCCATATTGTCCAGCAATGCAAAATGGTACCTAGGAGAGGTTTACCAATTTTGGAAAAATAAATAGGATGATGCAACTATGAAGATAAAAGAAATCTCTATTTCCTGCTCCATTGAGGCAATCACCAAGGCCTTGAAAATCCCAAATGAAGAAGCTAATGTGGCATAAATCTTGACAAGATTATATATAGATGCTAAGAAATTGTGGCTAAAAACAGCCTATGGCAAAGAGGATAAAAATTATAGTGAAATGACTATTGAAGAAAAGATTTACTTCAAGATTGGGACTTACCACCTATTTGCAACCAAAAGGCTCAACAAGATCTCCACATATGTAGCAAAATAAAATGTGATACTAATGGGCAAATTCAATGCCAACATTGTACACCTAATCTTTTTGGAGATTCAAAGATGGTTTAAGGAGAAGAAGGCAGGGAAACTAACACTACTATTTCCTTAACTAATAAGAAAGTTGTGCAAACAAGCAGGGATTCTAGGCTACACCACCGATGTCCCAAGGAAAGTCCAGAATGTCTCTTATGTAGAAATGTCAAAAACAATGCTATTGAAGAAAGATCAATTGGAAAAGCCAATAGGCACTTAGGGAGCTTTAGGTTCAACCCATGCCAGTAACATTCTAGCTATCAAGCAGCAACAATAAGCAAGACCAACTAGTCAAACATCTACTGGAGACAAACCAAAACAACAAGCTCCACCACCTCCACAAGACTACAAACCGTGTATGAGCCATCTACAACAAATTGCAGACACCATCAACTAAGGAGTAATGGAGGACTCTAATCTTTACAAAGTTAGAGAAAGCTCTATTAGGCCCATAGTTTCAAAAAACCCTGCAAATGGGTAGGTGTCATTAGAAGTATGAGGAGAGGAAAACTGGGCACAAAAAATTTCAAGGAATGTTTCATCATTCCCAGTCACATTAGAAACTTGTGAAGGTGCCACAATAGTGGTTATGCAGCACCACGATGCAACAAGAGTAGCTGAAGTCATCATTGATCATATCAAAGAATCTTTCAATATCCTTGTTGTGCCACTAGCCAATATCTCTGGAGCTAAGGATGCCCAAATGTTAGCTGGTGTCTCAATGAGTCCTACTAAATATGAAGATGTCCTAGACAAACTACTGCAGACTAGCCAAGTCATGCAAAATCTATTTGATATTCCTAGTGATATCATTGTAGTGTAATTTGACTTAATTTCCATAAAAGGGAAGCTAGTGCTGGCAAAGATGAGGGCAAAACATGCTGAAAATGAAGTGCAGAGATTGTAAGCAAAATTAGTAGCTCTGAGATCACAAGTAAGAGATCTTACACAGTTTGTTATCCCGAACTAGCTTGAACAATTTAGAACTAATCGAGTAAGGTAATTGATTGCTCACAACATACATGTGGATATGAAAAGAGAGAATGCAGTGTGAAATGCCTCAGTAGCTAAAGCACAAACATACGCATATACCAAAGCTCTCATAGCATTGGAAGAGGAGAATAAGAAGCTCGCCACTAACAAGACAAGGTTGACAAATGTAGAAAAGTAGAAAAATGTTTTCGAGGATGATGAGACGTGATATGCACAAGCCGCGATATCACATACGTGATATCGTGGCTACCGCGATATTGCACCCCATGCAATATCATGTACGCGATATCGCATCATCCCTTGCGATATCGCATACGCGATATCGTGGTCCGTCGCCAAATCTATAAATAAGAGGCGGCACTCCCCTCATTTCCCATCCTAGCTAGAAGTAGTGAAGCTCTGGTAGTTTGATCACTCCAGAGTTAGATTAATTTCCCATGTGCCCGCAGTAGGAGTCCTAGAGTGAACAGCTCTTTATTCAAGCAGCATTGTACCTGAACACAAGTTGTGTACGACAATAAAGACAAACTTGATTGGATAAACCTTACAATGCATGGATAGGATTTTATTTATTGTTATTTATTGCTTTCCTAGAATGCGGTACGAGTACGACTTGATTACGAGCATCTAAGGATGTGTATGGCTAGTCAAGGAATCGGTTGCTCGTCGCATGCGGTATGAGTATGACTTGATTACGAGCATTGTGACTACTTGGTAACCCAGTAGCATATTCCAGGATCTACACTTGGTAATCCCAGTGGTAGTCCCAGTGTGTACGGCTAGTCAAGGAATCGGCTACTCATCGCACTTAGGCTAGTTAGGTTCTCTCACCCTTCACTCCTAGAACGTGGGGTAAGTACGACTTGGCTACGAGCACCTACGGGTGTGTATGGCTAGTCAAGGAATCAGCTGCTTATCACACTTAGGCTAGTTAAGTGCCTCAGTACGACCACTTCGAGCACGTGCATTACGTGTGGTGATCCCAGTAACGATTAGCGTTTGGTAGCCACAATTGCATAGTTCAGGATGTGTACGGTAAGTGGGAACGGATGCTAACGCTAGTTAATATAGACTTAGGTTCTTAGTTAGAGTTAGTTAGCTTTCTCAACCCTTCACCTCATAGCATAGGAGAAAAACCATAAAAGACCATAAAAATCATATACCTTGGACTTACTTAACCATACACCGTGACAACAACAAGTAAGTCTAGGAAGACAACGAATGATTAACCCCAAGTGTTCCATGGGGCATTCAGGCATTTAGTCTGTGGAGTGCGACCGGATCGTGCGTGCTACGCTCATTTCGTATGGTTGAGTGTAGGGGTACCTCTCCACTCATCATTGGCGCCATTGCTGGGGACTAAGTGTTTGTGTGCTGAATAGAACATAAGGGATATCACTCACATCATTGTGAGCCTTAACGAACCTTCGGGTTAATCAAAGAAAAATTATATACGGTCATTTAGCACACCGATAACAATGCCTTCTTCTCATAAGAGCAACTCACCACCTAAGGATCATACTAGAGACAGTCGGCAAGATAAAAAACATAACCAAAATCAACCAAGTCCTAAGAAGTATAAGATGACATATACTCATCCCAATGAGCATATTCCTAATTTTACTTTTGTTCTCCATCAAGATGAACAACTGCGGTGGAGAGATTTGCAAGGTAACATCGTGTTACCCCCAGATCGATCAGTCCCTAACATGCTCTTCTGTGCCTTGGCACAGATTGACATGCAAGAACTATTTGCAGAATACGTTATGGATGACTTTGACACGAGGGATTATCATCCCACAGATGCCCAACATATTCGGGACTTAAGGCAGGAGAGTCAACATACTTTTCTGAAGGACAAAGCCCCGCACGTCCTTAGCGAAATAGGAGATGAGGAATCCCTTATCACGGGTTCTTCAGCAAAGGATGTTCCCCCTCCTAACGATGATGAGAAGGAAGGGTATCAGAACATAAGATCAACGATCCATATCCCTAGTTTTGATACCCATGAACACCAACTGTTCATAGAGGGAACAACCACTCATGCTAAGGATGGGCACTTTGATCGTCACCATGATTGGGGCCGTAGCAGCCGAAGAGAAGGCAAGAAACATCGTCATGGCGATGGTTTACCTTCTTCTTCCCCTTCTTCACATCACTCACCCTCTCCTTCCACATCTAGGCGTAGCCACCATGAACATAAAGGTGAGGATAAAAGTAAAAAGGATGAAAGACCTCGATGGGAAAGTTGAGAGAGAGGACAAGGGCAAGGACGTAGGAAAAGTAGGGAATCACGCAGACATCACAGGCGTCATGAAAGAGATGATCATGATGAGCCCCTACTTGCAACCCGAAGTATGCTTGACATTACGGAGGCAGTTAGGATTCCCACAAGGCATTTGAAGGCTAATCGAATCAAATGATTAGACATGAACAATATCCCACGATTTGAAGGCAGATACAATGCTGATCTGCAAAATCATTTACAGGCATTCCACGATGCCTGTGCCTTGCAGAATATAGATAGTGAGTGGTAGAAGCTTAAGTTGTTTCCAAGGACACTCACCAAAGAAGCAGAGAGCTAGTACTAGTCCTTAGAACTGGAAACCATCAGGAGGTGGAGTACGATGCTAGAACTATTCAACGAAAAGTATCAAATGTACTCCAAAGTGTCCAATTTGCGTAAGCAAATCCAAGGCTGGAAGCAAGGTCATCACGAACCCTTGGATGCTGCCATGGCCCGCTACTACACATTGTTACATCGTTGCCTGGGCTATGGGTACGCATAGCGGGATCAACTGTGCCACATCGTGGATGGGCTAAGGCATGAAACAAGACGAACCCTTAGAACCTATGCCCAAGGAAGGCTGTCACAACTTAGAGCCCATGAAGTGCAAAGCTTGTTGGAGCAAGTAGCAAACGAAGAAGGTGAGCTACGTAAAAGGGAAAGTGTGGAGAAGGGAGTGAAATTTTGTGATGAAGAGGATGAGTCACCAATCGAAGAGTTGGTGAACTGGAAAATCTTGCCGATCCAAAAGTTAACAACAGAAATAGCGGCTAAGGTAAACGATGTATGGAGTTCCTTAGAATCTAAAATTGAGACTATCCTAAAAATTGTAGAAGAGTCTAAGGCAGAACAAAGTAGTGACAAAGGTAAGAACAAGAGGAGAGATTTAAGCCCTGCACATAACAAGGGTAAGGGAAAAATCACTAACTCCGATGTGGCTGTAGATTCTGACACAGACGATGATGGTGGATGTGAGGTCTGCTACTATGACCATCCTAAGGGATGTTGCCCCATTATCTCACATCTACAAGAGTCTGGGGTGTATGCATTAAATTCAAAACTCAATCAACAGCAAACACCCCGAAGGTTGCCTTATCCACAAGGTAACCCAAGGCAATTCCACCAACCACTAACGTATTATACAAGTGGAACTCCACCTCAGCCCATCGGACAGCATCAATAATGGCAATACCCACAGTCATGGGGGATGCCATTGCCGAAACAACTATACCCTTACCGGTAGCCTGATCCTTATGGATATTATGTGCAGCAGCTGATTTCTCCAAGTGACTCTATGGGTCACACAACCCCCAACTATTACTACCAAGCTCGGGAGTACTTCAGAAGGACTCCTCCTCCGAGAGACACTCCATACCCACACCATCCTCCTAATCCATCTGCACCTCTTCCACCACAAGTAGTTCCCGTAACACCTCCTGCTCCAACAATGCAAGGGGAACTTCCTCCTCAACCGCAGCAACGTCACACTGCAAGAGCTATAAATATCCAACCTGCTGCTAGTTCTGAAAACTGTAAAAAGAGAAGACCTTACTTCAGAACCAAAAGCCCAGAAAAACTCTCGCAACAACAAGCGGTTGAGGCCATGTACAATCCTCCATCATCTAACACTTCGGAGCACCCTTCCATCCAAAATCAGAGCCTAATGCATACCGTAACTGACTGGATCAAGGTAGGCCACCTTCCCAGGAAACTAACTGACCCTGGGAGTCCCTTAATCTATTTAGAGATTGCCAGAAATGAACCACATAGGGCTCTTCTTGACTCAGGTTCCGGAGTCAACTTAATTTCGTAAAAGATGTATCACGCCTGGAACCTACCCCAACTTAAGAAGAGCAACATTCAACTAGAGCTGGTAGACCAGTCCATCACCATTCATTTGGGATTGGTGGAAGACATCATCACCACTGTGTGTGGTTGGTCTTACCCAGCTGATTTTTTGGTGATCGAAGTTAACAACAATGAAGGAGACTCCCCAATTATAATGGGAAGGGCATGGCTAAGTACAGTAGATGCATGCCTTAGGATCCACGATCTTTCCTTAGAAATCTCTACGATAAACATATGTGAAAAGATCGAGAAGAAGAAAGTTCCATGCATCACATACAGTGATTCATCGGGTGATGACATGGAGGGATGCTCATCTCCTCCATGTAGTAGGTGTGCCCTTGAAACTCTACAACAAAGATGCCTATATGTAGCAACCACATAAGAAGTAGTAGACACCCCGTGGTTGACAACTACTTGTAGGAGCTGAAAAACATGCATGGAACAAACTGAGGAAATTCATGCTAACAATGGAAGCATATATACATTGGAACATGAGCGTCGCCAACTTCCACCCTTGAATCTAAGATCATCAATTGGGAGAAGTTGGGCACTTCTAAGAAATTCAAACAGACGTTCATTATTTCGGATCTCCCCCTTACAACCCAGTCATGGGGGAGATGGCCACCTATGTTGATCATATGGGGCCCTCAGTTCTTTTAATTTTTTGTTTTACACATTTTTGTTTTACAAAGTTATTTAACTTTTCTAATTTTTGTTTTACAACATCGTTACACTTTTCCATTTTTTGTGTGAGTGTGTGTGTATCCACCCTGTAAGTTTGTCCCATAATAAGTGATCAGACTGATGGTATGAACTATTTTCATATTGATTGCTAATGTTTGGTTTTTACCTTTATGTTACAATGTTGATACTAAGGTATGTTTCTTTTGATATGGCAGGCAATGAGATCACTTCATCCATCCATCCACCAATTTCTATGGTTTCTCTTGGCTTGGAAATGTACAGTCCCCTTCTAATAAGAACTTTAATGAATCAGTGACTAGGTATTTCTCAAACTAAGAAAGGACTCAAGGATTGCAAAGGGTGTGACTTCAAGGGAACTTGATGCTTTTGTGTTGGTCATTCTCTTGGGTGCTTGGATGTTTCTTCTTGAGTTTTCTTACCTTTCCGATGTTACCCAATTATCGGAAGCTGAGACAATAAAAATAAGAAGTCTTTGCATGGTATGGTTCTCACGCATAAAAATACAAAACACAAAAATTCAAAAAAAAAACAAAGAAAGTGAGAATTCAAAGCACACCCCTTAGACGAAATAAAATTTGGGCTACAAGCACTGGTTATGGAACCAAAAGTGTTCCCTCTAACTAAGGCCCTTCTTGCTTCCCATTGCCTCCTTTGTTTCATCGGAATGGTGGTGGCTCTTTGGAGATGCATCCTCATTATCCAAGTGGATGGTTTAACCGAATGCATTGATGTGACGTCACTGGAAGTGGTTGGTTTGAGGCCGAAGTTGGAATGAGACTTGCCAAGTCACATTAATCATAAAACACACGAGGGGCTTTACACCACCTTGTTCTTGAGATTCCATTCTCTTCTCTCCTCTCCATCCTTCTCTCCATTGTTCACCTCATTGCCGGTTGTATCATTAGTGTATATATTTTGGTTGATGCATTGTTTTCTTTTCGGTAAATTCTTGTAGTTAAGACTTTAACTCTTGTTCCAAAAGACATTCCTAGAGCCTACGGTCTCTTTGAATGTGGGTCTATTAGGGCATTAAGGGCATGAGCCTGCTTTGAGGAGGACCCACTGACATTCCTATTTGGTGCATTCGTTAACTTCTTTTCCTTAACATTTTGCAATTAATTATTATTTTGTTCATTCCCATCTTGACATCCATTTCACTGATGTTTTCAGTTGTCCCTTTTTATCTATCTTTCTTACTC